>KN538395.1:0-220579 GCA_000797535.1 Trichuris suis | reverse complement strand
ATTAACGAAGACAAAACTTCGGAAAGCAATGTCTACTATTCTGTAACATTTAGCAGTGCTCTTATTCTTGTCATCATCAGGTTGGTTTCGCTATAGAAGCTGTTCCCGTCCAACTTTACTGTTACTTCTTGAGGTGACGTTATAAGTTTGTATTTTGCTAATAATGTATTATTAGCAAGATGTTCCCTAAGTCTCATTACTTTTTCTCCGCTACCTGTTTTAGTAGGATTTCTTACGTTGCTTCATTTATTCTGGCCATTCCGATGTTCTACGGAATAATATTTTGCAATTTGGCTTGAAGCGTTTTAGACTACACTCGTCGTTTGTTGCAATTAATAGTAAATAGTATTACAGAAATCAGACATTTTCTTTGCGTCATTATGTGTGAAAAGAGAGGCAGGTTTACGGATTAGTGAATGTCTCATTGCTGTGCTGCGATCTGTATGCTGCTCCAACATTGTTCTTTATTCTTGATGATAATCCATATTTACGTATATTTCTAATGTCAGATTGATTTTCGTCTTACCGGCTATATTTTACGTTCCTACAGTTTTTTAATTATGGTAATACTTCTTGCGTTGTGCGCTGTTTTTGTTGTAGAAGTGCATTTTATTCGATCTCGGCCTTAAGGTGTTGAAGTAAGACTGTTGTAACTGCTTACTCTTTAGCCGCCTTTTTCCTTTGGAATACTGCATTTCGCAAACTCAACTCTGTGCTGTTTGCGTGTCTGTTACGTGTTGGAAATGAGGTTGCATTGTTTCTGCGCGCAGGATTATCAGTTAGTATGCATTTGTCGCAAATTGGGCGCGCTGCCGCATCAATGCTGTTTTCGCAAATAATGCAATTCGCAAAATACCGATGTGAATGTGTCTACTTACCGCATCTTCGACAGGTCGCTCGTTGTTGAGTCAGTTGGTGTGTTCGAACTGCGCCATATGACATCACAGTTTGAGCAACGATTGTTCCTGAATGCGTTTGAAGTGGATGCCCACCCACATTTCTTAATCTAAAACAAAACAGATGACTGTAAGTTGGTTAACTCAATCTGCCTTGAACAGGACGGTGTACATACATGCATTGAATATTTAGCCTTTAATGAACAAGTTACTTCTGACTAAAATACTCTCTAGTTGCGCTAATGAAACGGTTTGAAAGGCACTTATTTCCTACACAACGTTCTTATGTTTAACGGCCGGAAACGAAAAAAACACTGAGTAGTGTTAGTCGTATTTTGCCTTCGCTATGTGTACAGCTCATTCTAAGGAACTGAAAATAAGAAGTCACCAAATTGTAAATTTGCTACATGGATCAGAATTCGCTGTCACTGACATGCGACCTTAAGTTAAGTATTGAAAATAGAAGTTTATACAACATCTGAGTTCCTCTTTCCCATCTGCTACTGCGAGTCCTCTTTTCACATGTAAGAACTGATTTTGGTCAAATTGTAGCTGGGTATACAGCCTAAGGGTTGTATTAGTATCTTCACGCTGAACTTCTGGTAAAAGCTGCACATTCCGTGCGTTAATAAACTTATCATTCAGTTTAGTTGGGACATAGATTTTTTATAAGAATAGTGTCACTATTTCTTGCGTTGACTTCAACTGGATTTTACCTCGATACGATCCAATCCGATACATCGCCTACGGAAAGATTCATCGTCTCGCTTAGACTGTTGCTTAACGACTTCACTTTTAAGGACACCGTACGGTAAAGCTCTACTTAAGCGTTAAACTCATGTCGCCTGTCACGGTTTCTACCGTCGTTCTACGTTAGCGACTAACCGTTTCAGCTATATACTGCTACCGCAGCAATGAAGTATTGATACTGATGAGTGGGATTTCCTGTTCGTCTTTTACCTCTCTTCTTTTCTGGCGCCGTAGGACGGTTTAAGCTTCGTTTCTGTTCTGATTAAATGCATAACATGCAAACTTACCAGATTCTTCTTCTGGTCGGATGCGTTGTCACAGAGTTGGATAATGCGCGGTGTCGACATAAGCAGAAGCATTAAACAAAAAACTAACATGAAGTTTGCAGATAACGATGGTAACAGAATGATGACAATTGTGCGGAAAATGAAAGCTGATGGGCAGAAGTAAAATGGAAGTCATTATTGAGGTGTTCTGTCTGTTGGTATTGCATTAGGGTTGGTTTGGTTGCCCTTGTCCGCATTTCCCGTTGCTAATGCTGGTTGCATAGGTGCAGATAATCATTTTTGGTAATGGGTGGTAGTCGTTGGTGTGCACGCCTATAAAGAGCTGATCATTTTTAAAGCACTCTCATACGCTACGTTGATAGTGGCATCGAAGTGAGCAGTAACGTCCACCAATTGTCGAATTGAGCGCTGAAATTAGCAGACGAGAAGGCATGTCGCTATAGGTACATTGTGAGTTTAGCTTGACAGAATGCAACGTGAAGTTGTGAAGTTTCTTCAGAGAGAACTTAAAACCATTTGGACGACGTATATGTTGTCATGGTTTGTCCTGCAGCATTCGTTGATCTATTGATAGATTAATATTGAGTGTAGCAGTGCGTATATAAATAACTGTTCATTTATAGCACTTACCGAATGTTCGAAAAATTGCTTAGCAGGTGAGCAATGAAGATTTGCGAGATGGCAGTTGCAGTTTGTGGCTTTGGCATCGTCACTGTTGGGGGCGAGACGAGTTGCTATCTGCCAATGCTTAACCTGAAAATAGGTAAAGAATTTATCAGCTGAACAATGTAGATTTGACAATAGCAAAGGCGGAATTAAAATGAAATGAAATAGAAGAAATGTAGACACGCCAACCAACCGTCTTTATCATTAAAAGGCGAATGCGCAACGTGTAGCCTCAGTCTGCTGCGGCTATCTTATCGGACGATTGATTGCCTTAGGTGAACTGTGCGCGTGACCTGATAAGCTGTTGACCCAGTTGCAATAAGGGATCACGCTATGCAGTAATAAGCGTTATCCTTTGGGTAATTTGTGTGAGATTGTGAAAAATGCGCAACAACGGGCACAATTTTTATCTTTGGCTTATCTACTGCAGATTTTATCTTTGTCTGATCCACTGCAGTCTATAGATAAGGTTATCGCACGGTCGTTTCCGACCTACGTATTCGTTTGTATTGAGTTTATCCTTTCTAAAGACGCAGTAGTGTAAATTCGTAGTAGAAACATGTCGCAGTTACTTTTCGTGCAGAATTATCTTAAATTATAAATTACTCCATGTTGCATTGCAAATGAAACTGTTTCTAATGGGCGTGAGTCACGCGCTGAAGACGGAAACAGACGCTTTATAAATGTCATTAAACGCTTAGAGCTTTATAAACGACGCTTAAAACGCTTAAAGCTTTATAAATGTCATTACGCCAAATCCCTTCCATCTCACTTGTGCAATTACGTTTCTAAGTCTCAGCGCAATCTTTTGGACATCGAATCAGCACTATTTCAGTTAGCAGCGGGATATACAGTGATCTCAACTTTCAATTATGCAAAGCTTCGCTCACCTTTGGTAATGCGAGCAGCAGGAAAGGAGAATTCGGAGCCACAAGTCGACTTTTGTTGACTGTACAGCGAGAGAATCAGAGCGACTTTTTGGAACCGCTTGCAAGAATGATCCAGACAACATTCATTTTTCTTGAGACAAACTATGTTACCTTCATTGCCCGTGCGGTGCAGATGATTAAAACTTTGAAGAGTTCACCAGGGAAGACATGTTACTTACGTGATTGAAGTACACAGAATGCCTCCAGTTCAAGGCTGCACACATAAAGAGTACTAAGGTACTATCGGTGAAGGGAGGACAGAACATGCTGTTAAATGCTATTCTGTACGGTGAAAAATTGTGATTTCACTAGCTAAAGAAACTACGTTAATATTAGAGGGAATATTTTTGCCTGAAACACATCGCTTCAACTAATGGTACACTGAAATACAAAAGCTAAAGTTTACTGACGTAAAAGGCTAACTGAAAGATGTAACTGCAAAAGCTTCAAAATCGCGACGCCAACATCATTAAAATAACGCTTTACAAAAATACAGTAAGAAAAGGAATGGCAGGTACAATCATAAAAGACCCATCGTTTAGAACGCTACAGTGTAATCGATCAAAGTCAATCGCCCCTGAATATCTTAGAGATATTTGCAACACCGAAATTTTTGCCAGAAAAAGCCGAACCGATTCTCAGCGTAGTAACTTTTACTCACTAGCAGAAACGCAGAGATGCTAACTTGAAAGAGACAATAAAATCAGATGCGTAATTTGAACAACATTTTTGCAAAGTGCATGAGAATGTGCTCACTTCTGAGTAACAAAAGCATAGCGTAACAATAATCACTATGTTTCAGGTTTCTTTTCTGGTGTTTGCTCCTTGTTTTCTGTCGGCTCTTTTGGTGTTTCACTTGGCTTGTCAGTGTCTCCTTTGTTGGGACTCTTTTCTGCTTCCGGTTTCTTCTCGGCATCAGTATTGGCATTTCCTGAAGGTCCCTTTTCCGCGTCCGGTTGCTTATTGGCATTAGTGTTGGCATCTTTGGAAGGACTCTTTTCTTCTTCCGGTTTCTTATCGGCGTTAGTGTTGGAATCTTTTGAAGGGACCTCTTTTCCTCCGCCTTGTGATTCACCTGAAGAAGTTAATATGCCAATTCACGTAGTGCAAGTTCGGTAAGTTAAATTGTTAATATAAAACCAAAACAGAAAGCTGAAAATTAGAACCATTTCACATGTAGTTTGAAAAAATCAATTAATAAAGAGAAGCGGCTCCTTCTACACTTTTCAGTGACCGACCACCGTTCACAGAAACATGAACTTTAATTTCCGCAGCTTTCGGGATTGTTAGCTTCGGGTCATCAGCCAGAAATGTATTGATAGAATACTATTACTTTTTACACTGGTGTATATCGTTTGATTCACTAGATGTAGGTTAAAGATTGAAATTCATAATTTTCTACGCCTTTCAAACAAAGCCATTTGTTCCTGCGTTCTACAGGTTTGCATACATACGACGTAGCTTCTATACAACAGTGTCAATTTAAAATTGCTAAGCTTTCAGTCAGCGTTACCACTTACGATTTCAGGATAGGATATGTGATAAGCAAGAAGTGAGAACTTACTTTCTAAGTTCCAGCAAAAAGAAAATTTACACTTTCCCTTATTCGGGCATGGAGAACTCTCATTGCATTTGGTTCTTGTCATTTGGCCAGCAACGCACTTCCCGTTGTCACACAACTTCTTGCCACTGCAATCCTCTTGCTTTATGCATTCAGGAACTGCGCACACATAAGTAAACATTAGCACGACGATTACGAAAAAACGCATTATCAAAGAGATACCGAACTTAAGGCATTTGTGGTTTTTGCAAAACGCATTTCTCGCACAATCTTCATCACTCTCGCAGTCCACCGCGAGAACACCCGCTTTGC
This sequence comes from Trichuris suis, assembly GCA_000797535.1. Classification (NCBI taxonomy): domain Eukaryota; kingdom Metazoa; phylum Nematoda; class Enoplea; order Trichinellida; family Trichuridae; genus Trichuris; species Trichuris suis. Next base: position 215,178 of record KN538395.1, on the reverse strand, counting down.
ACCGCTTTTCTTGTACGTGACAAAGCATGTCACCTTCGCAGTCATTATGGCTAGAGCATGTGTTCTCCTCTGTTTGATCATCTAATCGAAATTCAACGATTCAGAACGAAAAAAGGGAAGAACGCGTGAAAATACACCGCCGAATTTGTTTGATAACCTCAACTTAACCTGACTTCATTTACAGTACCTCACGCCACTGTTCTGAAAACTTCAAGCTGCGTGCCAGCTTAAAATGATACGTACTATTGTTAAAAATGCGCTGCATAAAAGAAATAATGTGTCGGCTTTCCCACTATGGGCAAAATAGTGACCTTACAAACAACGTTGACAGCTACATTTTTTCCAACTACTGAGAAGAAGTAGGAAGCTTTCAAATTAAACTTTACGTTGCACATTGGACGTAGTAGCTCGTTTGAGAGCAGAAATAAATAAGGATGGAATAAATTACGCTTCCTGCTCACCTGAAGGCTTGCCTGGAGGAACCCAGCACAATTGGTCCCAACAAATTCCACCTGCGGGACACCTTCTGCCGTTTGTGCACTCGTCATTGCTAGGTTCACCTTTTACACAATGAGTGTCTATGCAAAAATCGTATTTGGGGCAATCTTCGTGCTGACGACATGGCCCGCTGAACGGTTCTGTTTTGTTCGTACTGTTTTGCGCGGGAATAGCTGATAACATGTTTGCTATAGCCTTTTCACTAATGCACAACGAGTAAAATTTTACCAATTAACGTAAAGCAAATGCCAAATCGACAACCGTCGCGCCCTGAACAGTCACTGTCACTTATACAGTCTCCTTGGCCTGTTGGCTTCGCCTTTTCGCATTTTCCATACCAACACAACGCTTGCCAGTTGCAATCTCTGTTCACGCTGCAAGTCGTCGTTAACGCTGAAAAATGCCATCGTTCGCAAAAAGTTAAATAATCAACTTGTACTCACCAGTACGTAGCAAAACCGGCGTAACTTCTATTAAAAGTAAGATGGCACAAACGGACAAGAAAGCGCGCAACTTCATAGCAGTTGATATTTTAACTTAAACGCTCTCCAATGCGCTCCACATTTCAGAAGCATTAAATATCCGTCAAACAGAGATATTTATTCACCTGTTAAACAGCGAATGTTGACTAAATGCGGCAATCCTCAGTACCTACGCGCCCATTAATGCGAAATGAAAAGCCAATGGTTCACACCGTATAAGCTTAGCGAACATTAATACTGCCACAATTGACGGATATCTATCAAACTACACGTGAAATACGTCGGCCGTCAGCCACTATGTTATTTCAGCGTTAAGTACTCTCTTGTGATCTCATAAAATAAATTAGCAATTGACTGATTCGGTTATTGACTTGAGACTTCCTACATCGGACGACACATTGTTCCAGAATTTACACTTTTACGATGACTCATTCACTTAAGCGGGTCATTCATGTCTAAAAACGTCCAATTAAATGTAGCTCATACAGCAGCATAACTAACAAGTTTAAGCATTTGATTGAGTCTTTCGTAACGAGCGCTACAGACTGGATCTATCAGCCTTGAATGGACGTACGGACCATTACTCACGCATTCATTTGCCTACAGAGAACGTATGTACAATAGAAAGTTTTAAGACCTGCAAATATCGTCACTGTTAAAGCTTTCTAAATCAAAGAAACGTTTTATTTAAATAGTTTTATTCTTAAATCTAATTTTTGAAGACGATTATATACGGTAGGAAACATACGTTGCGAGGATAAATTAACAAGAAAAAATTGGGTTTCTCAATTCTTCTGTGGGAACATGAGTCATCGATTATGAATCACCATTCGCTCAGAAACAGTAATAGCACAAGTCGAAGAAAAGGTAACGCTTAAAATACCCGTACAGAATAGCACTGAATTCAACTGCTTTAGCAAAAGGTGCTACTGGCTTAATTCTACTGTCAGCGAAGAAACAAAGGTCCTTCTTGTATACACTAACTATTCACACTTGCAAAGAAGCGTCTAAACGAATGATATTTTATGATTTTGAAATCTCTACTGTTTATCCTGTAAAGCCCATTTATTCCTGAGGGACAGTAACTCACGACATTATGTTCGAAAAGCCGGAACCAATTTGATAGCCAAAGTTGGTTAAATGCCCACTTAAAGGTATAATCGTCTATGCCAACCGCTTTACATTGATGGATAAGAATGGTTAAGAGAATGCATGATGCTGGCAGAAGAACTACGTATTTAAACTTCCTGGCCCACTTTTAGCTTAGGATAAGTTCATTTCAGCGTTGAATGAACATGAAAGGAAAGTTGCTAAACTAACTGTACCGCCGTGAACGACCATAGTACTCTTATTCTTCTTCAGCCGGTTCAGCCTCCTCCTCCTCAGCTGGCTCAGCTTCTTCTCCAGTCGGTTCGGCTTCCTCCTCAGCAGGTTCAGCCTCCTCAGCTGGCTCAGCTTCTTCTTCCCCAGTCGGTTCAGCCTCCTCCTCAGCCGGTTCAGGTTCAGGCTCAGCAGGAGCTTGATCGGCTGAGAAGTATGCAAGCGTAAGCATCACAAAGCAAAAAGTAAAATATTACAATCAGAAAATGTCCAACAGAAGTTCAGCTTGCAAAAACCAGTGGTGCATGGTTGCGCAGAGCTACAGCTGCCAGACACTCGCCTTCCCGGAACACACTTCTCTTGCGAATTGCATAGTTTGTTTCCTGGACAGTCAGAGTGTTTAGTGCACTGTGACTTTGAAGCTTAACAAATTTTAATTCACTTATCGTTTGAGAGCAACCATTCACGGTATTCTACCAATTTTAATGCACCTCCCTGACTTGCATACTGCAGGAGAAAGACAGTCCGTGTTAGCTCTGCACGTAATGGCAAGTACAGCGTCACGACAGACGCCTTCAGAGCAAAGCTTCATTCCGTCGCAATCGTCGTGAGACTTGCATCCACCGCTGGCTGAAACGTTGCTGCTACGTTACATTATTAATAAAGCTAATAGAAAAGGAAGCGTTTAGCTAATGAAGCTATAGCTACTCCATCAAATAACAAAGTTAGCGACAGTTTGGTAAAGCAAAGCTGCAGTAAAATAACTACGCATTAGTGACGATACTTTTTGTCATTGTTCTATAGCTTTTCTTTGCTGGGAAGTCCAGCCTTGGAAAAGTTAAGAAAAAAACTTTTACGAGCATAATACGTAAAGACGAAAAACACATGCTGTCAGCATCAGATCATCTGCTAACGTTTTCGCCGTAATACACAACGGCTCTGGTACATGAACAGCCACTTGGCAGTTCATCCCTTACCACTCGAAATGCTCCGTAAATATATTATCAGTGACCCACAGTATTCTGCACGGCATAAATACCTCGACATAGCTAAACCACACAGTAAATAAACTTCTGAGTAAGTAAAATATATTAGTAGTGCCCATCAGCTGTCGAAGCATCCCAGGAGAACTGAAGGCATGCGTCAACCTCTGTCCTCGAGTACACAGGCGAAAAACGACCAAAGTTAATGGTAAAACATCGAACTCATTCATCAATGCTACTCGTCCATGTTTTATTAATATTTTATCTAACGTGACTGAATCAGTTGATAAATTGCTATGGATGTGGGATATCCCTAACAATTTATCAACATGAAAACATGCGCCCCGTTACCAAAAGTCATTGAAATTTACAAAGTAGTTGGAACAGCGTTGACGCATCTTAAGGTGAGAATGAAATTTGAGCTACCAATTATATGTCCCTACTGCTACGTCTGCGCATTCGCCGACAACCGCATCAGGTCAGCAGTTACTATTGAAGCCGGAGGGTGAACTGCACTTTATTACTTATTTCTGCTCTGCACTTAAACTATGAAGCACCACTGTCCTTCTGCTACGACGCCTAAAGAAAAAATATCCCTGCGTGTCTTCAAACGTGAATAAGCAAAAGAACTGAGGCATACCCTCAAAAGATGACGCTCTCGTGTTGACCTGCTGAGAGAGAATAGCTTCGAAATGAGAAAAGTATAAACATATTAGTTCCTAATTATTCTTTATTTTTAAAGGATAGCAAATTGAGTTTAGCAAATAAATCTGTCGAAGGATGACACGCGAACAAGAAGTCACATATCGGTAATAGATAACCACTATGCCGACACGTTTTGGGGATGCTTATCTCGATTTTATAAATGGGACTGCCTACGTCACTGTTACATCGTCAGATAAAAGTAATTAAGTGACCAGATTACATCGTAATGAAATTCGTAACACTTAGCATCAACTAACTAAAAAGTTTTGCCGTTACTATCAAATTCCTTTAAAGGAAAATGGATTAAAGGAACAAACCTCGTTTCGCCTTCCAGCACAGTCCACTCCAACATGCCTGGTTGCTATTGCAGCTAGCATGATTGGTGCATTCAGTATCAGTGGGTTCACCGGCATTGCATTTTGAATTGACGCATACCTCCTGTCTTCGGCAATTACTATGCGTTGTACAAGGCTTTAAATTTACGGCGGTAAACTGTGCTGCGATTTTGGGATCTACCAAATACTGCAATGTACATTCCAACTGCTAGCTGGCATAGCTTTTTACCATGCGGCTTCCAGCATTTATGAAATTTGCACACTTGCGACTGTAGGCAGTGCGACTGTGACTTGCATGAAGTCCCGAAAACTGGTATTGCTGCGTAGCAGCTTCCTGCGTGGCATACCATTTGCCCAAAACAATCGCTCTGGATGGAACATGCTAAAGATGCATATTATTGTTCAAAATTCCAGTCGAAGCAATAAATGGTCATCTCATACCAGAAGTACCATAGGTCGGCATTGTTGCGTACGACGTATAACGAGAAAACCAATACTGCGGTTGCCCCTGCGAAACACTAAAGATCGCAGGAGTAATCACTAGTAGAAGCGCATTCATCGCACGACGAAACAAGAGCATGGAAATGGCATCTTTGCAACTGTACTAAATAGGCAACTATTTGCATGGAAGCGAAAGATCTTTCAGCGTTGAAACACTGGATTAGACGTGCTTCGCTTCTGTTTGCTAGGCTTAGCACTGACGTCACCTTTATAACAATGGAAACAGACTAATAGTACAAACGTGCAAACGGAGTCAAAGCATTTCACAGATGGTCCATTTAATTCGCCATCTTAAAGTTAACAGTTGCACACAGCAGAGACACAATACAACTTCTTTCCATTTGGAACACCACCAGACATTAGTCTGGTGGTGTTCCAAATGGAAAGAAGAACTCATAAACTTGTAATTTCAAAATTGCAGCACCCAATTTATGTTAACAAGTTTTACCCAAACAACATAGCACAGCTAGGAAAGCTAGAAAAATTCTCCATCCCAACAAGCGATTTTTGTATTCAAAGTGTACGCCATAATTATACTGTACACTATCTTTCTCCGCGCTGAACACGAATAGGTCCCATATACGACAACAGTGCTGTACGCAGCTGCTACAATGAAACGTTTCTGCGTTCAAAAATTCACAAAACTGCTACTAACGAAATATCACGTGACTCCTTATGATGAATTCAGTGACTTGTAATTCAGAACATAGCCGTCAAACAGTTGAATAAATTTCAAACATTAGAGGACGTTTATTAGTGGTGCGAAAATGAAGTTGGACAACCAAAGGACAGATTCAATATGTTTCGTGATCACTGCCTTCTTTGCTCTGACTAAAACGGAAATAACCTACGAAGAGAAACGATTTCAAATCTTCCACTTAATCAGCAAAGTTTACTTAAGCTGAAAACCATTGAAGCAAATGCAAACAAAAGTAGTATTGACATCATATCCGTAAAAGATGCACGAATAAACACGCGCCTATTTGGACAAGACCTTAAGCAAACCTAAGCATGGACACAATCGCATTTTTTTACTAAAATGGGAATTAATAAATTAAAAGAATGTAAATTCCATTATTGGTGAAAGACCTAAGAAATGGCACCCATTCAGAGAAAAGAAACTTTGATTTGAGCATTCACCATTCGATGCTAAATGGGTTTACACAACACAATGACGAAAAAAATAGACTAAAGGGGTTTTGAACGGATTTTCATTAACTAATAGGCCGTTATCTGCACTATCAATGCAGGTGAACGAAAAAGGTACGCGAAATTCGTTTTTCATTTTGTCACATCACCATAACTGAAGTGCGTAACGTGGAAGGTCGAGAGATTGAAAATCAATTTGAATTAGCGTATATTAAAGGAAAAAATATGCATGCAATAGGTTACAGTAAGTAGCTGGTCGCCTTTACAGTACACGCCTCTTTCTAAAAATATAACTTTTCTTAACGCTGCTGTTTTGCTTTCCCTACTGAAAGTTCAACCGTTTATTTAGACACAAACAAAGCAACAGCGAAGCTTTCGGCAAACTCCTATTCCCGTCATCTTCAGCGACCAACGTAACACATTACCTAAAGTAGTTACGAAAGAGTTCGTTTTTCAATAATTTAAAAAATGCGTACGGGCATAACTCAAGAAACAGCCACGGGAGAACCAGAAAACACACAAAGGCGGCGCGTGGCTTCGTCCTGCGTCGGTCTACGAAAGAATATAGAAAATCAGAATGGACGAAGGGACCACTAATGTTTCTTGTTTTCAAAAATTCCATTCCTAATTTTGTTTCATAATTTCATCTCTATTCTTACTCATACTCTCAGTATGGTGTTTTGCCATGTCCTATTTCATACTCATTTCAAATATTTACTTCTACCATTATCACTCCATTTCAATTTACTTTGTTCTATTTCGTTTCTTCATATTGGCTGCTTCTTGGAGTTCGTTTGAAACAAAATTTCCACGAAGGTTGGATTTTCAGTTTAAAGTCGTGTCCCTTCACATATAGGTGCACATAGGTCCCACAGTTGTCTTTACTTTGACGGCCGTACTTGTGAAACACGCTCGTGATCGAGCATGCTTTGCTCCGAAAACTATGTCAAGCAAAAAAGTTTCTAACAATTGGAATAAATTATCTAAATGAAGCTTTATTAGTTTAAATGCTCTGAATTGACTAATAATAAATATATTGATGGTTAGTCTTGCCTGTCACCCAATAAAAGCACTACTAGCGACACGCTGGGTAACAGAGCGCGAGTAATCCCTTCACATTAACCGTACTGTGAATTTAAGTTAATGAAAAGCAGGTTAGATTTCAAGTTAACGAAAATTAACATACCATAAAGCGTAAGGTTCTTCAAATGCAAAGGCAAAGTTGAACTAAATCAGGTTACGGGCAGTCGGTTTGTCTGCGCTAATTCTGCCTAAAGAGAACTGCGTGAACCCGAGCCTAATAAACGCAACTGAATGTACAGGTTCAATTAGCATTTACACCGTCAAACTACTACGAGCTGAGTATTTCATGGACATTAGGAATAAGAAATGAGTACCTTTGAAACCGTGGTTTCCAGGAGATTGAGATGCCAGTCGAAGCGTTTACGTTCACCTCTTCAAAGATGAATGAATGGATTGCAGTTGCTGAAGCTTTGGATTCTTTGGAAGACCACAGGTACAGACGATTAGACCTGAGAGACAGGTGCCAACGAAAGGGGAATATCTTGCATTTCCACTCGCATGCACATGTATTCAGCTAATACGGTGGTTACCGTTACGCACAGAAATTGCATCAGCCACCAAGATAGAGCAGTTGGAATGGCGCCTCCTCGAATAAAGCAGAGGAGAAAATGAAGAAAATAGACGGTGAATGAAAAGTCCAAACATTGCTTAGCACGACCAACGACGAATCGCATCATCACCGCACACACAACTGCATTCGCCAGGCAAACCGCAATACGAGCTAAACTTTCTGCATTTCTCAGAGTAATAATTTGAAAATTCACCACCTGATCAACCGATAGCGGTACGCCGAGCAGCAGATCCGCAAGCGCTTGCAATGTCGCAAGGCAAAGATAGAACAAACTCTGCATTGCCAAAATCTGCAAGCTTATGAGAGCTGCATCACGCTTGACGCCGTGAAAGCTGCCCGAAGCTACCATCTACAGGTTCAACTACGTAAAATGCAATAACCCGTCAAAGCAGAACAACATCTTAAAAAGTGTATGGGAACAAAAGAATGTACAGTAGAAATGTAGCCTGAAGACTTCTTACTTTAATACTGTATCGGATTTGCGCTCGCATGGTTTTTTGTGAAAATTTTGACAAATAAGCCGCATTTTCAATCTAAATTTGGCTATGTCGCGTACAACGGAGTCGTCGAGTGACACTTCTGAGCAAAATGTTGATGAATCCTTTGGTTGCTATCACAGTGAAAGCACCAAGCTTCCAGATTTTCTGGCGATCGTTGAAGCCTCGTGCGCTAACGTGAGTACTTGTTTTTCCTTTGCTTGTTCAAAGTTGGCGTTTTCTTTTAGGATTTAAGCGCTGAACAGTGGGAAAGCTTGATTAACTCATTGTCCAAAATGGATATCGAATGCTCCCTTCCAATGGAGCACAAAAACAAATTGATAAATTTTCTGTTGCAACTTTATACTTCGGATAAAGCTTCTGCTCAACTGGCCGAAAGGTTACTTGACAGCCTTTTACGATCGCCCATTTTCTACGACGGGTAAGCCAGAAATAGGCCACAGGCGAAACTGTGCACTCCTAAAGGCGTCTATTATTATTGTTTTCTGTTTCGCAGGCTGCCAGATGGAATTGACCATTTGCTGTTAGAAAGTCGTTCTCTACGTTTGATGAGCAGGTTCTTAACGAACTTTGGAGACGTAAGCGAGTCATCGTTGGTCCAATTCCTTAAGTTCGTGCTCAAGTTTGTTCTTTTTATTACTTAATTTCAATTCGCTCATCACTTATCGATATTCAGGCAAAAAGGGACGCCGCCGAAAAATATCAATCATTCGCGTAGCATTATCCTGTATGTATCCGCTTTAATCATTTAACGTGTCAGTTGGCGCTTTTTCTAGAAGGGAAATCGTAAAGTATCCATACACGGGAAATTGGATGTGCTCGCAGTTAAAAAAGCTAAATGACCAAGAATCTGTTGTAAGCCATTTCAGCTTGTAATCTTAATGAACGTCTTTTGTTATTGTATTTACTGCTTTAGGCTTTCTTTAAATGGCTAAGTGACCAGCTTGTATGTTCCATGATTTCTCATGAACTAAGTGAAACTGCGTCGAAAGTTACCGACTTGTTGAAAATTATTGGACTTTTGATTGATGCAAAATTTTCGTCGCTCTCTCGTGAGGATGAAATCACTGCAGAAATAAGTGAATGCGCTGTGATTGTTGACATTCTGGTAAATATGCTTTCACGACGAATCGCTGAGTTATAAGTTGTCCAATTTCAGCTTTCCTTGCTCGAGTTAGTTCGATTGTACGAAATTCAGCAGGATCCAAAAAATGGAGACTTTGGAGAGAAATCTTCGTACTACATGCAAACCGGATGGTCAAGATAAGGTGTTTTACGTGCATTGCACGATTCTGTTATTCATTCGAATACTATTTGTTGAACAAGTTTTTACTTCGCTTTTAACTTTGAAATGAAAAGCGGCTTTGCCAGATACTTTGACTAATTGGGAATGCTTTCCTTAGTGAAACAGGACAGCGCGGTCGAATGATTCGTATAGGCGTCGTCTTGGGTCAGAGCTACTTTTCACATTTGAAACCGAAGAAGACGAAATGCATTCATCGTTCACAGGTGGAGGGTTGGCATTAAAGATAGTACACAATTCATTTACCAACGTTTCGTGGCGATAGGATACCCTCACATCTGGGACATTTGTGCGCGCTACGTCGTTTCCAGGCACTCCAGGCTCGAGGTAATTGGGACCGAGCCAGTGAACTTTCATCTGCAATGAACATTTGATCAAATTAATGCGAAAAGCACTAACTTCATGAGGAAAGCCGCTTTGCAGGACCCCGTTTCTGGAAATTTCGCACATGTCACTGTTGCTTAATTTCCATACTTGCGCTGCAATACTGTACTCTTCCATCAATGGTTCCTGAATTTTTAAATTGGGTTTCAACGTGCAACTGCATAGATGACTGCGCACCTTTGTAAAGTGGAACTGCAATGGATCGTCCGTAGACAAGCTAATGTTCAAACCTTTGGCCAAATATTCCGGCAATGGATTTCGATGATAAGCCAAGAAGAGTCCGTTATTACTCAACGGCGACATGGCTATACCAACCTGGCACAAATAATACAAATACTGCAACACTGGAACCTGCAATGACATTTCTAATGGCAGCGCTTGTGTACAAAAGAGGACTTTTACCTTTCGAAGCAGCAATCCGTGGGCAATGCTTTCGCTAAACATGAAGCCAATTACCAAATGACTAATGGGCCCAGCTTCTCCGCAGTGTGGTCTCAGGCTGAAGGTGTTGAAGCCGCGCATGCTTTTTACGGTAAAAATTGGTCAGTTGAGAAAAGGAAAGTTATTTTTAAGCAAACCTTCTGAAGCGATTCAACGTTGCCAGATTGGCGTACATGTAGTACAAGTAGTAGGCGTAAGGTGGATTTTCCGAATCGACCCATTGATCCGCGGTCACCGTACGACCATCAATCTGGAACTGCTCCGTTTTTGATTCGTCGTCTACGCTGTCAAGGCCAACCACCTGAATTAAAAAGCCAACTTTTAAAGACGATGGGCAGTTGACGTTTGTAAAAACGTACAAATCTCAAAAAGCGATGCAATTGTGGATGGGAAGTGGGATCGTTTGTCACCTCAAAGAGCGGAATGAAAATGTTATCAATCATTTCTTGGAAATTGCGGAATGTATTCTTTGACTGGTAAATATCACTGAAATGAGACAATTTAGTGAAACAAACGTGTCCGCTCAATGACTTACTAAAGCCGTGGAATTTGGACGAGCCAACGTACATGATGAGAATGGACTTCATTCTTGATAGCCCACTCGGCTAATCTATCCCATTCGTCGCGTCTACGTCCGTAAATGGATAGACGAAATTCAGCATGCTGATACTTGCTTTCCGCAAGATCGGCCATCACTTCCTTAAATGTAAAGGAAAATCTTTGGCGTACTTTTTCAAATGGGATAACAGAGATAGGATAAGGAAAGAAACTACGGTTAATTTCTAAACATACCTCGGAGTTTGAACATACCAATAAGATACATGTACCAACTTCTACGGTCGTCAAAGATGACAAAGACTCGTTTCATTTTATGAATATGCAATATAGTACGCTCAATCGCTAACCTTTAAAATTTCAGCAAAGAATTCTCCATTGATGTAGTTGTCTGTTTTCATAAAGATATCCCGCAGAATGCTCTGTCCAATCGGGTTGTATTTGCTATTAAACTTGTCAAATCTATGGAACGTGTTTCGATCCTGCAAAGGCGAGATGAAGCTTAACCCTTCCGGCCAAAAGTGACGACGTACTAACCGCATGCACATCCAATGTGTCCACACTGAGGTCGTAGGGTGTAACGCCAAGACCTTTGAATACCTAAAAAAAGAGTATACGCCAATCATTCGACACGACGGGTCAACATACCTCGTTGAGAGTCATATGACGATTGTCAACAGCGCATACGACTCGATCTCCTTCGGTTCGTACTTTCTTCTTGACAAAACGGAGCAAATGCTTTTGATTCATTGAACTTGCCGCGTGAACGTGCGTGTCCACTTTCCGAATATTGTAAAAGTCTCTGTGCGGAACGCTTTTCTGTTCGGTCATTTCGCGCAGATCGTTCAACAGAATGTGCAATTGGAATTTAGAGTGCAAATAGCACAATCTGCGATGGCAGAACGATTTCCTGCAAAAGCATAAATCGCAGTTGCAAAATGACGCACTATATGGACCTTTTGTTAGCAACTTACAATGGTCCATTCATTATCATCGTTAATAGGTAGAGGAAGTCGGCAACGAATTCGTCAAAAGGTGTGAACAGATGCTTTAGATCGGAAAGAATTGGCCCATCTTTGGTCGTTCTCACCTCGACAATGCCTTTCGAACTTGATACATGAAAGCCTGCTGAACCGGGAATTTCACAATCAAATGGCCTTTTTTCTAACATCTCTTCCGGTGGATGATATCCAACAATATCATCTAAAAAGAAAGCATACTATAACGTGAGGCTATCACGCGTATCCTGTCAAGTGGGAGCAGACGTTAAACATATGCCTTTTGTTACTAGTAGAAAACTGGCGAAGTTTACCACGCAATTCCGAGTTTCAATGCGTCATGCCATTACCTTTCCATTTTGCGACCGTCCACGATGAAGTACGCCGCACTCCATTTCGTCTCTCCATTGTTTGCTATGCCAGAATGCGGCATGCACATACTTAACAGCAGCAACACAGAATTTCTTAGATTATGCTCTGACAATGGTGCCCGCCCTCAAATTTTGAATGCTGAAAGTATACCTGACGTAATTAACTCGAAGGAGCAAATTTTTTCAGCCCAGCAGATTAACCCTTATTGAATATTCATGTTTTCCGGTGCCACCATCCATTTTGAAAAGTAGAAATTCAAAAAAACGTTCCCAAGGAACGTGGCCCAATGTTCTTAGCGACCTTAGCGACCTACGTAATCGCTAATAGCAGCTAAAAAGAAACTTACTAGTAAAACGTCATTCCTTTTATGGTATACAGTGAAGCCAAGAAAATTCTAATTCCTTAAAGAACTACTATTCGTTGCTAGACGACAACAAACAATCAATTCTAGCCGGCATGAAAGCATTTTATCTTGTTTACCTTCCCCATACGGAACTGCTTTTGTTTCACCTACATAGTAGACGCTGTGAAAATAAAGGAATGAGAATTGGGCCAGCTTCACTGTTTGCTTAACTGTCGCATTTAAAAAGTAGGCAAACGTACAATCAGCTCTTGTAAATTACGTCGTTCAAGGAAAGTCAATTTTCATTAAATATGAATGCTCTTGTTGTTGCAACAAAGGCAAAGCGACCATTTTCCAAAAATTAGCGTATTAATTAAAATAAAAATTCGCAGCTGCGAAAAAATATGCTCAACAAAAGGATACTTCTGCTGTGCACGTTGAGACAACTCTGACAACGTGGAAATTGGATTGTCAGTCTCGTCTTCTCACAGACGCATGCAATGCATAGAAGCGTAGTATCGAGAGCAGAAGGCTGTGAAAAACGTTATGCTATGCCGTGAGAGCTATCACATGCAAAGCTGATTGTGGAATTCGTTAAAACGCCGAAGAAGGCAAAATGAAGAGTAATCGCCAAAAGCGATAGTTCATTCTCTTTTTAAAAGTTCAGAAAGATCTAGCAAACACTTTTTGTCATACTATTGGGACGTGTGAATTTCGCTACCCAAGCAAGCACTCTCTACGCTATAACGCTTTTCCGTCATTTAGCCAGACACTTACTGTAAACTCTCTCTGTTTCTCGTTCATCACCCATATGATCAACTAAAACAACATAAACCAAACATTCATGTACAAAAGGTGACATTCGTCTGGCCCATCATGAAAGGACAAGCCCACTTCAAAAGTAATTCAAAGATTTGAATGACTACTTACATGAAGCGCGTGAGAGTGGAACCTTCCTTTCCTCAATGCCAAATTCGCCATTGAGAAATTTTTTAACCGTGACTGGAAATTGCATGCCGGCTCTTAACATGTACTTTTCCCGTATCCTCAAAGCTTTAATCACCTCTTCGGAGGCGCTGCGTAGATCTTCTAGTGGAACCTGAAAAGTATAACGAAATTTCAACGCTAATGTGATCATCATCAACGCTACGACGTACTCCGGATACTTCTTCACCCGATATGGCAACTCTTTGGTAATTAATGTCAGCATCTGGCCGGTACAGAGGTACTGAAAGACTACCAAAAGAACCTGCAACGACGCCAGGCGTCTGCGATTCTGTGCATCGGTTCAGAAGGTTGGCGTCGACGGACGGTTGCGCATTTTCTGCTTTGCTTCTGTTAGTTACAAGTAGGATTAACTTATTTCTAATATTAACGAAACGCAGGGATAACGCCAGCTCACTTCTCGTTCATATGCTGACTTAGAGCTTTCATGTTCTCCTGACGCTCAATAGGAACACTGGACATTTCATATGGCGACGACAATTCGTTATTCAATACAGGAAGGACCTGAGCATCACGAGAAAGGAGAGTGCTTGGTCTCCGCTTGGTGAGTGCTTGCAAGTTCGGCTCGGAATCGTAGCCTGGAAATACAAATACAAAATCTTCTCAACGCCAACACCGGCTAACAAAAAAGCCGACTTTTTCTGGAGACCACGAAACTAGTTAAGGCAAAGAGAACAGATGAAACACCTTTGATTGGCTAAAGCGCAAAGAACTCTCTTTATAAGCAATGAAATATGATTGATTTGCAGACACCTGCAGAATAATCAATGACAATAGCGCGACTAGGCAACGTTGTTAGGGATTGCAGTCACTTTAGCCTTCCCTTTTCAGCTGACTGAACAGCTTTCCAAAGGAGCACTTTGCAAAGTACAATGTCAGCTTGCAAAGAAAGAACGCGCTCCGAACAGACAAGACTTATCACACACACCTTCGTAGATAGGTTTTGATTCGACTTACTTCTGCACTGTTAGTTGGAAATTTCCGCCTAAACAGATGAGCAAGAAGAAGAAAGGTAACTGAGGAAGATCAATAAGAAATCATAGCGCTTTTCTCATGGCGAAATGGATTAATGCTGTCCAGCCAGACAGTTTGAGGAAAAAACGAATTCATCAGACGTAAAAGACTGCGAAACTGCAAAAAAACGACTTACTGTTGTCGTTCATCGTTGCACTATTAACGATGTTGCACGAAGCAGAAGAAGCGTGTCCAGTAAATCTTGATAATCAGTTTTCAGTCAACACTGAGATAAAACAGCCCCAGCGGTGAAACGAAGACGTTCCGCAGAGCACTAACTGTCTCTACGAACAGTCAGATGTGCCTCGAAAGCGCCCTTTGCTGCCGAAAATATTCCACGACGTGCGCTACCGTTATATGAATCTGCCACGCGAGCACATCAACGGCAAATAATCGGAATTAACAATTTGAAAAGGCATTTCACCAACTTTAATGTCGTTCTTGTTCTTAGCTGCACAGCTGACACCCAAAACTTTCTTCTTTCGCAACAACAAACAGGCACAATCCTGTTCTGATTTGCAGGTTTAAACGTTGAAACCTACCTACCCTATGGTATATCGTAAGCGCAACTGCTTGTCGGCCGCGAATCACGATGAAATGAAGTAGTTAAACATTTAATGTCAAACAATAAACCTTCTGTGACCCAAATTTTTGCTTCATTCGAAAGAATGATGGCCTAAAATTTAAAAATCTAAAAGGTACATAGATTGCAGACAGTCTTGAAATGCGTGAGCATAGATAGCATACTGCATAATAGTGCGCTCAATGGTCCATTACTGGGCGCCCGAAAAAATTGAAAAGCAAATTCTTTTAAGGCTGACCCTTAAATTGGATCAACCAGCGTTCTATAAACGCGGCTTCTTGTACCGGCGTGTTTTTTAGGTGACTTTCCATGCTTTACGACGCTAGAATGAACCCGACCTTGACAGACGCCTAAAAAGTCAAATAACCAAATCAGCCATAAACTTGTAGCTACTCAAAGGCAGTATGCTACGCTTAACCGTTTTAACACTTGCAGCAATTGCCTGCGTGATCGAACCTCCAAAGCCCGGCTGGTAGAGGGACGAGCAACGTTTAGCAGCACAAACGTTAATGCTGCCAAGCTGTCATTTGTCGCCGTCCCCACCTCGAGTAGAGACCAACCGTACGACAGATGTTGACGACAACTCGTGCCAACTCGCAGCCGCTTTTCCTAAACCATTCCTATTGCATTAATCAGCTAATTGTTTGCTAATTGTCGTTGCTTTCCATTTTAAAGCGCTTACAATTACATGAATGCATAGGATCCTGTTAATCATTAATAACTACTGTAATTATTTTCGAATGAACTCCCAGTGGAAATCAATAATAGTGACTACCCGTCTTTTACACTCAATCACTTAAGCTGATCCAATTACAAGTCACAAAAAAGTAGCAGAATTTACAGATGAAAAAAGTTGCATAAGTACCGTAATTCAAAGAAACTGATGTTCAAGTAATGTATTGGATGAGTTTACCGATATATCGTAAGCAACAATTAACCGGTCGATTATTAATCAGCTACGTCTTCCTTAATTGCTCTTACTGCTTTATGCCTTGTATTCAGTAATGCATTGAGAAAATCCAGAACTATTACGAAATCTTTAAGGGAACTTGTATGAGCCGTCCCAATTTGCTCTGTTTTTCAAAAAAGGCAAATGACCCTGACATCAAATCGTTGATATAAATAATCTCACTGAAATGCTTTTAAGCACTTCAGTAAGATTAATAAATCAAATCAGGAAGAACGAACAAATCTTCAACAAGTTGCGGGGCAAAAAGCGTTTTAGCAGTTTCCATCAATTTTAAACAGTAATCAATAAGTTCGAAATTTGTTTAGCATTAAAAGCAACTTAATGAAGCTTCGGAAGTTCGCTTTTGGGTTTAATGAGCATGAATTCGCTACAGAAAGCTTTTAAGTTTTTGAATCGATCGCACATAGAAGTTGCAAAATGAAATTCTCAAAACATTTACATTCGATTTAACATAAGCAACAGATTTAAGACAGTTGCGAAACCAACCTTGCTATTCTCACTGTCACAGGCTGTCCAAAGTGACGCAAATGAATGTCGCCATTTTCCAATTACAGCAGTATGCTGTTCGTTTCCTGTAACGCTTGAAAGAAGCAGACCAACAAAATAACGGAAAAGGAAGATGGCAGTGCATATCCCTTTAGGAATTTGGAAACAATAATAATAAATTGATCCTTAAAAGCCGTTTATTAAATGCTCAAAGCTCGACAGCCAAACTTCTCTGCGGAATTTGCATAGAGCCTTATAAGGTTCCGACGAAATCATCATAGCACCGGCGGATAATAGTAACATATTAGCATTGAAGCCCTTTCTCCTTTCTTTCAAGACAAAGAACCAACTGTTGTTGGGCAACTTTCAGAATCCTACCGGGTGGTTTTGTCATTTTCATTTCAAACTTGTTTTTGTCCAAACATTTACGTTCCATGAACATGGCACCATTCTGCCATGTATAGCACAATTGTACCTGCCCAACGTGGTTGAAGCAGTCAAGCAAGACGTTAACGCATCTCGGTTGACGCTCTTCTATATCAATCTCTATTGCAGGCTTGCCACGATCGATGGCAGTTGCAAAAATACCAGACGACGGATAACCATCCTTTGCTTGCCTCTTTATGCGATCCTCACTTCTTCTAACCGGATTTTGAACTTTCGAATCCGAACCAGCTTTTCCAACGAGTTCTTCTACCTTTACCGGACGTACAATGCGCGTTCTACGACCTGCACATAATAAAGCAGCATCTTCACCTGCCAGAGCTTCAACTTCGTCATAACCCAATGATTCTTCCTTTACTATCAAAGGCTGCGCCTCGTAGGGGACCTAATAATAAACCAATGGATATCCTATTCAACCATGAGCACTTAAACCAACTTCTTCTCGCAGTTCATAGGGTAACAAATAACACACATGTGATTCGTCAAGACGTACGATGCTTAAGCCCTAAAATACAAAAATTCAAATTCACCATCATTGTAAGAAAACTCTTGAGCCTTTTCTGGTATATCAAGACGATCAATGGAATTCCATTGGGTCTTCTAAAGCGAGTTCGTTAAAGGGCAGTTAAAGATCGAAAAATAACGGCTTGCCTGGGGAAATCCTTTCCGAACAACGTTTCCGGATCGGTCACCAAAAGAGCCGCCTTGCATCATTGCATTTTTGGTTGCAAAGAATGCAAAGAAGATGCATGCTGTTGTGAGCATCACTGTAATGGAAACAACGAGAATGAGCCGACCTTCCACACGCTACATTGATATGAAAGAAAAGTTAACGATGCGGATAAAGTTGCCTGCTCATCACGCTACCTTTTCCTCCTTATTCATTGAGACAATCTGCTGGCGGAAAAGTTCTTGACTTATAAATGACCATCGCTGCTTCGGAAACGTTATTGACAAACATGCGCCCCGTTTTCAGAACGTGAAGAGAGTCAGATCATGTTTTGCAAAGGCTTTATCGCCAATGGCGACTGGCATTCAGACTCGCAAGAACCGGACAAAGCAGGCCAAGCGAACCTGCATCAATCAACGATGATTTCGTTGAAGGCTGTTACGGATGGACAGATCCTTGCAGCATATGTTACAAGAGAAATTGTGACCATGGTCACTCTGTTTTCATTCCTGCGCAGCAGTTTTCCGTAAAACAAATGCCCTACATGGCAGCCAGGTCATTTTGTTTAAGAACAAGAATTCTCAAGACAATGCACACGGACGATTTCATGTTAATCCGAACGAGCACATATGCCCATGTGGCCTAATGGATAAGGCGTCGGTCTCCTAAACCGAAGATTGCGGGTTCAAGTCCCGCCATGGGTAAAAATAACATTAATGGGCTCACAACGTGAAAAGCAAAACAAGTAACGTAGACCAACAGAGCGAACTTCGCGCTTTAAAATATACTTCAAGAACAGAGTTTTAAAGAATTTATTCAAAAAATAACCAATAAAATTTGAAATTAAAAAAGTCACAACTACTGCTGTCTTACAACCGCTGGAGAACCATGTTGAACGGGCCTACCACAATATCCTGAAGACAAAATCCTCAAAAGACAAGAATCCCGAGTTTGCCAACCATCCCTTGCGGTCCATGCCTATGCTTAAGCCTAAACATAAGGACTGTATACACATCACTACTCTCCATTTTTGGTTTAGGCTTTGCCGGTGCGCACCAAACTGTGAGCAACAGGGGAAAGTGGTGGTCAAGTTTGGAGATTCAGGATGTTTGCCTTTCTGGATTTTGGGATGCACCGCAGAAAAACGAACCCTGATCACCTGTTGGGCGGAATGTTGACTAAGGAAAAACAGACCAAAATTAGCCAGAGAATAATTCCCAACTTTCAGGGCTATTTATATCCTTGATGAGAGCGATTCAAAGGGGAATGAGCAACTTAATCGAATATTCAATGAACAGCTACACATTTTTGAGACGTCGGTAATTACGGGCACTGCAACAGCGTGCTAACACGTGCGTGTAAGGAGAGCGGTAGCAGCAGAATGGTTGCAGCTGCGCAGGAATAACGTGGATATGAGAGATGAAGAATGGAGATGGGCCAGCGCAAATCAGGTTGATCAACAGAACGAGCTTGAACAACTACTTGCGTTCGCTTGGCACACTGTAACTTTTCTTCCTTTGGGTAGTGGGGAAATTAAGATCGAGTATACGGCTGTTACCTTGTCATTCTTTTGGAAATGCCTTCTTTCTTTAAAAATACGCTGAACGAAAAAAGAAACAAATAAAATTTAATCCTTACCGACTGTGTCGCCACACACCTTGTCGCATCAACCAGACCATACGGTGTAAATGAAAAATTACAAAAAAAAAACAACTGAAGAGAATGCCAGTAATAGTTACATAGTGGTCGACGTTTTAAGAATAAGGCGATCACCTTAATGAATCAATGTCGCAGCCGGTTGCTCAAACGAAAGCTTATACTGAATCCTAGAAGAAATTGGCTTCTTCTGACATGCCCTTGTGGCCTAATGGATAAGGCGTCGGTCTCCTAAACCGAAGACTGCGGGTTCGAGTCCCGCCAAGGGTGCTCTTTTATACATAGTACAAATTAGGACAGCATTATAACATGTCGGAGGGCATTTGATGCGACGATATGTTTGTTCAAGGCTTTCTAGTCAGATCGCTAACATGTCAACAGCAAAATCGAGGAAAGATCACATGCAGAACATCTCAGGGCAGTTATACATCAATAATAGGAGAACCAGAGTGGGAAGTATTAACAGTAGCCTAATTGCCCTTCAAGAGGAGACCAATATAAACCATCAAATTGAGAATGTCCGCAGCGCGTGTTTTAATATCAACGGTATTTACACTGTCCTTATATAGGTTTCAACTATTGACGTAAGCAATTAGGTAAAGCGATTGCCTACTATAGTGAGAAGTGTAGACAGTACCTACCGAACAGCCGTCGTACCTGATCACCTTCTGTTCCGCGTCCGTAAGTTAGTCTGTTTCACTTCTTGCGCAGTGCACGTGGGAACTGAGTTGTCTATTCCGTGCAAACGAAAAACACGANTTCTTCGTTTGCGACGTTTCATAATAATTGGACATATCGATACCTGTCGACACATATGTCTGTTGCACGTTCCAATACAATGACTGTACAAATCCATTAACAAATATTTGCTAGCGTTATCTAAGAAAGGCACACTCTCTTTACCAACAGGCGTGCAGACGAATAGACAGAAACACTGGCTGGTCAGACAGGCTTTGGTAAGCACTTGTAAAAGTTGATTCACTTGCATGCATTCCAAATACAACTGAACTGTTGCGTGCCTAAGCTTTTCGCATCCTTCCTGCAATGCTGAGCCAACATACAGCAGCCGATGCTGAAATATGCGCGGAAGTGCGAGAAGTCAATTGCAGACAAGCAAACTTTGCAAAGGTTCTCAGCGTAATTGCAGTAGGCTTGAAGAACGTAACAAAGTCAATCTCTTTAACCAAAAGTATGCTCCGATACGAAGACCGAAACGTACCATTATTGTAAATTACAAAGTTAATACAGATATATACGTGACTGGGCAGCAACGGGTTTAGCGGATCCGCTGACAAAAGCAACGTTCTTCCGCCGAAAACGAACAATGGAAACACAGTAATAAATGTGATCTATAGGTTACTACATGACCGTAATCACAATCGAAATCTGCCATTAGGATATTCCTTCCGCAGGCACTGCATATCATCATTACACCTTTCAGAACGAATCATATTTTCAATTGCCTTATTGTCAAACTGGCTTCAATATAATTAGGCGCTTTCTTGCATATACTGTAAGCAAAGTGCGTAGAAACCTCTCGGTTGGATGACGTCAAGTGGATGAAAGCAAACATTGTAGCTTACAATTGGAACTTTTCTGCTCCTCTCTAGTCGCAGAAAGTTTCAAATGTAAGCGTGTTTAGTATAATGATATTTTGCTGCTCCTATAATAGAGAAAAAATGCAAACAAAAATTTATAAATAGATCAGTGATAAGCTCAACCTTTTAAACACTATTAAGTGTAGATACGATTTGCTACTCTCGATTGCATTATAGTTGGTACGCACAGGTGCACATACAGTACGACATACTTTCCGTGCGTGCATCAGAACTGCCTTGCTTGAACAGGAAACTGTGTTCATAGGTATATTTCCAGTTTGAAAACTTTGCCGTTCTTTGTCCTGCTGCCTCCGTTTATTTGTTAGTAAGCTATCTGATCTTTCGTTCTTGAGATTTCAACCGACTGATTTCCTATGAACTCCAAGATTAAACTGATTGCGCGCAGAGATAAGTGAGTCAGTTTGGGGCGTTTTCTTGCTTACTTGATTTTCTGTCGTTCAAACGCTTCTTTGGTTCAGAGTTTTCGTCTACAGCTCTTCGCGATGTCTTCTGCTCGTTCGCAAGATTGAACAGCTATTAAAACGCTTAATCTGTTTATACTGATTACATTAGGTCTGTCACATGACATCGCTCCCTGCGACGTCTGATTACAGCAGTGGCAGTCTTGCTGACAACGCGTCTTTAATGGATGTCATGGGTAAGGATGCCTTTGGTTGTGCGATCGACGAAAACAGTGATAACTATGATGACGTCGGTATTTGTGACCCATCGCCCAACGACTACAAGCCACGAATCATTCTCATGGGGATGAAACGGTATGCGGCCTGAATTGAAATTAATATAGTTATTTAAATAACTTTAGTAGTGGTAAATCGTCTATTCAAAAGGTTGTCTTCCAAAAAATGTCGCCAAATGAAACGCTCTTCCTGGAAAGTACTACCAAAGTAACGCGAGAAGGTAAGCTAATATTTTTAACTGTTTGCCATATTTCAGCATTTCCTTTAAGAAATAAGCAGTAGCTCGTTCATTCAATTTCAAGTTTGGGAGTATCCAGGGCAGATGAACGCCTTTGATCCGGCAATTGATCCGTATGCCGACTTCGGCGGCTGCGGAGCGGTTATATTCGTAATAGACGCGCAGGTTTGTTGGTAGTATCTTTCTTTTCAAAAGACACCTACAAATTCACTTTTCAGGATGATTACTCCTACGCTCTGCAGAAGTTGTTGGATCTTGTCACGAAGGCTTACCAAATAAATTCGCAGATCAAGTTCGAAGTATTTATTCACAAAGTAGACGGCTTATCCGACGACCAAAAGATCGAGGCTCAGCGTGACATATATCAGAGAGTCAATGACGACTTGATAGATGCAAATTTTGATAACGTCCATCTGAGGTATGTAAACTTTTCAAAGGCGCATTCGACTAGCGCCAACATTAACCTACGCATCACTTATTGGCGTGTTTAAATTTTATTACCGTAACGCTGTAATTGCTTTTTTCAGCTTTTACTTGACCAGCATATACGATCACTCAATTTTTGAAGCCTTCAGCAAAGTTGTTCAAAAACTGATTCCTCAATTACCGGTCTTAGAGAACCTGCTCAATATTTTTATTTCGGTAATGTCTTGTGAAGTTCTAATCGACTCTATATCTTCTCTGTTCAGAATTCAGGCATTGAAAAGGCATTCTTATTTGACGTCGCTAGCAAAATATACGTGGCAACGGATAGCAGCCCAGTAGACATGCAATCCTACGAACTGTGTTGCGACATGATTGACGTCATGATCGATATATCGTTTATATATGGGTAACCTGCATATCATTACTTTCAATTTGATTTTTAATTTTATGCTAACGATATGCAGGTTAAAGGAAGATAGCGAACGAAGGGGCGGAGACTTGAAGTCTACGGCTGTCATTCGCCTGAACAACAATACCATTTTATACTTGAAAGAGGTGAATCGCTATTTGGCAATGGTGTGCGTTCTCCGCGCTGACAGTTTTGCCAAAAGAGGTGAGCAATTGTCAACAGCGACAGCTTTACCAATGAAACTTTGCTATTCAACTTTTAGGGTTGATAAACTACAATTTCAACTGCTTCAAACGGGCAATAGAACAAGTGTTCCTTCAACGCGCGCGTACAATGAGATCACTGGGTAGTAAGGCCGATCAGCTGTTGCAGCTGCACAGTGAGCAGGATGTACAAGAAGAAGAAGAAGAAGAAGAAGAAGAAGAACATGCAAACAGAAGCTATTCGACCGCCTCTCCAAATGTTATACCATTCTAATGAATTCAACAAATGCTGATAGAATTTCCTTTTTTAAACTGTTTCTCTCTACTTTGGCTGTTCGTTGACAAGTAATGCATTCGACCTTTCTGCGAACCGCATCATTCAAACATTCCACAATTGTTCCTCACTTTCTTCCGGCGACACAGTTTTGTCGTCCGAACTTCCGCTTGAATTCTGCAATTAATTTTCATAGCGAAACGGTAAACAAGCTGTTCCATTCATAAGTATTACCGCTACGTCATTCGCCCTCCAATCAGACGACCAATCGCTGCGTGCTTGCTCTTTTCCAGTGAGTACGTCAGCGTTCAGTAGATGGTCATCGGCGCTGCGAGGGCGACTGCGCGCAGTGACCATTGGCGATTCTTCATTTTAAAAAAACTCGTAAGTTCATGGCGACGTAACATAATAGTAACTGTTCACCTTTAGCCTTCATTCTGGCTGGAAGCGTCAGCATGTCTCTGGCTTTTTGATTGTGCTTAGCGGAGCCTCCAAAGCATGTGGACGTACCGTAAACCTCACCTGAACTCTGCGTGCGACTGTGATGATGGGAACCCGTTCGCGTGGTAGCAGCGCCACTTGTCGTCTTAAGTGCGGAACGCGAATTGCGTACCGGTCGTCCAAGCGAAGCCGTATAACGACAACCCTTTTCCAAATCATCCAATGCAAAACTTGAATCCATCGAGATAAATTTGTTGTGCTTTTGGTATATTCTGTTTTGACACCAAGACGGCGACGGTGACTGCAAAAGACGACGTCGCACTGCCTCCAAACGTTGCTTCGAATTGTCCAGTGGGCTAAACAAACATACTCAAAGTCCTATTGACCTTTTTAAGAACAACAGAAAGAATTGCCTCTTAAATAATCGACAAACGCTGATCGACAATTAAGTTAGTTTGAATAAACAGGGAAGTGCAGTTTCAACCAATCAGATCAGTTCGTACTACTATTTCAAAATTCAAAAATTTGAATCAACCAATGACGTAACGAAGACTGTGCAACGCTTCTAAATACCGATTCTGATTGGCACGCTTCACGATAACAGCAAATGCTGACCAAAAGACATGCCCTCTTTTGTCAAAATCCAAGCAAGACGAAATACCATTTATGGAAATGTGGACTGTCGTGCTTGAAGGCATACTAAGTTGAGTTGTTACAAGACACCATCGTGAGAAAATCTCAAAAAAACGTATTGACTCTTCCGCACTGCGCGCGAAGATAACGCCAAGATAAAATGGTAGAAATGTTGCAAATGTACAATTTAGCTGTTGACACTTTTCGTTGGCAAAGACAAACAAATTTTAACAGAACACGGTCACTTTGTGAGTCAGTTACGATTTCCAACGGAAGTATAGCAGTCGGGGAAAAAAGATTACGCGCTTTCTTCAAGAAAGTCCACCATTTGGTGCCGTACTTTGTTTTTTCATAGAAGTAAAATATTTAGTGGCGTTAAAACGGTTTTGTCACTTTTCTTAAAAGCGCCACTTAAGACTGAATTGACTCTCACGCCACGTCAGGTAGCCAACTTATCATTTTTAACAGCTAATTCAAAGCACGCACGCGAAATGCTAACTTCGCTAAAACATAGCACTACAACTATCTACAAAAATGCGTTAAAGGAGAAAAGTTTTATGAACCCTTTCCAGTGAACGGCTGAAGACTTTTATCGTCTATTCTGTCAATGTTAAAGTTGAAAATCTTTCTCCGCCTCTTTCCATTTGAAAAACCGTATAGCAAATTACGTACCTGAAAACTTCCGAGAAACTCGATGGCACATCTTCCGACCTTCCGACGCCATCTTGATCACTTGTCGCCTGCTGACGTCGCCTCAGCACGTTTATCATTGCATCCTTTTCGGCTAACAATGCTTCCAGTTGTTGCTGCCTGAAATGAAAAGAAATTTGGTGAACGGATCTCTTATCAACAAATGGTGCTCAGGCAATGGCACCTCGATTCCAAATCGTTGATTTTGCCTTTTGCCGCTCGAAGGTCGTCCAAGAATCGTCGAGTCTCACTTTGCGAAGTTTCAATCAACTTCTCCGCCTTGTCGCTGTTCTCTTCGAGAACTCGTATACGCGCATCCCTGAAAACGTGAAAAAAATGCATTGCCAATAGCGACAACATTTTCTAGCGCCATCTACTTTGTATCGGAAGCTTCGCTGAAGGCGGTCTCTTGCTTTTTCAACTCCACGTAATAGGCTTCTTGCCATCGAACCAACTCGGATTGAAGATTCAACATTTGTTCTTCCTTCTCCTGAATTTCCTTACGAAGTGACGCTATTGTGTTTTCCAAATCTTGAAGACTCCTTGAAGAAAACGATGCCACCGGCTGATGCTCCTGAACATTAGGTCGTTTGTACAACAATCAACGGCTGGCAACTTTGCTACCCTTTTTTGAATTTGTAAATATGCTAATTTCTTTTCAAGATCGGCCCGTACGCGCTTGTGATTTTCCTCGCGCTTGTGCATACTTTCCTGGAGCGCGTGAAGAGCGCGCTGCAATTCGTCCGACTTTTGTACGTACGCTTCCTTTTTTTGCAACTGATCTTCGGCGTGCAATACCCTTTCTTGAGCATTGCTCAACGCCTTGTCCAAAATTTGAATGTGACTACGCTGCTCTTCCAACGTTTCTCTTTGCGCTTCCAATTCAATCATATGTCGCTCCTTTGCAGCCGTCAATTCCTTATCTGTTATAGGAAGAATGATTATCAGGCAATTCAGATTGAATTATTACTTTGAGTAATCATCTGGGCAATCATCATATCGCGTCTGGTGATCTCATGCCTCAATTCGGAATCTTCCACTTCCTCGGACTGATAGTAAGAAATTTGCTGCAGCGAGCTTTCCAACTGATCTGCAAACGAAACGGTTTAAATTCTTTTGCACTAAGCAATTGCCCATTACTTTGCAAGTGCAAGTTAACGTCCTTAAGACGCGTAATCTCTGCCTGCATACGGCTTCTCATCTGCTGCTCTAACTGTTCCCTTTTTTCCTGACGTCTGACAAGATCTTCATATTCTCGGTGGATTTTTTGATACTGCAGTTCGAGCTAAGAAAGTTGGCTTGAAGAGCAAAAAAATTACTTCAACTTGGAACAAGGGATACTTGTTGCAATTTGAACGTTTTCTTGATGTATCCTTCCAGTTCCAAACGAAGATAGCGATTCTCCTCGTTGACCAACATGATCATTCGGGAGGAAACATCCGCCTCGTTGTTCGCAGACTTTTGATGTTGAACGTCGGCTTGTTGTTGGACAGCTTCTTCAGGCGAAGTCGCATCGGAATCACGTGGTCCAGAATAAGAGGGAGGGGGAGCGGAATGATGTCGCAAACCATGCAATGGCAATTCTTGTTTTAATGGATGACTTGACTGCTGGCTAACTGCCAAAGACTGCGACATCTGCCTATAAATCGAACGATATAACAGAAGAAACTCAAATTTGGTAGTAAGCCCACTCCAACTGCTGGAAAGGAGGCTTCATGTGAGCCGATGAACTAGTATATGCGTTGTTCGAGAGGAGCTTCTGTTGAGCGGAGAGCGCTAAGTAAGAATAAGGTAGGCGGCTGACGTCTGGCTGAGAAAGACTGGTTTTTTCCATCAACAAAACTTGATGGTTTTCCCCATTCGGTTGGTTTGACATGGCCCCAGCAGATGGTGAGAGGCTTTTCACAAATATGCTGTTGTATGCAGGAGGTTGACCAATATCAAGTGTCTGCCTTTCGTTGCCCATTGCCAGAGTGCCACCGCTAGACGAGGCGCAATCGCTCCCGCTGCCTGTTTCGTTGGTGGAAGCTGAAGTGGTCGGAAATGGATTCAGCTGCCCAGATACTACCTCACGAACAAGGCGCTTGACTACCTGTGAAAAGAAGGAAGGAATATAGCTTCTTAAATTTTTTAAATAATGGACAAAATAACAACCTGACACTCGTCTGGTATATTGCTTGGCATTACGGGCTCACGGACTCCGAATGGCGGCACTGCTTGAATGGCTCGAGCTTCTGGACTACGTCTAGATGCTATGCAAGGCTGATGGAAACCTTGCGGTGTGGCATGCATAGCCAATGAACTTCCCGCTCGAATTCTAGTCAGAGCATCAGTGTCTTTGTCTCGAGCACCGTGCGCAGAAGAAACGCGAACAACAGACGTAGATGGGTGCCCTCTGGCAGCAGGATGTTGTTCGCCGGATACCGGCTCGCACTGATTAAGGCTGTTCTTTATAGGAGAACTCATCAGTTCTCAGCGACGGCTACCTAGAAGAACAGATTCCTTAGGGGCATTACAACGCTGCTCAATTTCAAAGGAACAATGTGGCTTAACGTCAGAAGGAAATACTCGTTTTCCATTCGCAAACCGGTCGCTAATAATGCATGTGAGGAGCCAGCAAAAAAAGAAAATGACTCACAAACAACTGCGGTGCGTGAAAACATAACGAACCACATAGAGGCATCTGCCTGAGACAGTGAAAATTTTCTAACCTCGCTAAAACGGGGAGATTGTTAGAATTCAAGGCAAGCATATTATGGTACCAAACCTGTCTTTAATGATTAGCCATAACTGTATTAGCCGCCCATCGGAGACAATTAATAAACCAGACGGTGAAATATAAACCGCTGACTTAGAGAACCCACTCGCAGAAATAAAATCAAGGCGATATACAAGCGAATCTATATTCCGAGGCGTACGGTATTTACAATGAGCAGCAGGTACGTGACCTAGCCAACCAACCATTTCTTAAGTTATGCAGCTCTACTATACTAAACTGAAAAATCGTTTTAATTTACTCTTGGATAATTTTCTAAATATAAAATATCGCTTTCTTGGTTGACCTAATAACTGGTACTTGCGATCTAAATGAACGCTTGAGAACTTCTTGAACGATAAATTATTGCAGCACAGTGGGATTGCGTAGATCAAACGCTCCTATTCTTGCAGTGGAAGGCGCTTTACAAGAGAAGGCAAGTCGGAACTTGTTCAACAGGTCCAGATATGCTTCAACTAACTGAATGCAGCACTATTGCCAGCGACGCTTTTAGCATAAATGTTGCAGTGATATTTGCTAGTTCAACCTTATCTATCGTGCAACGCGACAGAAATTCCAGAGCATCAACTATACGCGAAGAAGGCAGACAAAGCCAACCGCAGAGCTACGCGAGCTATTCAAGACAATTGATTCGTTAAAACAGTTTACGGACAAAAGGAATTTCCAGATTTCACACAAACACAACTTGAAAATCAAAGACATACAACGAGTGCCAAGTTATCACACATTAGATACGTTCAGGTACATTATAGTTGAAATGCAAGTGCATACTGTACCTTTGGCGAATTGCCAAAAGGGACTTCAGCTTAGCAGTCTTAAGGAAAAAGTAGCTTGTGTAATATTATTATTCGTGGTGTAATAATGATGGAAAATTTTTCATTGTGTGTATTTACGGCTAACCCGCAGGTACATACGATAAGATTGGAGGTCCTGTTGTGAAAAATTTTATGTTGCAATTATGTGAAATAATTTTCCTTTTTGTGAATCTACGGATTTACGAAACGCTCTCTAACGGAGTAGATAAAAGTGAGCAATTATGTATTCGAATAAATAAAGAAGCGCCAGTTATCTTCCTCAGTCGCTGAGACTACAGGCGGATACTGTCATTTCCACCGAAATTCAAAATTTTCAATTTACGGCGTTCTTATTAAAGCAACAATTACACAATCCAAATCTGCAGGGTAACTAACGCTACCAATTCAAACTTTTAAATTAACCGTATTAATGATTAGCAGGTTCCTTAAGCATCACTTGCGGCCGTAACTACTCTGGGATGCACCACGGCATGTTTACAAGAAACGCATTTACGCTTTACTCATGTAGTGCTGAACATATTCCTTTTAGAACTTACGCTTCCTTTCGAATTGTTAGCGAAACTTTTACTGGAACGGAACATAAGATCAGTACTTGAAAAGCTATTATGAAACTGGGGCACTTAGTAAATGACCATGAGTGCTATTGTAGTTCAGTATTCAGCTTGTTTACTTAGTCCTATCTATTTTTCTGTTACTCGATTAGAGCAAGTGCCCACCGTGCATTTAGCTATTATTAACAAGTTGATTTACTCGCTAACATACATACGTGCAAAACAAAGTCAATTACGGGGTTTTCTAACACGTTAACAATAGCTGCGCAAAATTTTAATTAATATAAATAGGTTCAAGTTTGAACATTGTCTGCATGGTAACAAATCTATGCAACTTCGTAGTGGATGACCACCATTATTAAAAACATGTAACATGTACAACATTATTCCACGAACCTCTTAGAACACAGTTGTACCGTGATCAACGTAATACCGCGCAAACGATGTTACACAAGTTCAAGTTTTTAGAAGTGATTCTATTTTAGAGAATTAGTTTGAAACAATTATCACTAATTATTTGTCAGTGTTGCACGCATCGTAACTCTTCGCAACAGATGCGTATGCCTTCATCTAAACATTTTACTTACGGAATGAACCCGTTTCTAACGGACTTACTTGTTAACTTGCTTCAGGGCCTTCTACACGTTCACTTATTAATAGATACCGTTGATTCAGGCTCATCGTTATTGCAGGGGCTGAAAAACGACTTAACATGAATTATCACGTATTCATTTGCCAAACTACCGACTAATTGAATAACTTTGGTTTCGATGAATTTACTGCTACAAGAATGGTGTTTAAGAAAGACGTTTTTTGTCAATTTCAACTTAGAATCAAATCACCCTAACTAAAACCTCAAAACTTAACTCAGCTTGTTGCTAATAGCTTCCCATGACCACAATCGTCACGGGACGGTCTGGCCAGCTCGATTGGGCGAATTAGGTTCGCCATCTGTGCATATATCTTAAGTGGATGGAATACAACTGGCAAGGTAAGCAACAACTCAACGAAATGCTAGTGCATACCGGTCGCTGCGCCCGGTCAACGCTCACTTAGTGTCCACAGACTACGTGTTCTCTGCGTGGCTGATCGCTGGTGCAAATATTTGTTGTCAAAATGAGGTAAGGTGGCCAATTGGTACAGAACGTTGAAACGAATATCTACAGGCGTTTGCTCAGATCTCGAAAACGTAAGAAGAAATTGTAGATCGCATCTGCAGGTTGCTTAGGCTGGTTTCTCGAAGGCCATTCGAAATCATAAGTACTACCGAAAGGTGACTGCCTACTTAGCACGTTCGCTCTTCTATTTAGCTAAACAACATCCAATGCACAGCCAATACATACTCGCATCCCTAAACGTGGCCTTTCTTTTAGGCCAGCTGAAGGCCAAACACGGTACGCTGTTCAAATTTGGAGAGCGGTGTACGATGCCTACTTTCAGACACTAAATCTGAAGAAGAAGCGCTTTGGAATCCCATTCCCGGCGATGAATGCAATGTATTGACTGACCAATACCTCATGGTGAATTCTATAAACCAAAACTCGTTTTTGCAATGTTCACCGGCGAAAAGGGGAGCCATTGGTGCCTGGAGGGCCATGCCTTGCCCGCCAGGACAGACATTCCAATTTGGAAAGCAGAGATGCGACTTTGACCTTTCCAGCGTCCAAGTGACGGCACGAAGTTCATCCGAAAATATCAAACACAAGAACAAACGTGCTGCTGGAGACACTCCGCCTCCTACCATAGTGCCCAGTCATATTTGTACGATCAGGATGTCACCAAGCCTTATGTGCCTGTTGCTTTGATTGCTTTTTTAGCCTACGTAAATCAACCATGCAACGGCAGTTACTGCTTCGGCGGTTCTGTCTGCGACGATGAAACAAAGCTGTGCAAATGCCCACGTGGAACCACTGCCTCGAATGGTTCGCTGTATTGTCAAGCAATTGTCGACCAAGTGACCTTGGATGAGCACGATCCTTTGAAGGATCTAATAAAGATTACCAATGGCAAGGTTGAATAGTAACGTTACACGAAGCGAACTTTTGAAGCGTTTCAGCACTGCCAGGAAGTAGCTGCAGAAATGGTGAAAACTGCACGGGTGGATCCCTGTGCGATACGACTACTGGAGTTTGTACGTGCGGCGACGGGACGGTGGATCACGATGGAGTCTGTACTCCATTACTCACCAAACAGAAAACTGAAGCTAACCAGTGGAAAGTTGAAACTTCTGCGCTTCAAGGTAGAGCGAACTTGGGCGAACAATGCGATGGACATACGGTCACTTGTTCCAACGGAGGGCAATGCGTAAATGGTAGATGCGCGTGCGTTGCACCTCTGCTACACATTCACAACAAGTGCATACTGATGGACACACAGCCAACATTCAAAGCTTGTAAGAATTAGCATTATAAGAAGTTATGCATTCGTTAATGCAGCGCTTTAAGATCCCGGGGAATCATGCGACAACGGGCAACACTGTCAGGAACGTTCAGTATGCAGCAGCGTAACTCTGCGCTGCGCCTGTCCTATGGGCACTAAACAATCAGGATTTCGCTGTGTGGACGCTCCTCCTCACAAAGGTTAATTCTTAACTTGAGAAAAACAATGAACGCATATTAAGTATAAAACGGTTTGTTTACAGAAGTACTTGCTGCTATCGGTGATTACTGTGACATCAACACCGATTGTATCAATGGCGCATACTGCCACAGTGGCTCAGGAAGACCTCGTTGTGAGTGCCTGTCTACCCACGTTGAGATCGACCGTGTTTGTTTAAAAGGCAATCAGTGCTTCCGTATATGTTAAATTCACTTACTTCATCTGTTCCAGTTGTATATCCTGGGCAACAGGGTTGCTCTAATGATAAGCAATGTGCGGCGGCCTATCACGGAGCCACTTGCCACAACAGCGTATGCACTTGTCCTCCTGGAAGCATGGCCATAGCTCAAACGTGCTCAGAAGGTAAAGAAGCCGTCACTTTTAAATTTAATCTTCTTTACGTTATCGTGATTGAAGCTGCAGACAGACGTTGTCCTTCGCAGGATGTCCAAAGTCAACATTTCGTCTCTTGTTCTTGAGATTAAGAACAGCGGATGACCTCAAATAATTTGCAATGAGCACTGACTTAGAAAATAAATTAAGTCTCGTCTGGCACTGTCCAATAACGGAGGGCCTTACAACTTTTATGCTCGTAAAATCTTATTTTCAAGAGCATCTGATACTTTGAGCAATTTTATTGCCATGCACATCAGTTACTGTAATGTAAGCTGAGTGATGAGCAAGTGCACACATTCAAACTTTTGAATTAGCCCCTTTCAGTAAATGGTTCTACGCTAATATACTAAGACTTTAAACGTCTTAATTTATTTGACCAGATGAATATTTACCGCTTATAGGCACTGGCGAAATAGGAAATGTTCCGTTTGTTGAAGTGATCCCAAAATATCCACCCGTCGTAACGGGCTCACCACCCGGAGGCCTTTGTTCCGACTTGGTCAACTGCTTAGGAGGATCATTATGCAATAGCGGTGTATGCATTTGCCCTGAAAAGCTTATGCAAGTGATCGACGGGCGCTGCGTAGTAGTAAAACCTATAAGCAGCAATGCGATTGTTGAAGTACATCACAAATTGGGCAATCAGAAGACATTCGTCGCCGCAGGCAGTCCCTGCGGCAATGAGGTCATCTGCGTAGGAGGTGCAGTGTGCGTTGATGGAATTTGTCAATGCTCGAAAGGTCTACGTCAAGTTCAGAACAGATGCATACGCGAACCAGTGGCAAAAGGTAGTTCTGCCTCCCAGTCAGCTATCGTACTCTTAATCGCTAACGCCTTCAGTACAACCCATCCCTGGGCCCAAAGTTATACTACCGCAACCGGTTCCGCAACCGACTGACGCACCCTATTGTCTGAATGACGACATGTGCAACGGTCATTCAATTTGTATCAACTCGAAATGCTCTTGTCCTGCTGGAACTACGCTTTCAAATGATCGTTGCGTGCCTGCAGACTTGAATGCTTACAAGATGTCAACTCGACCAGCAGCCGTTCATGACACTGCTTGCATTAGGGACCAGGAATGCTCTGAAGGAACAATGTGTGTACAAGAAGTGTGTCAATGCCCTCCAGGATTTCGACGACTGTTCGACGGTTCCTGTCGTCGTACAATACTAGGTAGGATTAACTCAAGGCTATGCGTTTATGCTAATGAATTCCAATTGTGCCCACGTTATTGCAGACAGTCTATGCACAACGGATAGAAGTTGCGGTGATCAAGCAATTTGCATAAATGGTCGTTGTCAGTGCCCACCCGGTAGCGTCCAGCATGGCGACGTATGCATCCTTCTTAACCCAGGCAAGAAAACACTAAACATCTTGCATCGATTGCGTTCGAATCGATACTGAACTAATTGAACGAACTAAAATTCAACTTGCAAACGCGTCAAAAAAGGGAACATTGAAAACTGGGTTTTCACTGACTTAAATGCCTATCTATTGTTTCCGTGACAGTTGCAAATAGGCAAAATTTTGGGGCAGTACCAATGGATGGCAAATGACAGCCCATCATCGAGCGAAAAAGTGGGAATCTAAGAGTGCGTCTTCTTCCGGAAGCGGCACATTTTTTCTCCTCTATAAACAGTACCCTTAGATGACACAATCAGGCGACTTTTTTCAAAAACGAACTAAAACTGCAATCGACTTGCAGCCCACAGTTTTAGAAAGTACTTGAAAAAACTCGAAACAAAGAGCACACAGGCAGCACGTTGAAAATTGATTACTTAAAAGGACAGACATCTCAGCTATTCTCTAATTTTCGCGCACATTTCAGCGAATGGAAAAAAGCTAAGTCCTTCAAGGAGCCCACTATTGCCGTCTATTTGTCCAAATGGAATTTCACCCGTTGTGGATCCGGTCAACAACGATTATGTTAGCTGCAATGCCCGGGCGCCCTGTCCAATTGGATCATACTGCCACGCAAGTCGAGGAGCGTTACATCCCGCATCGTTTTACTGTTGTCCGGTAAACAGACGCTTCAGAAAATGGATGCGAGTAGCTCAAATCACGTGAATGATGCGTGATATGTTTTAACGAAATACAACATTTGATGCAGACAATTTCTACTGACCAGTTTCGCTTCAATTTTAATACGCGTTGCGTCTTTCCAACAGTCAATTGGGTCTATGGAATGAGAACGTGTTACGTTAATTAGGAGCATATGAACTTGCGCTTTTCAGCTGATGAAGGTCAGTCGGGTGGTGGGTTTTATAGCGATGATGCCAAAAGAGGACGTCGAATCGTCACCCCCATTGCATGTAGAGCAGTGCTGATCAGCAGCTGAACAAATCAGCGAGCCCTTTATAGTTGGAAGCATAAAGCAAATGCATAGCGCCATCCGAATATCTATACTCATCCTGACATTATACAAATGTCAGGCATTGAGTTTCTGGGATTTCTTAAATACTGGTCAAGCAGGCCTTCCACCAGCTCAACCGTTTGGCCCTGAGGCTGTGATCAACTATGCTAGACAAGGACTAAATCTGTTGAGTTTTTTGAAAAACTTGAAAATGAGTAGGACGCGCGCTAATGAAAATCGACAACAGCATTTCGAAGAGGACACTACGTCTGACGAATCAGTCGATAGAATTTCGGGTGAACGTCTGCGCCATCGATATCAAGATGCACCATTGTATTCGAGATTATCAAGCATTACCAACGTTGCCCACGACCTTCCCGGCTTTGGAGCATGTCTCCCAAAGGGCACACCGCTGTTCAACTCTATGTCACCTTCAATTCTGCAAAACTTTCTCAGAATCGTTCCTGGGGTGCATAAGATGATCAAGAAGTTGCAACCGTTGCCCAAGGTGAAGCCACGAAGATTGATGGGCAAATGGTATTGGGTAATATAGACATTCTTTGCAACTGCAAATTGCAGTCTTACATTCTTTCGCCTACACATTTATTTTAGGTATTGTCAACCACTTCAGCCATGTCAAAGTACTGCTCTATGTCCACGTGTAGGTCTTCAATTTTTTCTACTGCTTTCCAACAAAAATCAATCCTGCCCGCTCAGTTATTAATACCTACAGTGGTTTAAAATGCCTCCGAAATTTATAATTAGCCGTTAATTCGACAGAGGAGAACAACAACGGAGGAACTAAAGTGGTAAGGTACACGTTGTGATTACAAGCTACCTTGCCTTACTGAGGAAATAAGAAGCGATTATCATAATTTCCAGTTCGCTAACAATGATGCTATATTGAAAAGGCACGAGGCACATCGAGCACCATGAGAAGAATAAGGACACATTCCAAGCAGAGCAAAAGCCAACAATAGAGTCTAATCGAAAGCGGTTAGGTTTCTTAAATGCATTTATGTATTGTGGTATTATTAATATTTTGATAAGGGCTTATGTTAGGATAAAATTAGGGCAGCTTCGTTCTGCTACTTGATGCCAATGAGTAAAAACGGTTGAGTAAAAGCTCAGCTGCGCCGGGTGAGTAAACTGCCTTTGTCACTGACGATCTGACGAGCAATGTATTAATACCATTCCTTCACATTCTTCTCGGTCATCAATTCATAAGCATTAAGTGATCACTGCTTAAGCAAAAGAAACGACCACCACTGCCCTGTCTTCGTGACGTCTTCATATCGTATCTCCAGAAGAACCGCGTGTACATAACATACGGATAGGTTCCCCCTTGTTTCCTGTCCGTTATCGTTAGCACAATTCAGAAACGAGGTCTTATGCAAATAAAGAGGTTTTTTAAGATACACCGCACTGCTTGGCAGATAATCTCAGACTTCTTCAACTAAAGACGATTTGTCAAGTTTACATATACGTCTTCTCTTGCAAACTGAAAAAATGCAAAAGACACATCGATAACTAATCACGCGAAAGGATTCACGTGACAGTTCAGCTTTCTTCAGCGCTCTCTGACGCGTCGGTATGCTCAGCAGTCTGTCAAATCATATTTGCTCACGAAGAGTGACAATCTTAAAAACAGTTGCTGTAAAAATTACATGCGTACTACGCTGTACTTAACTTATGCCTCATCAAAACTCTTCGCACTGCTCTTCGATAGCAGCTGAACTACGTGCTAAAAAGAAGCGTAGGAAAAAACATGTGGCAGTCCATTGCTCCCCTATCGACCGCAGCTCGGTCTCATTGCAAGAAGGGAAAATTAAAATTTAATTCCAAGTTGGCTCGTTATTTAACTTTGTGATTACGGATGAAGTCGATGAAATTAAATCGTGCGACTTCGTGCACAGCCGTCCTGCTTCCAACTAAAACAATCTCAATATATAGCAATGTCTTTTGTTGATTTCACAAAGTCACCGGTACGACGAATAAAAGTGCGTTTTCAGTTCACGGACTTAAACAGAGAGCAAACAGGACAGGCACGTTCGCCATTATCAACTCGTTCCGTGACGGAAGTCAATACGGTTTGCCAAAACTCGGTTTTGGATACGGATTGGTCAATGGTCAGCATGTTACGGTCTATGATCAATCTGATCCATGTCCCTGTGAGGTTTTTGTTTACTTTAAAATTAAAAACTGATTTGCTTCCCTCTGTTCAGACGAAGTCATCTTGGTAAGCGACAATGACGAGGACAATTACTACAGGGAAAGGAATTCTCAATACGACTACGTGGTATTGTCAAACTGGGCGCGCTATCCGGTCATAGTTTTAGCCAAAGATGTCGACCAGTTTTTTGCCAACGACTATGAATTCCTTAAGCAAGATTTGAGACGCGAAGGACTATACAACCAACTGACTGAACTGTTGCAAACTAGCAGTACGGCTGACTGGTCCGTCTGCGACGCAAAGCATACGTTGGGTAATGTGGCAGCCCAATTGCTTGACAAACTATTCCAACGACGACGTCAGGTGTCTGATTAATGGGCCAAAATTAAAAGCTTCTTATTGTTGTTTAAGAAATAAACAAAACTTCTTCGTTAATGCAATGTCAGTGGTATAAGAGATAGTAGCCGTATGTTAGTGTCGTCATAGTGGGTGGCCGTGTCACCGTCTCGCTGAGATGAAGTGAAAGAATAAACTGTACTCATATTAGGTGGGTAGCAGCAGTCAACGGGTGACAGAGAGTGACAGCTATTTGTCGTTTGCACTGCTAACAGGTGCAACCCGGTTCTTGTGCAATTTTCCTCAATCCTTAGTGCGTAATAGCGGCTGTCCAGATTATCCACTCTATGAAATCGCCAATCGAAATGGTTTCTCTGTGTTAACCAATGAAAATCACTGACCCATGTCGCCCTGTCGTGCCTCCTCATTTACTTCACAAAGGGACAAAGGTTATTTACTGTCCTTGCTCCGTTCAGTGCTTGACGGACGTTCCAGCTGCAGCTGTCATTTTTCAAGTCATCCTTCGATCAATAATCTTTTCCGTTGAATATTTCAGATAGTTGGCAGACAGGCAGTTTCAACGGCCGTTTTATGGTTTGTCGCTACATTTGCTCAAGATTGGATGAGTCAACTGACGAGTGACTGAGTTTAGACTGCGCGCTAACCCAGCAGCATTCATTCATTTATTTTGAGCTGTTAGTAGGATAGCAGCTGCCTATTGTGGAATAATCGAGACGACTGTCTGAAGGGTTTCCTTCAGGATGGATCCTACGAAGATTCTCCTGTTGGCTGCTTTCCTCGAACTTCAAACTGTCGACCGTTCGTACGCCCTTTTAAATCCAGGTAAGATTGTGAAGACGTCCAGTCTTTATCACACACAACTCACAATCGTAGTCTTGTTTGCACGACTCACTGTTCACTTGCAATGTGACCACAGGGCTACAGTGGTATTCCAATTGATCATAGTATGTCTAACCTTAGAAGCGACCTTAGCATAGATATCACATTGTGTTGACGCTTCGAAGCGTTGGTCATTTGACGAGAGCACGTCAAGCAGACCATTGTCATCAACGGTCAGTAATGAATACATGACCTTGGCGAGACGACAATGGTCTTTTGGTTGTCGCGAAGTGACGCTTCTTGGGAAGAGTATCCGGGTTCTTGCAAGTCATTGTATCATTAGTTTCCCTTCAGTGCGTAAACAAAAGCGTCAAAGCACCTCTTTTATTGAAAAGAAGCGCCACCGTTTCGTCCTCTCAAATTTGACATGGTTCAACGCTATTCATACGTTCCTTGTGATGAAATAAGAACTCGTTGGAGAGCTGAGCGTCGGCTGACACATTCGAAATGATGTGGCAATTGAGAATGACAACCACCAGGCGGTAGTCCATATTTAACACTTTAAACAGTATCGTCAGTAAATGTCTAGCCAAGAAAAGACGAAGTTGGCGAAAAGGAAACCCCAATAATTGCAGTACTTGTGAAGTGCTATTCAGGATTTGCCAAAGTTGTTTCCATCAGTTGCGCGTGTGACATGTTAGGCAAGCTGCTGAAGTTCATTACGGAAGCGCCTTAAAGCTCTTCGTCCATTCCAATTCATTACAAGTGCTATTCTTTCTTTCCTTTCTATACGAGCTCAGAACATTCACTAATACAGTGCTCAGAACTCAGCTATAGGAGAAAAGCGTTAACATATAGTTTGGCCATTTCTTTTTTGAATACTAATAGGTCAGTTAGGGTCAGTCCGTAAATAACGAAGACGGGAAAAACTTATTCAAGAAAATGAATTGGTAAAGAGACGATAACAGAGTTATCTAACAATAGTATTCGCCAATTAGCAAATGATGCTGATCAAATGTTAATAGTCCACGCGGCGTCTTCTGTCTCATGCAATAAGTAACAATAATGCAGAAGTATATCAAACGTAGGATTTCCTTATGGGCACGTAGGTTCTCTTTTCTGGTTAATAACTCGCTGATTGAACGGTTGTAAGATTTTCGAAAAATATATAAACCTAAGATTTTGCAACGTTAGAATTAAATATTTCAGTTAAAGAGCCACATTTACTCCTGCCAGTGGATGCGGGCGCGACTAACGTGAACGACAGGAAGAGCTCAGCAAAAGGTCCCCCGCTATTGCTTCCTCCTACACTGACCGGCATCGTACCACCGGGTGGTATTTGTTCAAACGACGAAGACTGTTCAGGGTTTCCATTTGCTTACTGCATGAGCAACTGCATGTGCAAGGATTACGCAATCAATGCTGGATCCACTTGCTTAGAAGCCGGTAATGACACTAACGAACTAACAATAAAAGGCACTTACTTGCTCGTTCACCTTCTCGTATTTTCGATGCAGGTTCAATGGCTGAAGGTAACTGCGGCGTCGACCAAGTCTATGTATCTGAAGCTGGAATTTGCATGAACGGTAAATGTGCTTTCATCCCATTCCTTGTTTTACCATTCAGTTGTAGTAGCCAAACCAG
This sequence comes from Trichuris suis, assembly GCA_000797535.1. Taxonomy (NCBI): domain Eukaryota; kingdom Metazoa; phylum Nematoda; class Enoplea; order Trichinellida; family Trichuridae; genus Trichuris; species Trichuris suis. Next base: position 175,735 of record KN538395.1, on the reverse strand, counting down.
GCGCCCCTTGTCAATACTCGCAGCAATGCAGCGGAACTGAAGTTGGTGCTTTCTGCATCAATATGCGTTGTCGCTGCGTGTATGGTATGAGGACAACGGATACCGGCCGATGCAGTAAACCGCTTAAACATATCAGGAAATGCAACCTGCGTAAAACATAATGACCTTTTAAGCCTTTATAAACACCAACTGCACCCGCAGAGGCATGATTTGGATAGCCGAATTGGGAGAATGCAAACCTGTCGTTGCACCCGGAGCTCGTCCGTGCACACACAGACAGCAATGCACTGCTTCCTATCAGGATTCGGTTTGTTTCATGACACAGTGCACATGCCCACCAGAAACGCCCATAGCTGTAGACGGAACGTGTGGTAAACTGGCCAATGGTTCATCCATCAAAGATTAATAACTACTTTTTAACCGAAGGAATATCCTGTCCAGCCGGACGTACCTATTCAGGCGTACTTAACCGTTGTGTTCAAGGTAAGTTGGACCAACAATGTATAGAATCAGATTGTTTTTCTTCGCTTAGCCATTCAACCAGGAGGCCGTTGTCAATATTCCAGTCAGTGTCACGCGCTTAATCCCGGCATGATATGTCAGCGAAGCATTTGTCGTTGTCCAAAAGAGTACGTATGGACAGGCAAGCAGTGCTCCGAAAGCTGTCCGGAAGGATATCGGGAAAATCCCGAAAACGGGATTTGTCGTCCGGGTAAATCTGTGAACAACAATTCAGGCAATGAATAAGTATGTTCATTGTGTCAGCCTGCCGCGAGGGACAAGTAGAACATGCCGGAAAGTGTCTCAATCAAGTTCCACCCGATTCACCTTGCGCCATCAGTGCCCAATGCACAGGCGGCTCCAGTTGCGTGGATGGCCTTTGTAGGTGCCCTTACGGAATGTACAATCTACAAGGCATATGCAGCCGTGGTAAGATCTTCAACAATTCGTTTAAGTCATCGGAAGGTGATAATGACGACTCCGCAGCCAAATCAAGACCTGGTGGTTCATGCGCTAAGGGCGAAGAATGTACAGACAATTCTTACTGCTTAGATGGTCGTTGCGTCTGCGTCAGAGGGACCGTACTGCACAACCAACGATGCGCAACTCCAACTATAGGCAAGCAAAGCGTACGATAACTTTCTCTGAGCGATCAGCAGCGTTTCCAGTGCCACCTGATTCCATATGCGGTCCAATGATCGAATGCGGAGGTGGAAGCATATGCGTTAATAACGTATGCACTTGCCCGAACGGTCACATCTCGATAAATCACCAATGTCAACTTCCTGACGCAGGTAAAAATGTCTCGTAGTCATATCTGTTCGTATAAGAGCAATCGGTTGAACAGTGCCGCCCGGATCAGCATGTACAGATATTGACCACTGCGCAGGTGGGAGCTTTTGCCTGTATGGAACGTGCCGCTGTCCAACCGGAACCGTCATTATGAATCGAAGATGTCAAATTCCAATCGAAAGCAAGCAACGGATAAATTTTAAAATATCAATTCCAATGAACAATTTTTCAGTATCACCAGGACAAAAATGCCGAGAGGATGTGGATATATGCACAGGACGGTCATACTGCGTAGATGGAATCTGTCAGTGTCCTCCCCATATGGTCATTGAGCGTAGTATATGCATTATGCCGGCAATAGGTAAATCGAAGGTTGAAGACAATTCCCAATGCACAATTCAGCGCATTAAAGTGGCGCCTGGTTCCGTATGCGACAAAACAAGGAGATGCGGTGGCGGTTCCACTTGCCAATTGGGTGAATGCAAATGCCCAGAAGGGATGATCATAATTGATCAAAGATGTCAACTAGCGAAAACAGGTAATAAAGGCTCGTATTCAACATGGGGATTTACGCCTTAAAAAATGGAACCAATTTCACGTGCTTATCCTGAAACAAAATAGGGCAGACAGAGCATCGGATACGAAGTAGCATAATCCACTTCAATCATGCATTGTTCGTTCCAACTTGGGCGAAGTGTAATTCGTCTCAGACAGAGTCCAACGCGATTACTATTTCATGCTTCCCATAGAAATGGAGTGTGGAATATATTCTTCGCAAAAGCATCAGAGCAGTTCAACAAAAGGCTCTACTTTAGGCTCTACTTTAGCTCCGCCCACTTATTCTTGCCGAAATGACGAAGTTTGCACCGGAGGATCATTCTGTCTGAACGGCATTTGCACGTGTCCAAAGGGACAAATTCCAATTAATGAAGTTTGTAAATCAGAGAAAGGTTATGAACGTTTACGTTCTTCCGCTCATCTTGCAATAAAATAACAGTGGCCAACATTTCAGCTTACCTGACCGGCCGTTGCGATCACGACAAGGACTGCAAAAACGGGTTCGCTTGCATCGGTGGGCGCTGTTCATGTTCGGGAATGTTGCTTCCGAACGGAGAATGCAAAGTTAGTCGATTAGGTAGGTAGGTAGCCGTCACTTTTAAACACATGTAAATTTCGCCAGTTTGACTTGCTGTACGCTTTAACTTTGAGAACACTTTCAAAAAACTCTGGTCAATACAAGAAAGCAGCTATAGAAGAGACGCTCTTTGAGCGTTGAATTACCATTCAAAAATATTTGTCTTTCAGTCAGCCCAGGAGGAAAGTGCGTCTTAGGGATGGATGTATGCTCCGGAGGCTCAAGTTGCATCAGCAATGTATGCGCCTGTCCTACCGGATTTTACCCAAGCAGTGGTCATTGTAGAAACCGAAAACGTGGTAAGTTGTGCCAAAAGTGTTAACGGCCTTTTTCTATCATATCGAAGCGAAAGAGAGTACAGTCACATTTTGCAACGTTATACATAGGGCCTTTTCCTATTGACAATTCTCACGTGCTCCTCTTGGTAGTGCCGTATAGTTTCACGTGCAGTACGAGCACAGATTGCGCAGGTGGCGCCAGCTGTTACAGCGGTGTATGCATATGCCCGACACAAATGTTGCAAATAGATGGCCAGTGTCAACCATTACTCGTATTTCCCTTAAATGGTAGCGTGGAAACAATGTTCATGCAACGTGAACCCGTCTATACGACAATATATCACTCGTCGAGCGTTCATGTCAATGGAAGCGCCCAACAATTTGCCAAGCCGCTTTGGAGTACCTGCAAAAGCGATGACTTCTGCGCTAACGGCACCGAATGCATAGATGGTATCTGCCAGTGCCCCGATGGATACATAGCTGTCAACTTGACGTGTAGATTGAAGTTCTCAGGTACAAATGCACAAACGACGATGCAACAACGAATGTGACACAAAACACGTCAGTTAAGCACGGCACTTTAACCACTAACTGCTGCACGGAGAAGCACATTTTTCCTTCCATCCTATGGCTATGGCAATTTCGAAAATAAGAAAAATTTGTTCTTTTTTTCAGTTTCTCCAGGCGAGTCGTGTTCACCATCTGAATTGTGCAGCGATGGTTCACAATGTATTCGCGGCAAATGTACGTGTCCCGAAGGATACGATCTTGTCAACAAACGCTGTCACAGCAGCAAACAACGACAGCCAGGTAGAGCTGTGTTCCGACATTTTTTAAAAGATCATGTGCTTCATGTTAAGCTTCACCCGGAGATGCATGCAGCATAAGTACAATTTGTACGGGCGGCTCGTCTTGTAGAGCGGGTATATGCAAATGTGATTTTGGATTCGAAGTACGACAAGGAATGTGCGTTCGACGAGCGGACACAATTAGCCTAGGTAAGTTTCACTCTTCCACACAATGCACAAATTAGCACAGTGAATCGTTACCGTCTGGCATGACAGCACGTCCAGGAGAAAGGTGCGTCCAAGAGGCAACCAACTGCACAGGAGGATCGCGATGCGTATTCGGCACATGCAAATGTCCAAAAGGCACAGTGGCCAAAAACAAACGCTGCGAGGCAGCCACCACTCTGTCTGATTGGGGTGATTTTTCTTGGTCACTTTTCTTCTCACTGCAATGACACTGTCTTGATTATGCATTAGCACTACCTGGCCAACCATGCGACGCGGATGCTGAATGCCGTGGAGGGTCAAAATGCATAGGTAGCTTGTGCACTTGCCCTGTTAACCAAGTGGTCATCAACCACGAATGCGCAGATGCTCACGTAACAGGTTAGTAGTTTATTTGCGATGTCCAAAGTTCGTTGATCCACTTTTTCCATTTTTAAATGCTTTCAGTGAAACCTGGATACGCATGTGACGCCAACAGCATATGTACCGGTGGCTCTACGTGTACTTCAGGAGTTTGCCGATGCCCGCTCGGACAGAGCATCGAAGGTCACCATTGCGTGGCACGAATGGCAATTGGTGAATACTTTTTTCAAAGTTATAACACCTTTCTGATAGTTGCATGCGCTTTTCGCGTGTCGTACTAACTCACACCGAATGTGTCTCTCACACAGCTAAACCAGGCGAATTGTGCAACGAGCATACGATGGTTTGTACCGGTGGATCGGTTTGTGATAGAGGCAAGTGTGCTTGTCCGCCGGGTCACGAGATTACACAAAATGTCTGCAAAAGCATGTGGAGCAAACGAGGTGACTAACGAAGCTCATTTTTCGAATAGCACTTTGAACATTTTCAATAATTATGTAACCATCGTAACGTAACAGCCCAATGTTAATGTTCATCTAAAGTTGCCACTCTCTGAACGCCAAACCAAAGGCGAAGCAGTAATGTTAAAAATAGCATAGAGAATTGAATTTTAGCATTTCCGTCGACTCCCGGTTCATTCTGCAGACCAGACACTGCCGTATGCACTGGCGGCAGCTATTGCCTGAACAATGTCTGTGTTTGCTCTCAAGGATATTTTGCCCGCTTTAATCAATGCGTTCCAAAATTGAATCCAAGTAATTTATTTCATAAGGCTTTCCGCAATGCAAAGGATCGTATTCTTCAGTAGACGTCGATATTGCTGAACGAACAACACCCTGTACGGCAAATAGTCAATGCCAAGGAAGTTCCACTTGTTTCAAAGGAATGTGTCAGTGTCCTCTCAATAGCAAATGGAATGTTGACAAAACTGTATGCATACCAACAGAACCTGCACTGCTGAGTTACCGTGGGACAACTGCTGAATCAGGTTGACTGATCACATGCATGCGCACTTGCTTGTGCTTAGTTGAACGAGTAACCATTTGCCTTAATAGCCATCGCCCCTGGCCGACCCTGCACCAAAGAACAAAGCCACTGCACCGGCGGATCATATTGCAAAAATGGATATTGTCTCTGCCCTTCCGGCACTGTGCATGTGCGCAATGTTTGCCAATCGCTTATTTCCCTTTTCACCCTCAATTCACCCACACACGCTGATAAAGAAGCTAAGAACTAACGCGCTCTGCTGGCAAGCTTTCGCTTGACGAATCATTGTGAAAATTGCTCAATATTCTACTGTAGAAAATTGCATTCATTGTACTTACCTAAACTTGTGCATTATTCTATTGTTCGGAAACTCATTTTTCAACCGGTCATCACAGGATGGGCACTTGTTGTAGCATTGCCGGGTGACAGTTGCAGCAATGGGGAGTTGTGCAGCGGAGGTTCGCTGTGCAACGGCCGAAGGTGCATTTGTCCCGACGGTATGCCGCCCTCGAACGGTATTTGCATAAGTATAAGTTGAAGTCAAATAATGACAACGGATGAGTTGCAATGCGACAATTGCAGGAGGGATGGGCGTCCTAGCAGAACCGTGTCCTTCTGACGTCAATCAAATCGCCGAGTGTCACCTGCCTGATTGTTACTGCAGTCGCAGCGGCTTTGAAATTCCCGGACGTTTACCTGTTGAAGATGTTCCGCAGATTGTGATGCTCACGTTTGACGACCCTGTCAATGAGGTTACCATCGACATATATCGCAGTCTTTTGGATGGGCGATACAAGAATCCAAATGGATGCCCCATTAGGAGTACCTTTTTCATTTCGCACGAATACAATAACTATCATCAAAGTCAATGGCTCTATTGGAAAGGTCATGAAGTCGCAGTCAATTCAATCACGTGAATTTTGACTCATACATTTCGGTATACTTTGTCACAAGTTGCTTTATTCTTAGTCACGAGACGTTGAGTGAGTCACCGATGCTCGAATGGGTAGCAGAAATGGATGGCATGAGAACATTGCTAAGCCGACTAAGCGGTGTTAATGCTTCTACCGTTCGAGGAATTCGCGCACCTCAGATGGCAGTTGGTGGCAATCGTCAGTTCGCCATGATGCAGAGATACCAATTCGCCTACGACAACAGTATGTCGGCAAATCCTGGCCGAGATGGGGCTGCCTATTGGCCGCAAACACTTGATTACCAATTGGCATGGCCATGCGAGGCGGAACCCTGTCCGGATCAGTCATTTCCAGGAATATGGGCAGTGCCAATAGACCAATTCTACGGAGATTACATTAATGAATTCCATCAGTACAGAAGAGGTGCCATGGTCAGTGCGGCCATGAATCGCAAAGGGGGAGCAGAGGAAGCCTATCGACTGCTGCTGAGCAATTTCAACCGCCACTATAGGACGAATAAAGCACCTTTCGTATTGACTTTGAATGCTGACTTCCTCAGGGTGCTACCTAATGATGGAGGTGTCAGAGCGTTGGAAAAGTTTCTCTCCAAGGTAGGTACCAATCCATAATCGCAGCAGCTTTAATTGCCACAGCATAGATCTTGGCCAGACCTGACGTTTGGGTGACAACCATAGCCGATGCCATTGCTTGGATTCAACAGCCGACACGTTTGCGTGATTTGGAAAAGTTCCAGCCATGGTCGTGCCATAGTATCCATCGTTCGGAAGCAGAACCGTGCAAGGTAGCATTGCAAATGGAGACAATGACAATGTTATTAATTGTCTATTCATTGCGTAGGTGCCTAAAACGTGCTCCTATCCAGCTTCAAACTTGAGCACAGGAGATCACTGGCTCAGTACTTGCTTCAGTTGTCCTAGCGAGTATCCATGGGTCAAAAAGGAACATCGAAAACGTTAACCATATGCATGCTCTCAACAAATGCTTGCTAACAGAAGATTTAGTCGTGTCGTAGCGAGAACACAGCTGCTATGCCTTAACTTCGAGGTCTTACTTACTTCTTGATGCATCCAAGGATTAGAATGATAGATAACGGACAAACTAACTATTAAACACAAAGGACAAACAACGAAACATATTACAAAACTTGCGACGAAAAGCGGCAACGTCCTATTAACAAAGCTATACATGTCGTCGTTATTGCAACACTATTCTCGTCTTTTCCTGACAAGTAGGAAAATATTAATAAAACTAAAAATCCCTCTCTACATGTGCTTCTCATGAGCAAGGACGACAGCTACCTTTTGAATAACTGCTTTGCTAGGCGTTTTACGCGTGCAGAATTTTGAAAAATGAAAATGCAAAGAGAAGGCGCTTTGAATATTAATAATAACAACAATAAACAGTGTGCTTCAACAAAACTAAAAGGGAACAAATGGCTGATAAGTGCAGCATGTCCAACTGTGCAATTAAGATTTCATTCATCAATTGATAGTGCCACAATACCAACGGAAGCAAGTAAGATTAAAAACATTTTGATGACAAGTGCAAAGCGTATGCAAATTTATGCTGCGTGAACGCGTGCACAAAATGAATCATTTTCGCTTTCTTTGCAAAAACTCAGCGCTCATAAGGTGTGCAACACATTGTCTTTGTAAAATTAAACTACAGAACAGCGCTATCATACTAATCAATCTTTCAGGTCTCTGAGTTCGGAATTTAAACACATCTCCATTTTAGAGAAAGAATAAAAATCAATGTATACCTAAGAGTAGTGAAATACTTTGTGAGTGAACTCTCTTTCCTTTTTTAAGCATTACTGGTATCTTATCTGTGAAGATCCTATAAACGACCATAAGACAACTATGTCCGCAAAAATTATCGTTCAAGATAGGTAAACATGAACCACAAAAAAGCACATTAAGTGAACTTCACAACTGACTTATTTCTTAATCAACTGATAAACATTGTGAAAGCGTGTCTAGAAGGAGAAGTCAGCGCTAAGATTTAAATTGCTCCCGAATGACCAAGACACTACAACATGGCGAAAATGGGCAGCACAGAAAGGCCCATTCTATAAAATGGACCTTTTGTTGGGCTGCCGCGGAGGCAGTCGCCGACGTTTGCTTTCTTGCTCACCATTCTGCTTGTGCAAGCAGCCGTACAGCCACTTGATCTTGTACCTGTCATCCAATGACAAAAAGCGTCCATTGCCCATCCACGTGCCAGCCATTGGATTCGTAGACAATATGGACGCGTGTCCTCTACCCTTGGCCCAAGCTGACATTGGAAAATGCGTAATACTATACTGGTCGTAGGGAAGATTGTTGAAAGGGTCAAATTCGGGATCCAATTTTGTGAAATAGATTCGCTTCTCTTAAAGTTAAAAAGTAAAGCATCGGTTGAAGGGGAATAGTGAAGACATTCCTACTGGGCTTAACATCTTGCAACTGCAGAATCAAGTTTTTGTTTCTATTGCCTCTGTTGTGCTCATGCCAAAGACCAGCCGCGTGAAGCAACTCATGAAGAATGATTTTCTGATCAATGCACGTTTTGCTGGGAGACGATTCGAGAGACAATATCTGACCACCCAAAGTTTCTCTATTTCCCACGTACGAATAGCACCTACAATTATTATTGCTAATCTTACAATTAAGAGACACTTTATATTCAGCTCACCCATTTCCGGTATTCGTTATGCGCAAGTAGTAACGTTCATCCTTTCTTGGAGTAAACTTCAAACACGTATCGTTGGCTATCATTTCCATGCCATTTTTTATCTTGTTCACCTCCTCTGAGCCTTCAAATAAATACATTTTAAGGATGCAAAATAATAAATGCTTACTATAGGATGGATCAAGCGTATATGGAATCACTCTGCCTGGCCATGCTCGAATCAAATAACGAATACCAAATGTTTGCTGAACACAAACAACAGCAGTGAAAGGGAGTTGGCAACGAGCATGTATACCTCATCACCCGTATATGTTACGCCGGCAATGTCACCGTCGAACAAATCTAAGAAAGGTCATTTTGGTCATCCATACAAGAAGAAATGTTACGTTTACTATTTTCCTGTTGCCATGGAAGAATGACAATTTGCAAAGGATTGTTCACTAATGTCTTGTTGAGCACACTTGACGGAGTTGCTGCATCACTATTCTGAATTGTTACTGTTGTCGTATTATTTTTAGGTTCCTTCTCATTTGGACTTTCTATCTCTGTGGAATTGCTTAAACTGCTGTTCAAAGGAGCATCAACATTCCTAAGTGGATTCGGGTTGGCAGCCTAAAATTGGCCAAATTTTCAACTACCAAACACGGTACGGTAAGAGTAGAAAACTTACGATGAAATTGAGTGAATATTCAGCCAACAGAAGAAGAACACTCAGTATAGAAGTGAACAGCAGCATACCATCGACTGACAATGACAGCTTGCAGACAACATTGGAAAGCGCAAACAGCTCATCGTACGGTACGTCTCATTTTGCAGCTGCTATTTGGGCAAACAGTTTGAAGATTCATCGCTGGTCGACAGGCTGAGGAATGAGACGTATCTTTTCAGAACGTTGCCATCGGTTGGCCCTCAAAATGGACTTACTTTGCTGACGGGTGAAAACAATGAGCACGCGTGATCGACGCAATCAATGCGTCCACTCTTGGACGTACACAATGATTCATTCTAAAGGAGAGAGGCAAAACAAGAATCCTGAAAACACTGGAACGTGACGAACAGCATATTGTTTTGCCGCTTCAAATAATCAATGAAATACGCGCCGTCGCAGAGCAGCCCAGTAAGTGAACATGTTATTTTGCCTCAAAAGGAAAAAGGCCAGTAAAAGCAATTGGACAAAATTGAAGCATAATATTGGAGGCAATATTACAAATGGTATATTTGCAAGCACGATTTGCACATGGCGCGACAATTCGGCAGCGTGCTGCTGCCGTCGTTGATCCCTTTTGCCGCCATTTTGTCAGCTGTCGATTTGGCTCGAACATTCGAGATGGAGGAAGCTGAAAAGAAGACCCCATTGAACAGACGGCAATTTTAAAAGCAATAGTACTAACGTTGCTGACCGCATGTTTCGGAATGAGTTTCCTGAAAACCGGAATCGGTGGTTTGCGTCTCGCTGAGGCTGTCCGACAATAAACTTGGACTATACGATCGTCCGTTGGAAACCTGTGCAAACTAGACGACGTTAGGATTCTTAAAATCTTTTCCACAAGATCTCACGCCTCCCGTATGTATATATTAAATAGAAACGCTACTACTATGATGAATAATGAAAAGATCGCGTGCTGTGGCCTTTGGCAAAATCATGATCACGGCTAGAAGTTGGCAATCTTTACACGTTCCTGTACTCGAATTATGCACGCGATGTTGTTTCTTAAACAATAAGGCCATAACGGCGACGAATAAATGCTAAATTCAATGCTTGTGCTCGCGTGACCACCTTCAAGTGGCCAAAAGGCGCGTGCGATCCCATCATGCAAGCAATGGAGCGCCCAAATGCTTAAAAATTCAAGAAAGTGGATTAAAAATTAACATACGAAGCTGTGAGAGCTGCTCAGCGACGAGTCGTAGGACGAGTGACGATTAGGTGAACGGACAGCATCCCAATAACGGGGTTTCACTTTGCTCAACATGACGTGACGATTGAAACGGACTTTTGATGACTTGTTGGCTTCCACGGAAAAATTGTCATCCATGGGAGTAACTGTAGTTGGAAGCACTAAGGTGCTATTGCTAATAACATCTGTAATTGAATCGTTGTCCTCTTCATCATCTTCATCCTCCAAACCACTCTCCGTAGATGGCGTCTCCTGGGAACGACAATTTCCAGAATGAATGTCCAAATCTGACCGGGGTCGTTGGAGCGTAGATAATGGAGTAAACATCGGAATTGTCGATTGCAATGGTTTTACAATAGTCTGTTTTGACGACTGCAATCGAATGGAATCGGAATTTCGGGATGTGCAACGCCTTTTGTGCTGGTGATTGTCCGACGTCTGCAGGATGTCTGCAAAACATAGGTAGACTCTTCAAACAAAACTTTGCCAAAAAAGTCAGTCAAAGCGTCTAACCCAAGCAAGGCCAAATAGTTTGAACTCTCGAAGTTAGCACATCCACGGCAACAATGTTTATCAACATAAGCCAACAAGGCGTTTTCAGCGGATGAGATTCTTCCTTAACCAACGAAATGCGAATGGCACTTTTGTACAACAATTTTTGTTCGTCCGGATTGGGCAGGCTGAGCTCAACATCGATGGCTTCCTTGAAGGCACGCATGTCGAAAATCTAAGCGTTCAAAATTTAAGCATTGAAAGACGAAAGTGATAACTTAGGGACAACCTTGACAACGCGCTGTATGTCAAGACGTCCTTTGGCGTTGACGACGTCAGCCGAGAGGCAGTGCATTTCCGGAGACTTACTGCCTTGGACAATTACGGGAGATCGACCGCGACGTTTGGCCAAAATATTGCCCTGTCTGTCGATTTTAATTGCGACACCCTGAAAAAAGGCTTAACCAAAATAGAACATTTTGCCGACAAGGCTTTTACGGAGCAAATTTTGTTTCGAATTTCGTTCGTGTGACCGTCGCGCGCGGGAACAGGGAACGAATTAAAGCCCACAACGCCACCGTCGAAACCTAATCGTGAACCGTCCACCTGTAGCGACGGAGCGCGAAGATACGCCTTCGCTATTCGACGGTTCTTCTCCATAAGAATCAGTTTGCCCCATATGCCGTCGTCGAGGCTAGGCAACTTGGAGCCAATTTCTTGCATGTGATCCTTGGAAATTTTTAAGAAAAGTGTACAATATACGTGGATAAATGTGAAACACATACTCGGTAGAATTGATCCAAGCTGAACCAAGCAGCCTCTATGTTGGAGTCCCCTTGCAGGATACGAATACGAGAAACGGGCCCACCTGACGCCATGATGAGACTCCTATTGAGCTTGGTCAGCGAAGGAACATTCTACATCCATCGTCGCACTGTGGACGATAAGAACTTGCCAACTGCTGGTCAGAAGAACATGAGCTGGCACAACGCAACGATGAATCGAACGGGCTTCCCTGTCGCAATGTTTGTCAAGTGGTCACTGCCTCACGAGTGCACGCAAAGATTGATGTACGTCCAGAAAACTGGCTTGACGTTCGTATCGTCCACCTAAGCAAATGTTGCTCTTTCACTCATGCACACCAACTGCGGACAAGCAAGTCACTTAGTCAACCGGCGAAATCGCCCAAAGCTTAGCTAGACAAACTCTGCTACCTTTCCATCGTCGCCATTGCCATATTTGATATAATCACATTAACACGCACTCAAAATTAGACCTTATTGTAAAGGCACTTTGTCCATAACCATGAAAGGAGCAGAAAAACTATTTCAGCATGTTGTCACTCCCATTTGAGAACGTGATTCTCTTCACGCTCGCTACTACGCGTACTGAGAAGTTGGATGTTTTTCAACACAGAGCTTAGCGCGTAGTAATACAAATTAAATGCAAGGTCAAAAAGACTGCAGCGTCTTAGGATGGAAATGCTGATGAAAGAACAAACGATGTCCGATGACTTTCAAAAAATTACGCAGGAAAAAGCATTCTTGTTATCACTGATAAATGACAACTGTGTTCAACTGCAAGGGCGTTTGTAGAAAAAATTTTTCTCAAAACAAGTCGGACGTTTCAAGCCGAAACTGTACGGGACCGTCGCAAAAGACAGTTTCAACTTTTTCAGTCATAGATTCACTGGTGTTCAATGAAGCAATATCAACCATCATGTCGAAACGCTTTAACAAAACAGTCTCAGACTAACTTTATCGCGTTGGCGTTAGTCGGACTGCAATATGCTCGCCGCGTCCAATTTACAATTCTGCGAGCATCAACATCATGCTTATTACGTTTGCTGTCAAAGCTATATGCGCCCACTGTACTTCACGGCAAGGGAAAGTAACGCATAAAATTGGTTATATGAAACGATAAGGGAATGGCTGGATTATGGCAAAAGATTTATAAACCCTCAGCTTGAAGGACGATGATGAAAACAATATTTAAAAGCTTTGGCAGAATATGGGCAAAGGGTATTCATATTCGTCGCTAACAGAATGGAAATATTTAACTAGATAATTAAGAATATTAAACAAACGGATAAGCGTAGAAGAATATTTTACTGGAACAGGAATCATATATCAAGGAAGAATACCTTTAGTAAATGTGGCTGAGAAACTTTTATACCGCATCGAACCTGAGTTTGTGGGTACTGTAATGAGAAGGCGCACATTACCCACATGACCGGCGAAGCCCTCCTCAATGGAGTACTTAAACAAAATCAAATCGACTGTTTACAGCGTCAAAGCAACGGTCGACTCGGTGCTCCCTGGCAATCCTGTAACCAGGGAATTCGAGGCATCCGTTCACGTCGCCTCTGCGGGACCCGGCTTGCTTTGGCGCATCTACTCAGGCTTCAAGAGGAGCACGCAGCAAGTAAATATCAAAAGTAATTGCTTGCAAATAGAATATTGTTTTACTCGCAGGAAGTTTCCGTATGGATATTGGAAAAGAAACTTCTCGATCGATTCCAAAAGCAACATCGCGATGCCGTTATAGAAATTCTCCGCCGAGGAGTGCTGCAGCTAACCAGGCTCAAGCATCCTTACTTAATTACCATTGAACATCCCCTTGAGGAATCTAGGTGGATGGCTGGCTTCCTGTTGCGCTAACCTTTTAGCACTTTACGCAATTTTGTAGGGACTCGCTGGCTTTTTGCACCGAACCCATATTTGCAAGCTTGGCTAACTTGCTGGGTCGTATTGACAACATGCCATCGATTCTTCCAACCGAAATCAGCGACTTTACTTTCGAGGATGTCGAAATACAGCATGGACTATATACGGTTGATTTTAAAATTAAACCCTTCTTCTCACTTGTAAACAAAGCGAAGTTTTAGATAGCGCATGCTTTATCGTTTGTACATCAGAATGCGAAAATGTTACACAATAACATATGCCCCGAATCTGTATTAGTTACCAAAAGAGATTGCTGGAAGTTGGCCGGTTTCGAATTTTGCTCGACGCGGGAAGCTGGAATTGAAGAGGCAAGCAGTATCTTCAGCTTACTTTAATCAGCTTGCAGCTTTCAGTCATTCCAACCGTTTGAATACCAGGAAGGATTGCCCTCATTTCTACAACCTTCTTTGAATTACTTGGCGCCAGAAATGATCCTTGGCGGCCGCATAGTCTCTTTCGCCGACATGTATTCTTTCGGCGTACTTATTTTTGCTTTGTTCAACAAAGGGAAACCAATCATGGATCATGAAGGCAGTATTAGCAAGTTTGAAACTGCTGCCAAAGAGGTTGTATTAATTTCAAACGGAAGAACCTATAGACGCGACGGAACTTTTAGCTCAAAAGTCGTCCTTTGTCGCTGAGCACAAATATCCCTCTAACGTTGAGGGAAGACTTTAAAATGTGCTTCCTTCTAACGCCCGAACTGCGACCCGAAGCCAACCAATTCGCCACGGTAAGCATGCGGAAACGCAAGTTGGACAAGAACGCGTGCACTGCACTTTGCAGGTTTCCTATATCTCTAATCCTAATGTCAAATGTTTTATTGACTTGGAACAAATGTGTCGAATGAGTTTGGCCGAGAAGGCTGCTTTCCTGAAGACAATGGATAACCAACTGGACAGTTTGTCAAAGGTAAACTACAATTAAACCCTGAACGCGGAGCAGCTTTAAGCAAAAGTGTAATAATGTAAGCAAATGATATGTGTTAGCTTGACACGTACCTGACTTTCCGGAATGGAGCAAACGAGCGCACTGTCGCGAAATTTGACAGTCAGTCTTTTGACATAAGCAGCAATGTAACCTGAATACATTTAAATTCAAAACTGAGGTGATTATTAATTTCTATCGTTAGGCAAGGAAATGGCTACCGGTTGCTTTTTCTTAATAACTGCAATTCATTTTGCAGCGTGTATGCATTTGGAAAGTTCTACCTAGTCTCATTGCCGAACTAAAAGTTGCCGAAATTGTTCCCACCGTTTTCGCGCGCATTCTCGCCATTGCCAAACGTCTGAACAAGACCGAATTCACCACTTACGTATTGCCAACAATTTTGCACTTACTCTGTTCGTCCGATTCTCGAGTTATTGGTCAGCTGTTGAGCAATATGCAGTTTCTGTTGGAAAATACGCCACCGGAGGAAATCAAGAAGCACCTTCTGCCCTTTCTGCTGGGCACTTTGGACGCCGGCAATTGTGCCATGCTTGTGAGACAATTTTTTTCCACTTTGGGCAAATTGTTCTTACCAAGTACGTATTAGGAGTTGGGATTGCAGTCTGTTCCAACAATTGCTCATTTAATCGATAGAGATACAATGAAAGCAAAACTGTTGCCCACTCTAATCCGTTTGGCAGTAGATGTGTCCGTAATTTCGGTAAGGCGATGACGTCATTGCACAAGTTTCTTGTAGTACGAACTTTAGGTAAAGGTAAATGCTCTTCTGTGCATTGCTCGCATGCTAAAGTCGTTGGAAAACTGGATGATAACAGATCAGGTTATTCCGCCGTTATCGAAGATCACTTCACACGAGCCCGGTGTTCTCATGGTCGTTTTGGGTGAGCTGCTCTCTTTCTTTTACTGTTTCAAAGATGGAAAGTGCGTATACTTTCAGGCATATTTCAACTGGCCTTCACGGATAGTTGCATTGAATTGCCAAAGGAAACTTGCGCGCGTTACTGCCTTCCATTCTTGCTGACAGCTTGCGTGGAAAGTAGCTTAAACTTACAACAGTTTGAAGGCTTCATGACGCTGATAAAAAGTATGTTGGCTAAGATTGAAACTGAGCAGCGTCGGAGACTTGACGACGTTCCAAAAGCTGTCCTCCCTCCGTAGGTTGTTTTGCCGAATGTCATTCGGTTTCATTCGGCTTTACTTCAGCCAAGAAAGTAATGCGGGTTTAATTCAGCCTATAGCCAACGAAACGGAGCCTGAAAGAAAAACAGTAATTGAACTTTTTACTATGTATTACAGTGTACGTACATTTCCTGTACTTTGTAGGGTTCTCGTCTGACATTGGATGAAAAGAAGAGGATAGCACAAGAACAAGAAAAAGCGATGCAGTTTCGTCAGCTTGCGCCCATTCGTCCCGTAGCTGCTGCTGCTGTTCAGACTGCTCCAGACGCCACTGAAAACAGGATTGCGCAATCTTTCGTTTTACCGCCTCCAATGTATCAATCCAATCCGCCAGCAATCAGGCCTCCTCCGGTTTCGAATTGGCAGATTGCCAAGAACGCTACAGTGGCAGATGTTCATTTTGCGCGTCAACCGCTCAAATCGTCATTTTCCTCACTCGATTCGATTGACCCAATGGCAGTGCTGAGAGGTGCGCCATTAAGGCTAGCTAAACCCGGTAGTGATGCGCAAAATGCTAGGAAAGACGTGCCAAACTTATCAGCAGCAAGCAGGACTGCAGAATCAGATTTGAAAGATCTGCTTGGTTAAACTTTTCTTCTTGTAATCTAATAAACTCGAAAACTTGCTGCTAGAATAAAAATTGCGGCTAAAATTGCTGTTGTTAAAAAGTACAACCTGCAAAAGCTTTATGCCAACTAGTTCTGACCGTAGGAGGTACAAATGCAAATTTTTTGTGCTCAACAATGAAATATGCCATAAAATGTATACATGTTGGTAAATTTTCAACTTCAACCGCACCAGGCTGATGCTGAAGCTGCATGCACACATTGTTGACGCGATTGCTATACAAACGCGTCAAGTCAACAAAATGCTCATTGGGACGGAAACAATTCGAAATTAAATGGGAAAACTAAAAAGTATTACCTTTCTAGCAGATGACGTGCAGAGAACAGGAAGCTAACGTTCCTTTCCAAAGGTGAGGAAATATAAAAATTGAAAACGCTTACTTCTACCGTAACCTTGTATGCGAGCCTGCGAATTATGTTGTTTTTACAGTAAGAAATAATTCCTGCTAATCATTACTGCTCTGTTGTAATTTTTAACGTTCGACCGTCAAAGGCAGTGCCAGTATGCCGCTGAGTCTTTTTGGCATTACGGCAAACCCATTCGACGAACTTGTCGGTAAGTAGCTTAACTTACTTAGCTCAACGAATCGTCTACGCGTGCATGCAGAACGTGCAACGTCCGAGAAGCTGACAAGTCCAAATTGGGGTCTAATTTTGGACGTATGCGATCGAGTGAATAATGGCGATGCGCAAACGGCGTCCGACTGCGCACTTTGTTTACGCAAACGCTTGAACCATCGTGACCCACACGTCGTCGCACTCGCACTTTGCCTAATCGATTCGTGCGTTAACAATTGTGGACACAAGTTCAAATCGGAGGTGTGTTCCAAAGAGTTCGTCGCCGAACTGCTATCAAAGGCCACCGGAGTAAGTCCTTTTGCTGACGGTTATAATATTGTGTTTGCAATGACTCATTGTTTTAGAGTAATCGAGCGGTGGCAGATAGGGTGCGCTCGCTAATTCGACGTTGGAGTCAGGAGACAGGATCCGATGGTTCAATGGAGTAATACCTTATTTATCCTTGTTGAGTTTGCTGCCATTTGAATGCTTCCTTTTGTGTTGCAGGCCAATCCAAAACCTTTATTCAGAAATGAAAAGAGAAGGCTACGAGTTTCCTGCTCCAAAGGAAAAGGTAAATCAATACGCATCATTTTCAATCAGCTACTGATAAATCGTTGTTCAACAGAAAAAAGGCAGTGGCGCTTTCGACCTCAATGCTTTTAAACAAGAGGAAGAGGATTTGGCTAAAGGTTATTGCTAATGTTAGATTTTTTCATGATTAGTCATAGAATTTTAGCCATTCAATTATCATTGAAAGATCAGCAGGTAACAACAACAACGAATCAAGCATCGGTGCAAAAGTTGAATACGATCTCATCGGAGAGCACAGTGCGCACTACAGTCAAAGCATTGTACGATTTTGAAGCGGTCGAAGACAACGAGCTGTCTTTCCAAGCCGGCGAGTACATTACCCTTATAGATGACAGGTTTGCTTTTGACATTAATTTTAAATTTTCGCCTTAAAAATGTCTCACATGTTAAAGTGATCCAAATTGGTGGAGAGGCAGTAGCCATCGTGGAGATGGACTTTTCCCGGCCAGCTTTGTTACTCGAGATTTGGGAGCCTTCGTTGAACGTCAAGGTGATTAGTAATTAATCGTAGGCCACTTTAAGCTGCCTTTTGAATCAGGCTTTTCTGAAGAAAACAAGAAGACGGTTAGCTTTGACGAAAACGTCCTCGTAACGTCAATTCAACCTGAAAAGGCTGTCGAAATAGATGAGGTCACTAACTACTTGAACACCAGTTGTTGCCTTTTTCAGCGGTCTTCTTGTAGGCAAAACTGGATAAATGCTTAATAATGCTGCAAGAGACCGATCCTACCGGCGAACGAGCCGATCCGCCGGAGCTCTTACAATTAGAACGTAATTATTCTCATAGCAGTTTAGCAGTAACATTGTTATCACTATATTTAGGCGAATGTCACGCTATGAGCGATCTGATTGACAAGGAGTTATCCGAAATTGATCAACAGCACAACCGACTAACAGAAGCGAATGTCCGCCTTATGGATGCTATGAACTTATACGACTTCGCAATGAGTGAGTCGTCTATGCCGGTGACCCATATGGCTTCACAGGGTCAATATACGTCCAATATTGGGCCAATAAGACAAGAAATGGTTCCGCAAGGCAATTTCACCGGTGTTGATAACGTCCCTATTGGCCAACAAAATCTTCTTCCAGGGTACAATTACACTTTTACGTTACAAAGTTAATACGCCTATTTTTAAGTGTCGCGCAGGTCGCAACCACTCCAATTGTACCAATGTGAAATATAAGAGGTTCGCCACTTTTCACAGGCAAATGTAACTTTCATTAAAGTATCTTTATTATTTTTAAAATAAATTAAGTTACAGTACATTGCTTTTTTGGTTAGCTGAAACCACCCGACCAACGTTGCAGATAACCGTACCAAGGTGACGAGAAGCTGCTCGAGCTGGCTGTCCCATCGCTTGCTGAAACTGTGCACACGTGTTCGTAGTAGAATTAATTGCGCTTAATGAATTTATGGAAAGTACCTGCGATCTTCTCCAGTTCGGCAGCTTCCTCTTTGCTAAGACTTAGCATTGTTGTCAAAACGGGCAAAAGGCTTAATCGAGCGTCGTGAAACTTTGGGTTGACAAACTTTATAAATGAACCATATGAATCGTTTGATTGGTCAAAGCAACAAACACATTACCTTTAAGACAACGTTTTTCAAGTATTCCGCATTGCTAAGATGCCGTTGTCTTTCTTCGTTGCGAGTTAGTCTTCTAATCTCCTCTTTGAGAACTCTATTTTGCTCCGTTAAGCGACTGCCCGTCAGCTCGGCTTCATAAAGCAGTTCAGTAAGGTGTTGTACCCTAATTCGGTGCTCCTCGTATGCATCACTGACTGACATGGAAGGACTTTGCGTGGGAAGGTCACCACTACCTGTAAAACAGCGTTCTCTAAGCACCCATTGTTTGCTTGCTATCAATTCACCTCTTTCCAATAGGTCCTCCAAAGGCAGAAGATGTCCATTTGTTCGATGATATTTCTAAACATTTCTTCTTTTAGAACAGTGCCTTTTTGGAAAAAAGGTGTAAACAACTCTTGCAAGAGATTATTATAAGGAACATTGAAAAGAAATTCTTTCAAAATAACGCCAGAAGTTCAAACCGAAAACATCTACCTTCATGGAATGACTTTACGTTTCGAAAGTTTACATATAAAAAAGTATTAAAGTAACAATAAAATGTAGTTTCTTCCAGATCGATCTATCAATAAAAATAGTCATGCAAATGTAATGCATTCGAGCTAATCGAGTGTGCGGATTGTAAGTTCATTTCACTTTGCGAAATAAAGCAATAATGCTGTCCTAATACTGAGATGCGTAGCAACGTCCACATGTTCGAAAAAGACGCTGATAAACCCGAAAAGTTTGTAAAATATAAAACTAATGAGGAGTGAAGACATGCACGACTGGACTAAACTTCTGTTCATCCAGAAGAAGAAAAACGATCAGTAATGGTGCCAGTATGTTATAGGGCTAAAAGAGAAGTTGCCATTCTGCACTGACGTTCTCATTTTGAATTATTTTTGAAACAGGCGTGCGATTGGTTAAGCTGAACATGACGATCACATACTTACTGTAACGTTTGAATTCAAAACGACGTGGCAGACGAGAATGGAAACTGACATACACTCAGGTTTTGCACGAAACGTCTTTAAAGCGAACAATTAAGAATTACGGCATACAGAAAATAAAAACTGGCCATAATATTCATGTGAAGTCACCTATTGAAACCATCGTTCAGCGGAAGACAAGCTCAATGTGTAAAAATCATCGCAAAGTTTGTAAAACCAAGTTAATATAAAACGTGAAAAGCTGAAAAATTAACAGCAAATTTTAAAAAGCAAAGAATTGTACTAGTGCCATAAATGGTACATTTGGCTCACTTCTGCTGCGGAGCCAACTTGAATGAACAAAGGCTGTTTCAAGGAACTGCTCTCGTCTCCACAACGGGAACATATCGTTGCGTTAGAGGCTCCATTAAGTTCCGCGCTTTTTTTGTTTACTGGCAATTCCGCATTTGTTGAACCATCCACCTGTTCAGAAGGGCCATATATGGGCATAGTAGATTGACAATTTTGCAATTTTCTTTCTAAAATGGCCTTTTCTGCTGCATGATTTTCATCTTTCATGCGCAATTGGTCCTTACAAGAACAAAAAGTGGACAACACGTTAGCAAGAGTTTAAATTCTTACCTGCAAATCCCGTTTTGTACGTTCCAGCTGATCATTGGCTTCCTGCAGCTTTTGCTCAAGAGTTCGAACGGCTTCGACACTTTGTTTGGAAAAGTGTTCCAATCTGTTAAAGTAGTGTTGAAAAATATAAAAACAAAGAAAACAAATACTTTCTACGAAGGGCGTTCTCAACGACTTCTGCCTTGCGCATAGTGGATTCCAGGCGCTCTTTAGTTTCGGTTCCCGTTTCCGACAGCTCCTTGATCTGAACCAATGAACAGTCGTACGAATGACTGCCAAGGAAGAAGTAAAGAAAACCGATCAGAATGACGACGCATTGCTTGAATGCTCACCTTAATTCTGCCAGCCTTTTCTGAGCAACGTGCAACTGATCTTCAAGGAGCTCTCTTTTAAAAACGTCACATTGGATAACAATAATGAGCGCCTATTCAAGTGCACACCTTTCTTGCGTCTCGTGTTCGATCCATTGAGGAGAATTGGTCAAGTTTTTCTGCTTGAGCACAGCCTGACTTCGAACTTTGTAAGCTTCAAATTCTCCAGTAACAGAGCAAAGTTCAGCTTGCAGCTGTTCACGTTCCCTTTCCAAATCGGCAACTTTGTATTTTAAATCTTTTATGTGAGAATTAGCTGTTTCCAAGGTGCTATGCGAAGAACCCAACTCTTCCGTAAGGCGAAGCTAACAACGAAATCTATTTATTCACTTAAGGTAATTGGAACGCATTGCAAACCTTTTCCGTGTGACAGTCTTGCCGAAACTGAGCAAACGTTTCATGGGACAATTTTAATTCTTCTTCTACTTTCCGAAGCTACAAAACGATGTTCAAGTACACAAAGCGACAAAGCATTTTATACCTGTTCGTTCAGCCGACTGTTATCTTGCTGCAACTGTTCACAGCGCTTTTCCAAGGCACTTTTACTTTCTTTGCACCTCTGCATTTCTTCCAGCAAATTCTGACGGTTCTCATCCACCAATTTCAATTGTTCACTTTTTTCCGCGCATAAATCGCCTAACTGACGAATATCCCCTTGCAGTTTCTTTATACTCTGCCGATACTCATCAATTTCCATGCGCAATAGGGCGTTCTGTCTATCTTCGGGTTGAGGCTGGCTCAGACGATCTAATTCGGATTTCAAACTGCATAATTCCATCCTGCTTGCTTCTAAATCAAGCGTGCGCATAGCTAGCTGCGACTTCAAGACTTCCAACTGTGACACCTGAAGGCAAAATTACCATTTATGTTAGTACAAAGGCCTTGCATATGCATACCCCCTCTGAAGTTGTCTCGCTCTGATCGCAGTGAATGAAATCCTCCGTCTGGCAATCCCGATCGACAAACACAGTCTGAAAGAGAAATCATGCAAATGTGAGACATTGAAAAATTGTCAATGGCAACAACCTGCCCTTTGCAAATCTCATCTTTTCCTTCTTTCCAGCCTGAAAACCGACTTAGTCTCTAACAGTAGAAAAGGTAAGCCATTACGCACGCTTTGCATCGTCTTTCAAATTCCTCAGGGCAAGAGCTTGCTTCTTAACGAAAACCAGCAATTCTTCTCGACTGAGGCTATCAAGCTAAAGAACAATGTATGTGCAAAGAAATAACAAACAGTTATACAACTGTGAACTCTAACTTTGGATTTAGGCTTATCGGTAGAACCGCTGGAAGCAACAGAAACAGGCTCCATGGCAGGGAGAAAACCACCGAATTCACGACTGCAGTTGGAAATTCAGTTCCAACTGTGGCACCTTCCACCAACAGGAGAAGAAAGTCAGGTACGAATCATAAAGGATGCGTTTTTGGCAAGCAAAGTTAAGACGGGAAAAATAGGAGAGAACTGTTGAGATCTAGCACTATAATTACAGCTTTTATTACGTTCCTAAAAAGGAATGGCTTTTTTCAAGTAATCAGCGTTCACTACAGTATCGCGCAGTATGCCCTTCCTTCAGCACGCATTTGTGACGCTTTCTAATAACCGAAAATATTAGCGATGAAAACTCTGCAGGTTCTCAAACTGTCTATACGCGTTTCTTCAGTGGAGTTTATAGCAATTGTGGGGATCAGAAATGTGGCAAAGCTACCGAACAACCTAAAAAACGGTCTTTTTCTTAAAAAACTAAAAATTTAAGCACCTGAGCAGCCGGATCCTCTGCCAAAACATGTTCTTCATCAGATGACAAAAATACAACAGGCTAGCAGCGTAAGATGCTCTGTCTCGAATTGAAACTACAAGATGCTCAAGATACATGACTACAGTATGGACCTAAACGTTCTCTTAATTACTTAGCTTCCTTTCTTTCCCCCCATTATCCGCCACTTGATTAACTCTCCGAGAAGCATAACAAATTCATGTCTATACATATATATGTTCAAAAAACAAAATAAGTGCTTTTATCAAATGAAGTTTCAGAGCCCGAATAGCAGCGAAGCATTGCTAATGAATGTACTCTTCCATGCAACAAAATTTGTGCATGTCTCTCGTAAACGAAAGCATAATTGGGGAAATTAGTTTTTGTAAATGACGTCACTTAATGATTTTCAGGTTTCAAGAAATTTAAACGGCGAATGTACTTGAGAATCAAAGATAGTAATTTGAAATTTGTGAGCTTCATCAATCGTCTACAAGTTAATTGACTTCACCAGCTCACCTGCTTAATAAATGAACAGCCAAAACGTCTGAGCAGTAGTGCAGTACAAAGTACAGAGTTGAAGCAATCATATTCATGGCAGTGTAAGCGTATAGCTCACACATTTCCCTGGCTTTCTTTGACCTTTAGCGGCAGCGGACCCATTTGCCGCTAACGAATAATAAAGCTCAATTAAGACTGCTACCTTTTCTTTACCAGAGAACAAGAGAAATAGAGACAATGGAAAGTTAGTCGCACGTTTACTTCTGAAAAAACATCACCGACCATAACGGGTCAGTGGGCATAAGTAAAGCGATCCCAACCGTCAAAACAGTTGTCGACAAGGTTGCCCGCTGTTGTTCCTATACTTGAGTAGACGAAGAAAGATTGCACCTGCATGCAAAAAAACACATTCAACTGGCGACGTAACGATCCCGCGACATGAGGGGAAAATTGCACTTTTTAAAGTTGTCTCCTATCCTCTTTCCTGAAAAACTTCGCTGCACAAATTTTTTCCGTTCGGACAAACGGTACATATGAGCGATCAAGAGGGGTACTGAAGCGCGCCGGCTCAACTAAAATAATAAAAACAATGACGATCAATAGGTGTGAGAAAAAATAATAAAGTGTTGAAATAAAAGTACCGGGGGCCCGTTCATAGTCGAACAATACTGGACAGATGCGACGACAAGTCCACGAGTTGATGAATATTAAAGTGCAAAAGTGAAAATTGCGTGGGCACGGGGGGAACAATGGAGAACAGCCGCGGAGTGGCACAGAGTTGAAAAACATACTGTGCGCTTCGATCAGTGCAAGAAAACGAAAGCTGGGAATGTTCACGACTAGAGAATGCTCGTTGTCTTTGACATTGATCGTCCAATGGACCTCACTGAACCAAAACAATTCAAGCTCGCATTTTCCAACAACTTTTCCCATCTGTCTGCCAAAAAATTGCATCCTAAACATCATCTATCTGTTCGTCACACTCATTCTGACTTGTATTCAAATCCACCGCCGCATTTATCTTCGGCCAATACTTCTGCTGAATTGACAATACCCGCTTAAGGGCCTGCTTGGCGCTGTTGCATGGCGGCTTGCTCAATGATTCTTCCGATAAGGAAACCACTTGATCGTGACACAACGCTCTGAGACATTGTTCCACGCACTGGCAGACAATTGGAACATCGTATCCGCCCTCCAATACAAGTACAACCTTTCCGCCGGCATACGACATAAGGGCGTTTGTCATGTAGGCAAATAAGGCAGGCGACAATTTGTAGCCACCAATAATGGGTGAGTGCCCATCAGCTGCATCGAAACCGGCTGCTACAATTATGAAATCCGGTTGGAACTGGTCCAGCACCGGTAGTACAACGTAGCGAAATGCAGCCAAGTAGTCCGCATCTCCCATTGAATCACCGTACCAGGGTACATTTACCGTATATCCGACACCCTCGTCACGTCCGACCTCATCCGCAGCGCCGGAGCCCGGATAGAACAAGCCGTGATCATGACGATGCAACGATAAGTATAAAACTCTCGGATCTGCTTCAAATATTTGCTGCAAACCTTTGCCATGGTGAACATCCCAGTCGACTATGGCGATCTGCAAAACAAACAATACAAATAAGATATTGCATATTGGCATTTTGACGACAGGACAGTGCAATGCACTATCGTCCAATAACGTTGACGTCACGTCGGTTATTTTCAACGGGACAATATACCGCGCATCCGAATTGTTAAGAGTACCTTTTTCACGTTGCTCTTCTTCTGAAGCAAAGCGTGCGCCGCTATGGCGACATTGTTGAAGAAGCAAAAGGCGGCTGCCTGATTCGGCTCGGCCATGTGTCCCGGCGGTCGGACTATTGCAAAACCGTTTTCCGTGGAACCGTTGGCCACGGCTAGGCACAAATCGACGGTACAGCCAACAGCCATTCGAGCAGACAGCTGCGTCTCGCCGTCGTTAAAGTAAGTATCCTCATCCACGCCAATTCCTCCGCATAGCAACTGAACAAAGCCGCGTAGTGGCATTCGAGTTGGATCGCTTTTCATGCACGCCGTCGGCGATACGCCAAAGAAAGTGGTATAGCACTCTCCATGGCAAAGGCGTATGTACTCGAGCGGGGTTTTGCGACCGCTAATCTTTTTGCATTTGTCCAAAATGTTCGTCTTCTGAAAACAAGCAACTAAAAACAAGTGAACGCATTAACATGTCGCAGCCGATGATACCTGCAAGTAAGACCATATAGCTTTGATACGTTCACCGTTTTCAATGTGTTGCACTTTTATGGGGCATATGCATTCGTGCCTGGCCATCGACAGATCGAACACAACACCGGTAGTTTTGGACGCTTCGGCATTTTCCGAAATGCCCAAACAGGCGAGCGATTTTGGTAACTGCGTGCCTAAACCTTCTCGGGCAACCTCGTCGTCCGTCTCTTCGCGTACGAGACTTTTTCGGCGTAAAACCAAATCGCGAAGCTGCTGCCTAAGCACGTTGTATTGGTATTGTTCCATTGGCGGTAGAAATGACGACGTTGTTGCATCGAATGGCGCCAAAAGACCGCTACCATAAAGGGAAGGTGACAAGTAGGTGGCGTTGGGAAAATCGGTCGACATCAGCATGCCGCCTGGTCCAAGAAAAGTCGAAAAGGGCGATAAATAATTGGAAGTCGGATTACAACCAGAGCTGGATGACGCAGAGACCAAAGATGGAGTCGACAGGAACAATGATGAATTCCTTAGAAAACTGCTGAACGGTGGAACGCCCGTTGCATCCGAACGATTCAAATTGTCAGTGGAACGCGAAAAGTACAAAGGCAAGCACGGTAGTGAAGGTGCCGGAAAGGTCAGCGATCCAGAATTGTTCGCCAACAAAGAAGGAAACTCGCGACAACAAGGCGATGCCAACGATCTGGACGTTGATATATCGCTGCTCAGCACTGCTTCAGGCAATCTGCCTCGTAATCCCGCCAACTGACTGTCCAAATCTGGTTCGCTGCGCACTTTACGCAACTGATGAAAGTCGCTGGATGTTCGAGGATATGGCGAATAATGGTGACAAATCTCGTCGCCTGACGACAGTTGCCTTCGCCTTTTGCTGTAGATAAAAGCCTTAAAAAAATATATAAACCAAAGTGAACAAAGCTGACCGCAGCAGAAGTTGACAATTGCATCAAAAGTAAAAACTTTCAGTAACACTGTTTACGTCATTGAGTACGTGAAATAACTTGAGTATACCATCCACAAAGGTAATGATATTGATGTCAGTGACCACTACCTGCACATACAACTGCTCCTTAAGAGTAAATAGACAATAAAACGTGACGTCACGGTTATCTTCTTGCACAATTCTTATCTTTTATTTATTTCATACTAACAATTCTTATGCCTATAATTTCTTCCTTTATTCGTAATTATATTGTCTCCTTATTTGTATTTCATCACTTAATTTTAGTTCTTTTTCTGCTAAGACACATCACATCGAAGGCTTAAAGTCGCGAAGCTCTTTAAACTGTGTTACCTTTAACCCAACAGTCTCCGTCATTCCTAACCATTATTAAGACGTTGACAAGGGGATGTAGCAAATCCCGAAAGCTTAGCTACAATTTTAAGTTCAATAAAAAATGGGTCTAACGTCATCTTGCACACTTGTCTTGAATTGACGCTTACTACAGCAGATTGCCTTAGTAGGATGATGCAGAACCGATGTTCAAATGCTGGTTTAAATTTTTGAATCTCATAAATCGCAACTTCTTTCTTTGCGGAATTCTATTAATACGTCTAGTAGCGCTTGTATCAAAGTATCACTTCACCCTTTTTCCCAAAATGGATAGATATATTAGCTATCGTGGATGCCTGATAGCGATTCTGCGTTAAAAACGTTGGCACTGCAGCTGAGAGAAAATACAAATGAATGGATTTTGACTTTGGGCTTCACGCTTTGGAGAAGTCTGACGCCAGCCGAGTCAACAAAGCGGATCTGCTCTGCTGTTTAAGTGAAAACACGATTCAAGCTGTGCAAACCTTATACGAAGGGCTTCTCGCCGGCCTGCAACATCCTCTCAACCAGGAAATTGTTTCAGCAAAGTATCGAAAAGAAGGCAGCAATAGATGATGTGAAAAATTGAAATGCAGACGAATTTAACACACGCAAAAAAAGTCGGCTGGACCAAATTAGCAAGTCGGACTTTGGGACACCTTTGTTAAATGTGCTGTACGTGCTTTCACCGTCTGTCAATTTTAGCGACGAGTGAATTGGGCGAAAATTGCAAAACTCATTGGCAGGCCATAAATTCAAAGTGGGTTGGTTGAACGAGAGTTGACGGATATTTAAATTGCTCAATGGTACGTTGTTTCTGAAAGCAACCGGCGGACACTTAAAACTGAAACGAGCTAACGCGCGGCGAGAAAATAAACTTGAACAAACGCTTCCCAGTTTGTCAGTACGTACTCGTCGACGCTGCATTGAAACTGAGCGTTACGCTAGAATAAGGAGAACAAAAAATCTATTTAAAGCTCGCCGTCAAACTAAGTAGCACGAGATTAACCCTCCAATGGTAGTAGTCTGCTTTCGTTCTTTCACCTCTTCGGCTCTATACAAATTCTAAGCAATAACTCATGCCACCATTAGTCAAACATTTATCGCCAAATGATGGCGACGCTTCGATGAATGCATTGAAAGTGAACACGACGACAGATAAAAATAGAAATACTTTTAAAGTGATCGAACGCAATATATCCAATGAGCAGAAAGCGATTTCAAAAAAATCGATACTATTCGAGCTTTTTGCATTCAACTATGGGCAATATGCTAGTGAAATTGCGGCTTTCGTCACACGGATGGCTATTTTTCGTAATAGCAACTGAAAGACGAAGGCTTATGGGCAAGATGAGCAAATCACTGGCAGAGGCTGTAAGAAAAACACAAAGTAACGACCCGTTCAATGGGTTGACGTAAAGCAATCTCCAATCCGCTATTCGATTCTTTAAGCGACAACCCAATGCCGTATGCAAAAAAACGCAAAAAAGGAAGCGCTGCGTACAATGACCGACCAACGCAATGATAAGCGACCATCCAATACGAATAGAATATTAGAAAAGGAGGAGCAAACTTTTCAAGCAAAAGACAACACAAAATAACTTAAAGCAGCGCCTAATGAAGTTGAATACATTTGAGCGACCAAAAGAATGTTAAGAAAAGATCATCTTCATCGGCTATGCAAACAAATCCATCGGTGATTGGCTAGTTAGAATTGCTTCGTCGCTAAAATGCACTAATCTAACGAGCTCTATTCGGTAACGAAGAGCCAATCAGAGTCGACCGAAATTTGAACTGAAATACAAACTGTCTCCGAATTGAGGACTAATTAGGCGACACAAAGCAGACGCGAGGCGGTCGACAGGGATTGACGGAAGTCTCATATGAGCAATAGGGAAATTATTAAATTACGCAATGACGGCCCTCCATTCGCGTGAATAGTTCGTCAACATAATTCAGTTCAGCATTGGTAAACCACTGAATGACTAAACCTTTTTTGGTCTTTACCGTATGCTCATGAAATCCGCCGTACATGGAACATGCCTTTACGGCAAAAGAGACAGCTTGCAAGAGAGAAGTTTCTTCAAAATCAAAGACAATTACAGCTTTAGCGATGCATATAGCAAGTGAGGCGCCCACAGCTTCCGCGCGCGACTCTTTTTAATTTTCTCCTAAATTAAAATCCACGCATAATTTTACGGATTTGAATTTTACTTCCTCCTTTAGCAAGCGCAGGTGGATAAATTTAATTCTCAATGAAGCAACGAGCTAAGCAGCATAGTCACAGGTAAACTAATTTTCAATTGCCTACATGACGTCACTGGGGAAATAATCTTTACGCGCAATATTTATTGAGGTAACAAAATGTTTACTCTTTTTTTTTTACTGAGCAATGACTCATTGCTAGTAATGAGCGAATAGCAGTCTCGATCACCATTTTTGTCAACTGATTGAGTAACTCGTGTCTGAAAACTTCGCCTTGTTCACATTCTGTCAACTATTCATCGTTAAGCACTTTAAGGCAAAACGACAAACGACGCGAAGTCGCTTAACAAAAAAAACAATAATGACAATAGCGTTGCGGAGTGACGACTTGGGAAGTCCACTTGAGATTAATTGAATTCAAATTCACGCCGTGTCATCTGCCTGTCATTTTGATCTCAATTTTACTTGACCACCAAAGTAACGTCAAACCACTAACAGTTCAAATAAAAATTTATTAGGACACCCACGTCAAAGAAAAGTGAAAAAAAAACATTCCGCGAATGACTGTTTCGATCACGCGCAAAACCGTTGCCCGTCAAGGACACGACCGTTCTGTTTAACGTTAGTCGATACAATGCAAAGCTGTTGGCAAAAAAGTTGCCGCCGTCGCAGAGAAAAGCAAAAATTAACCGAACGTCCCCGAACATTGCTGTGCACGTCTCATTGGATCAATGAAATCAATGCAACACAACACAAGGCAACGCCACCAATCCGCTTCCCGCTTCGTCTAACAAAGCAAAATGGCGCGCCCGTCAACAAGCATTCACGCAACTTCAAAGAAGTCGTTAGTTTTTTAAAATAACTTTTTTTGAATCTTTTACCTGAGGTCACCTGTCGCCAATTGATTGCTTGTCATATGACTAAGTGAAACGCATGCAAACAAAGATGACTATGACAAAAGCTCGCGTCATGTCTTCTTCATTTTTCGTTACGTTCACAACTTTGGCTACTTATTCAATCAAGTCGGCATATTCCGCCTTTGGCCATCATCACCGATTCGCTTCGGTTGGTGGGACCGATTGAAGGATCAGATAACCTCACTCTGCGCGTCTATTGGCAGCAAAAAACTGTCATCCATATAAGGATGACTTGCAAACGAACGCAATTAAGATAACGTCAGCCCATACAAGGCAACGTAGTAAGTAAAGAAAACCGCGATTGCGATTGCGTGGGTTACTAAGGGAAAGGTGATCAGCTGAAAGTCACAAGACGCGCAGCCAATTACGGCATAATAGACAGAACAAGCGCTACGCAGTAGCATAACGCTTATGTCGTTCGAGATTTTACATAATCTTGTTTGGGCCATTCGATTGGCAATATTGGTCAAGCTTTAAATGATTAGTCATTTAAAGCTTTCACCCTTCCGGTCAATCGACCCACCCGAAGGTCACCATGACAATCCAACCTAAGCTGACAACCAAACAAGGTCATTAATTTACTGGCAACGTCAGTCAACTATGCGAGGAAACAGGCAACTTGCCAAACTGGAAAGTCGTGTGACTGCTCGTCAAAACAATCCTAACCAAAACAAGGCATAGCTCTGGCGAAAACTCACAGTGTGCGTCACCATGCTGCCAACGACTAAAACAATGCAACGCAGAAACATGTATCGATCCATGATTACTGCTTAAACGTTCTGCACCGCTGCCTATTAAGGACAAAAACCAATCGCTATATTGGATCATACAAGATTTCGTATAGTAAGATGATTCCTACACGCTATCGCTCACTTTCATGTTGGACAAACTTAGACATCGTTCGTTGAACGTAAAGAAGCCAACAATGAGTTAATTATATGCAAGCTTAGCCGCAAAATCGTCATTGCAGTAATCGTAAAAAGTTGTCAACAAATGGGTGAAGTTAAGAATATCGAAGAAAATCAAAATTGACGGAACAGCGTCCCGTTTGAGAGACTTCCGCGTGAAGTGAAATTCCAGCTTCCCTGTTTGGTAATAACGGTTTGCACGGCAAACAATTCCACCTTCAAGTACGTGACCAAAAGCTGGAACGCGTACAAAGGCGCAAACACAGGTTTCAAAGGCAAATTTGCTTGCCGCTTTTCTAACCGCATAGAACGCCCGCCGATTTGTCAAGCGACCAAATAATTAGCGAGACGCAAGTTTGATAATCGCAAAGTTAAATAGTTTGATAATCGCTAGCAATTGTACAGGCGGTCGATTGACGCGCAGACGCTGTGTGCGGTTTTGGCAACAGACTAAACTAATCGCCAACTTTTGAATTTGTTACGTAACATCAACCCCTGTTTGGAGGAAATGAATGGAAAATAAAATCTCAGTACAATTCGACAACTATGTATTGGAATGTTGCCGAAAAATCTTATTTTTTAAAAAAAGTGGCTACATTCGTTATAATGATAAACAGACAAGGAAGGAATCGCTTGGGGCTCCACCAGTCTGAAATGGGGTCGACCAAACTGCTATGGACACGAAGGATACCTGATTAGTGACTGCCTCGCGAATGGCTGAAAGGGAATTTTGAAAAACAAAATTCTTTACGCAATAAGCTATACGATTGACATTCGAACTGTCCAAGGAAAACTTCTTATTGTAGACTATTTTGGTCAGATTTATTCGCACTCGGCGAATTGAAGCGCCATTTTCGTACTTTCATGGACGAAGGAAAATTGACAAACCCGTCGCAGAAACGTCGACCAAAAGAGAACTGGACAGCGCCTGTCATTTTCAATGATAAATCTCTTTGGCTGCGCCGAAGACGAATGTCGAGGACGCACCGGAAGCGCAATTTCAAAATAGAAACAAAGTATTGAATTGTCAACTCAATTCCTTCGCAGCGTTGGCCACTGATGCACATTTGCAACGACGGCAACTTACGGGGGCCCCGTTTCGAAGCATTACATAAATTGACTATGTTCCAAATTTGTCACATGCAACAATATCTGACTTTTTCGTCAGCCATGCCAGCTGAACGCTTCTAACCGGCACTTGCTAATTAGCCACGAAAGAATAAAAATAGAAACAGCCATCGCCTTCAGGATGACACCGACAAACGACGAATGCATAGCATGGGCGCATTCGTTGATCGCAACGATAGCAGAAGGGAAAATTGATTACAATGCATCTACCATTCATTCAAAGCATTACGTCCTCTCTCTCTCTTGAGAACCGCGCCATCACTGAAGTTCATTTTTTTTATTGTTCCAAATAGCGAGTCTGCGAATCGCCAGAGAATCAATACGAACAGGAAATTACCAGATATGGACAGCAAGACACTAGCGCCGCTAGACTGGAACTTACACCCAATATACCATAAGCGGAAAGCGCACCTGGTTCAATAAGGAGGATAAGAGGTAATGTTCACCTGAATCGACTGCAACAGGATTGACAAAAATGGAAGAACCAAATGGTAGGCTGATCAGTTCACAAAACCTTTTTTTTAAACCGAAATAAAGCAACCAGGTCGCTTTGTTTACCATCTGTTCTCTTTATATGCAAGGTAACAGATGGTTAGGGCAAGCAATGGAATGCGTGGCTTTCGCTTTGGAAAATCGCGTCGCGCTTTAAGAATTAAGGAAAAAAAAGTATCTCCTCCCCGCCAAAGAAAACTTCCGCAACGGAAAACAATCAAGAAAAATGATCACGTAAACAAAAATAGAGGCAACTACTTACCTTCAACTTCTCCTTGGTTCGATCACTGATTGTGCAAGGCGAATGACCAGCTGGACTTCCGGAACTGGCTGCCGTTTCAATACTGCTTGCCCGCGGTAAGGGCGACATGGTCGGCAAACTAGAATGACGCAGGACGGGTGCATGAGCAGCGGATCGTTCCTTCAAAAATTCTTCAAGCAAATTTTGCGACTCAGCCAAATGGCTGGCGGCAAGCTCCTGCTGGGAGCGCTGAAACTGCTCGACCAAGTCACTTTGCCTCTGCTTGTAGTTGCATTGAAGCGCCAGCACGCGCTGCTCGAGTTCCATCAGTGCCGAAGGATCACTGCGACTGGCCAACGCGCCTAGCAACGACTCGTCGTTCATGACAGCCGTACTTCATTCAACCCAATTCGGCGAAATAGGCGCTGCTAGGAACGGTACACCCTCGCTACAGTATACATGCTTCTCAGGTGAAAATAGTCAACGATTTTATAGCAAGCAGGCACAGTTTGCTCAAATTAGCGAGGCCTTTCGGACTGCTCATCGAATAGAAAAGAATTTGGCAGATCAGTTTCCCGCACGCTTAGGGAAGCAACCAATTTATCGAAATCCGCGATTAAAAATAGTAAAAGTAATTATCAGCAATTCGCAATCATTTTGCTTTGCGCCCGAGGAACAAAGCGTGTCTGTTCAAAGTTAATCTGTTGACAACGAACTGATTTACAAAAGTGACTTGACAATTCGATGTGATAAACTTTAATGTCGTCGCTCGCTACGTTGGGTACTTTATTGCGTCAGTACCGTTTTGCTGACATGACGCGACATCTGTTAGTTTATATAAGCTCGTTATGGAGTCTTTTTTTATTGTTTTCCTCGGCACTTTCCAAGATGAGTTTTCCTCCCGTAGACGAAAGTTAGCTTTTCATGATGCGAAAATGAACAGGTAGAATTTCCGCGTTCAGCTACAGATAGCCCAATGAGCTTGCTTGACAGGAAAATGAAAAATGGCTATGACGGCAAGAGCTGATAGTCGGCAATAATTTAACAGGCTTCGTGTAACCTGAAAAAAACTATTTTGTTAGCTTTGCGCTTAGCTGAACTAAAATTTGTTTACGCATTGTCTCGTTTCTCTATGCCTATGTTAATTATAGTTTTTTTGAAATTCGTTTTCCAAATGTTGGCCATTTAGCGTGGGCAATTCGAACTTCGTGACGTATTTCGTTGCACTTGTCTGTCAGAAAAGCAGGAAATTCGTGAAATCACCGAATTTTATTATGCTTTTAAATGGCTGTGTTTAATTAAAAACTGGACAGATAAAACTTGTTTGAATTTAAAAATAAAGAAGACAATTATAACAAGAACGCAGAAAGCGGATTTTTCCTGGTGAAGGTCAACAACGATCTCCAAATGAATTGCCACCACGACCATGCGCAGTAGTCAGTCTTCTTTCTGAGCCACTTAAACGCATAATTTGGTTGTTCTTTTATTTCCATCAAATTTCATCCAGCAATGCTTCATTTGGGAAAAATGAAACATTACCTTCACTCTGAGATGGCATTTGTAACTTTCCTGTTTGCAAAGTAATCACAGCGGCCGTAAACGAAAAGGAAGATGAGCGATGCGGTTGTGAACGCTTCATCTTTTGACGGTTACGTAAAACTATGTTTTCCATGCGAACTTAATAGCTGAATTCTGTGTGCCTATCGACGTGAGGAAACTCGACAGATTTTTCCTCTTTCTTAGCAAACTTCTGCTTTTGAAAGTGCTTAGTTGTAGCTGGTATTCACCCAAACCGAAAAGTGCGCATTTCATGGCACTTTGAATGCTTGCTATGTCATGGAGCGCATGTTAAAGGCAACCGCTAACGAACGCAAAGGGAAGTTTTACAGGCAGCATTCCAAAACGTCGGAGAGTCTAATAAGTATATTGTGATTAATGGAAATCAATGTTCCACCTGACGTCAATATTCGCCCATTCGTCTTTGTTGATTTCATAAATTAACCACTTCAGGATGTTGAAGATGTTTGGCTTTACAACTACAATAACCCACTGCTAGAATGGAATCCTCATCGTCAATCGACTAGTTGATCGTCGTGAAACTAGCGGTCGCTTATGGCGTCCAGTTTTGCCCACTCAAATGATTACAT
Organism: Trichuris suis; assembly: GCA_000797535.1. Classification (NCBI taxonomy): domain Eukaryota; kingdom Metazoa; phylum Nematoda; class Enoplea; order Trichinellida; family Trichuridae; genus Trichuris; species Trichuris suis. The sequence goes on along the minus strand of KN538395.1, from coordinate 140,694 downwards.
CGAATTAGCGTAAACAACAAACAGTGCTTCTAATCTAGTGCATAAATTTTATATTGTCCTTCGTTAGCCCCGGCATATCTTCACCCGCAAACGGGAGACGGAAGCATGCAGATCGGTTGGCACCAAATCTTCTCGTTAAATGATGAACTCAGCGCATATACGGGGATCGTGCACCGTCTGGGAAGTGCTAATTCAAAGACAGTTTTACGGCAGGTCATGTAGCGATAAAAAATGTGCCACAAAAAAATTTTGAGTTGTCCTTATATTGAAAGAGCACTTTAATTTTCCAGGAAACAATTTTTTGCGGCCAAGTAACATTTGCCACACGCAATGGCTAATTTCAATTGTTACTTGATTATTGTTTACTTGTGTTTCTTACTGTACATTCTTTTACCAACGCTGCTATTGCGAAATCTTCCCCAACGCAGCCGTTAAATTATTGCATTGCCATTTTGTAAAGGCTAGTTTGCTCGTCCGAGACCTTACCAAATATTCTGATTACCATTTCACTGCTGTGGCCATCCCAGTCGATGTTGAGCGATTGGACTTTCGTAATGGCAAGTAGCGACGAGGAGAATCCGGTGAGTCAATTTTAGAAGATTGTATGCCCTGAAGCATCTCTATAGTTGGCAGCGGTAATTTATCCTCTTTGAAGGCACGCTTTTTATAAGCGTGCGTTGTTGAGGTTGAAAATATAACTCTTTCTAACGGTTCTTTAGAATTTCTGCGTTTTTCTTTCGTGTTAGGGGACCTGTCTGTAATAATAATTTCTTGTGTACTTGAATAAAACAGTTTATTCTGTACAGAACATCGCGAAAGTGTTCGTTACTGAGAAGTTAAGATTCGACGAAGTGCAAACTAGCTGCATTCGTTTCATTGGCTTGGCTGAGGTTTCTTTTTTAAGCTTTAAAAGTAGAAGATATATGCATTTGAGTTGCGAGTTTGCGAATGGAAGTTTTTCTTGACAAGTACACGTGGAACTCTGTATTCATTGGTTAAAAGTGGTTTCCCAAATTGCGCATTCTAAGTTAAACGGAGATCTTAGAACAGCTGTAGACTTCTCATTGACAAAAGACGACAATTCCCAGTTAAATTTATCGCAACGAGGTCCGACATTAACGACAAATTGGGTGGAAACATTCCGAACAAATCAGTAATGAGGAAAGTTTAGCTAAACGCATTTTTTCTGTATAACAGGTGGCTGTGATTGACGTGTCGAATTCTATTCATAGGTTGCTCGCAGTTTAAGTTTATTTCTATTTAAAGCTGGAAACCCAATTCGTGTCCTGCAGCTCCAGCCCAGCCGCACAAACTCCAAAATTCGAGGCTGTCCGAGGATCCATGCATTACTATAATATGCAAATGGATAAGAGCGGTTAGAGCATTAGCCATAGTAGAGCACACCAGACGTTTTACGGGGACATTAAATGCTTGAATTGCTTCCCAAGAAGAGTACTTTCTTTAAGGAAGATAAAGGGGTGCTTTCATCCGCGCAGCAAATAACTCTCCGTATCATTTGATGGCACAAACAGTCCCAAAAGCCCTAACAAACGTGTAAGAAAATTCATTTTTGTCAACAGCGAGTTGGTTCCATAATTAGCATTTGCATACATGCCATCTACGCAACCGTTACGAAGGGTTACGTCGATAGGCATTATAACTGTTATTTCAGAACGGTTTTCGATGACTTTGCTTGTGTTAATGAATTATTGCAGTGAAGTACTGCGTTTTGCTTTCTCATTACCTTCTGCTTCTTAGGACAGCTATATCAGCAATGAGGAGATCGTTGAACTGCGAGAATGGTTGAATAACAACGAAGTGATTCCGACTCAACAAGCGATGTACTGTTTAGCAAGCACCTTTCTCTTATTGGTAAAACGAGCTATGAACAACTTAAGTCATCTGATTGAACAGTTTGAAGATGGCAAGGTATGCATGTGATACTTTTGGGTTTTACGTAAGCGTTTCTGTCTTTTAGGAAAGCGTTGAAGATGAGTCATTGAAAGGGTCGATGGCTTGGAAACAAAAGGCTTCCGATGAAGAATACTTCAATCCATATTTTCGGGATGGAAAAGACTTCGTAAGTAACAGATTAGGCGGTGCCATTTTCCCGCCTTATTCGGTGTTTTTTTAAGATGCCGGAAGCTAATAAGGATTCCATTGCTATTCGCGAACGCAGATTACCAGATATGTTAGCGCCAGACAACAAAGATAACAAAGACTGGACTCTTCAAGAAGCCCTCTTTCTTCATGATTGTGTCAAAAGTGCGCTAAAGAAGGCAATGATAAATAAGCTATCCAGCGAGTATGCTATTTAAAGAGGACTATTACTATCCTGATTAGCATAATTATTAAATATTTTTAGGTGTGCATTGCTAAAGGATACCCTAAGTGAGGCTGAAGAAAAGGTTGGTCAAGAATGTGCAGTTGAAAAATTGTTGAATCGCCTCACTGAGGCCACAAACAATATAAAAGAGATTAAGTATGCTACGAGCATTTGCGCTAAGCAGTCGACTAAATCACATTTAGGAAAAACGGGCCGCTTCTTGATGCAGCACTGTCAAATGCGGGTAGAGTCGACTTGATTGATTGGAATCTTGTTGGCATGCATCCATTCGTAAGTATATAGTGCAATATGGTCGCCACTTTAGAGTTGTCTAAAGACGTTTCAAGCGTTGTTGTCCTTTGCGTGATGCTTTTTGAAATTCATAGTTAAAATTTTAGTTCACGCAATGGGCGCCCGATTTTAGAAGTGCTAATGATTGTTGTTACGCATGGATGGGTTCTTTTGCTCCATGGATAAAACAAGGTTCGTGGGACGTCGAAGAATTGAAGAAACTTAGCTTTCTGTCGAAAAAGTACAAAAACCGTCATTGGGATTTGGTTGCTCGTGAATTGGGTGTAAGAAGGTTCAATCAATTGAACTCTAAAATTCATTCATTTTTCTTCTTTCGCAGACCGGAAGAACTGCCTATCATTGCGCCAAAATGGTGCTATCCCGAAATGGAGTAATCAGTGAAAACAAGTAGGCGTTAATTTTTTTTGCTCAGCTGAGTTACTCAACACGCACACTTTGCCGGGCAGCATTATTTCCTCTATTTGTTTCTTTACACTTCCGTTGATTGAGGAAAGTATAACTCTTCTCCAATTCACAGATACTGTTCAGAAATGTCCGTGAAGGTTAACGGGAAATAGCCGGTTTTTTATCAACGAAGAAAAGGTATTAATATTGCATTTGTAATGCTGAGAAAGGAATGAGCAGAAAAGGCTTTTCACATTTTTGTTTTATGAACAGTACACGTACAAATCGCTTCGAGCATGACTGGGCAATATTGTAGCTCCGGTGAACTTCGACAGGCGAATTGCGGGTGACCATGCGGCTCCCGCCTGCACAACTTCGTCCCATGGTTTACGAAGGAAACTGGCCAAAGAGAAGAAGTAACCGTACTTTTTCATACAACACTGCCTATCAGACGGCCTTTCTTACTGATTCTGTTAGCAATGTTACGTTTAAGCGATTTCTTTTCGTGAGCATTAAGCAGAATTGTAATCGAAACATTCGCGACGTACGCGCATAACAATTTCAGGACCAAATGGACTAGAAGAAGATCTACTCTTCTTCGTCGAAACGTTGAACGTCGCTCAGAGCGTCAATTGTCCTGGAAAAAAGGTATCCGTATTTTGCCTGTGAATCATATGCAAATTTCGACAGTTCAACTTCAGTTGCCCATAAGGTGGACGAAACTAAAGTGCGCAGATGTCTTAGGCGTTACAAAAGTCTCAAGATGAGTCATGGTAAATGGACGGACGAGGAAGACGACGTAACAATAAGTTGATGAACATTGTCGATCGTTCCTAATCGGCCTTTATTACGCAGAGGTTATTGAAAGCGGTCGCAAAATACGGCAAAAATTGTTGGAGACAAATTGCCGCTGTTGTGACAACCAGAACGGATAATCAATGTCGAAACCGTTACATTTATTATCTGTCAGTCAACTCCAAAGGAGGCGCGTGGAGTCAACTTGAGGATGAATTGTTGAAGCTCGGCGTCGAAGTGTTTGGCAAACGGTGGATGAAAGTTGGCTTTCTGCTACCTCACAGAGGAGCGCATAAAATTCATAACCGCTATAAGTTCCTTCAACTGAAACGTTGTCGGGTAGGCAATAATGCATTGCGGCACATCTCCTGATCGTATTTGCTTAAGAGTTACGGAATGTTACGAAAGAGGAAGCAGCCAATAGGCTTCATGAAGCCTAGTGACATTCCCCTACTGCCTGACCATTTGCTGTCCGTTCTCACGGTGAGTTGTGCATGTTTTTGTATTACCTTAAAATTTACTTTATCGCATTAAGGAACAGCAAAGGAGAAAACTGAAAAGTGGGCTAATGGCCGTTGGAATGAAGTATGGTCGAAATGTAGAATAGACGTTGTATGCAAATATGCTTTTTGATAATGCTGAATGGTGTTAACCTTCACTTTACTGCGTCATACTATTTTTTAAAGCACGCTTACAACGTTGAATGATATTAATTTTGCCAGCAGCGCATCATACTATCTTTGCTACTAATCTGCGATGAAATTGGTAAAAAATAGAATATTCGCAAACTGTTCACCACAGTTGGCATTAATTGCGCGCGATCTGATATATGGTGATCGAGATTGATTAAAGAAGAAATGGTTTGGACAAAGGGAAAGGAAGGATCACCAAAGTTCCGTTACAGAGAAGGCTCAGCGAGTGTCAAGACACCTTAAGCCTCTTCGCGTAACAATACACTTTCAGGTAAGCTATCTTTAGGTTGGAAACATTTAACAGCTAACCAAATATAGTCGTCAAACCGTCAGTTAAATGTACCTTGGCACGATCATAACGTTGAGTGAAAATGCGTAAGTTGTCAGTGAAATGCAAAAAAAAGTGTTCTGCAATTTCATTCATTCTTCAATACTTGACGATGGGCGGCAGGTGAAATATTATCTTACAGTGTTAACAGTTTTACTTGTCTTTGTAAAGGGCCAACGTGCTGTCGATCGTTGAAATATTGACACCAATAGGAGTGTGTCTAGCCGTCTCCTCTGACGCGAAGTCGAGCAAAATCTTCGAAAATAATGTCATCCATCGTTTTGTCTTCTCTGGAAGAGTCATTGATTAATGGCATTTCCATTAAAACAATGTATTGCTTAATACTCAGCATCCAACTGAATGAGGTCCACTTCGACGGGCGGTGGTTGAACGTCCTTTTTTACGTCCGGTTGTTCAACACGCACATCCAAATCGGGACGCGTTAGAATGAACGGCAATTCGCCGCATAGTTCGCTACAAAAAAAAGAGATAAGGATAATTTATGCAAAATTTGATAATCAAATGTACCCGCTTAGCGCGCCGCTCAAAGTGAGCCTAACGCGAACACGATATTCCACGACGATACCCAAATTTTCGCGCGGAATTTCGTTGGTCACTCTATAGACATTTACAGATGTGGACAAATGGTCGCCTTAAAGGTAGGCTCTTACATGGTAGATGACGCAAGATTTGTGTCTTCGTGCTTCAATTTGCCGTCCAAGGCGAGACCTCGTTTGTCGCGATTGTTTTGTAACAATGGACACAGCGAGTAGACTTTGGTCAGAGTACCGCCAATGCCCAAAGGAAATCCCTCGCTGCAACAATAAGCTGAATTAGGCGTGCCAGTGGCGGTCGCGTTGTCGACGTATTACTACCTGCTTTCCAGCTTGGCCACTTCGCACTGGTATGTGGCGGTGGAGAAAAGGCAGATGGCGGCACGTTGAACAACGATAATTTTTATCTTTTTCACCGTTTTGTTACTGTTGTTTTGGATGTAGACGTTGACAAAAATCGACTCGCCGTGATAGTAAAGCTAATGGTGGGCGGAAAGCAACTTCAAAGAATTGCAACAAGAGAAAACAAAGTTGCTCACCTCTTTATCCAACGAAGCTTCGACGTGAAGCAAACCGGCGCTCATGATGAAGTCCTTACTGAGCTCGAAAGAGGGTTGACATGAATACAAAGATATTGGAATGCAAGTTAGCTTCCTAATGGCCAACCGGACGCTGTCCCTAAACGAATTCTCCCATTTTCACATCGCCGTATGAATACTGTTCAGAACTCACTGCTTCTTTGGTTTCGCCTGACTACTGTTTGTAACGTACGTCTTCAGCTCGTAGTCTACTCCGCATGGCTGCAATTGAAAGCAAATCTAGCCGGCGCAGAAAAGAATTCGTTTCTTAAGCAGTAGCTGTTTCCGTTCTCAGTTCAGCATATTATAATTGAATCGAAGGCATAAACTCTCTAACACACTTTTGCTTATTTCAACATGCCATTAAAAGGCCGTTAGGGCACTACTCGTATTACCATTTCGAAAGGAAGATCGCAAATAATACTGTACCAAGAAATATGTCACCAGAACCAGTGGCAAACAAGCAAGCTTAACGAATACACCGAGAATTCCATCAACTACACATAAATGGCATCATTTACTTCGCCTTTCAGAGTAGACAGATAGGTTGCGTGGTCGGAAGTGATGGAATCGAAAAGGAAGTGAACTGTTGCCGACTATCGCCTAACGGGGAATGACGTCATAGACATAAAAACAGTGCTACTTTGGATCGGTTCACGACTAAGGAACTGCGAATGTAGACTGCGCGGCAGATTTATTACTGACAGCACGGAAAATGACGACTCACTAATACTAAGCATATCCATATTCATGACGTCATTGGTTAAGGGGATTTCCTATCTTAAATTTTCATCTAAGGCTCTTCCAACAGTAAGCTAATGACATTTGGGCTAAGATAGTCTGCGCAACATCTGCATACGCTAATCAACTAGCGAAAGTGCAGTACAGATAGTGGCCGAAGCCTTTCAAATTCTTACAGTTTCTCTCAACGCGACTGAAAATGGATACTATCAATCGCTGACATCGGGCGTGCTCCTAATGGATTAATTGCGGAGCTTTGAAGAGAATGTAGATCAACGCATGTACAAAAAAAAATAAAACCTACAAGTAACCGCGAAGAAATTGACAAGGTAAAAACTTGGCTGCCTTCACTTAACAAGAGACCAAAGTATGCCATAAAATTCAACTGTGCCTACTAAAGGAGGCGTAATGGCGACCTCTTTGAGCAATAATAATAGGGAGAATAAATTAATGGAACCTTACAGAATCGATGACATCAATAACTCACCTTAGCACAGTCGTCCGGCGTTGGTTGCAATGTAACGGAAGAAGCAGTAGATGGAGTTAACTGAAAAAAGAAAACAAGTCAGCATTGTTTATCAACCGCCTCATTGCGGATCACAGATCAAACCTCGAACCAAAACGGCAAAGCCAAAAGTCCCAGTTTATAACGTAACCTTTCTTGGAGACGAGTCAACTTGCGTCCATTGAACCTCGGGTCCGGCGGATAAACGTTCACATGTTCTAATAGGAGATCTTTACGGAACTGCAATCCAAGCACATCCAAATCTTCGCGTCCATAGCAGAATGCAGCGTGAAGAGTAACTACAACGCACTGACAATCGTCTATTATGGATTGGTCAATCAGCACCATTCCATCTAGAAAAACAAACCTCAAAAGAAAAATGAATGCATAATGTCTGCTTACCAATTACGTCTACATGGGTCAAATGATCAATAAAATCTCGTTTCCCCAAATATGTCGTTATCTGCAAGTGCAAATACAGTCGCAATTTTGTACTATCTAAATCTGCTAAGCTTTTTAAGAAGAGAAGCATAAACTGAATTATTCCCAATACACGTCTGCTGCACATGCAACCAAACGATATCTTTTTGACGGAATTATAAACGACTGCTTTTTTATTTATCGAATCTAAGGTTTTAGTTCGCTCAGGCGTAGCCACATACAAGTGTCCAACGCCTGCATTGGGACCTTGGTACCAATCAATACTGTTAATGAAATATCTTGTCCTGGGAAGGAGAAGACTTCAATGCTCAAATTGTATAAACCATAGACCTTAGTACAACGTCGGCTAAGCAGCTGTTATTATAAGGACACTAAGAGGATTAACTACAATTTTCAATCGCTAATAACAATAACTCAATAAGCGGTTAACATACCTTTCCGCTAGGACTGCTTTTTTTGAAAACACTGAAAAGCAGAAAAGTGTAAAGACGTTAGGAAATGTTCTATTACCGTGTGCCCATCTTGCTACATCCTTCAGCGGCAGCATGCGTACTGCACATGGGTGCCTGATTCCGCGGGAGAACACAGTCAACGGAGCGATGAAAGGACAATGGAGCCGATAGTGATTGTGAACACGCAATGTAAGGAAGATGGCATATCAGTCGATAGAACGTGGATCTGTTCAATCAGGTTGCGCGTTCGCTAAGATCAATAGCACAATCAGACGGCTTTCAATTATCTTGAATAATGAAAACGCTGCGGCTAAAAAGTGCCAACATTTCATCGATTCTGAGAAAAAGAGATCAAATGAACGCCGGACTAAGTCTACTCGCAAAGAATACTAAAAGATGATTTCGCTGTTAATAATAATAATACATATCACGGTTAGCGAAATCCATGCCAATATCAGACATACGATAAACCAAAAAATCGCAGCAGGCTACAGTGCGCAGAGCAGAACCGTCATGCTGAGGTATTGTCACAAGACAATGCTATTCGCCCAATTAAAGTTACACATTTTCGAGTTGGCTGCGTTGTTTCAAAGCTAACCCGCCAGTTTAAGAGAGTCTTCTAAACTTCTAATTGCAGCAATCACTCTCCAGCCGCACAGATGCTACCAGTTTCCGAAATCGATCGAACGCGGAGTCCTTTTTGCTGCCTTCCGTGGGCATTCAAAACGATGTCGCTTACGCAAAAATGATTGCATTCTTTCTATTGCTTGTCCAAGTCGGACAACCAATAAGTGACGCCAGGCGACTGCTCAACTATGGTAATTCATAAAAGAAAGCGTCAACGCTAAAACCCTATTTAGCGGAATTGATTTTGCTAGCTGCCAACCGCCAAAAGGTTGGAGGAAACAACCCGGTCAGCATTCGTTGCAAGCTTAAGCCACAAGATGACATGCATTATTTCACCGGATGAGAGATTACCACAGTCGGGTAGAGGGTATTGCGCTGACAATAAAACTAGTCACTTTCGAAATCTTCGTACGATAAAGCATACCTTCAACAGGAAGATACCCTATCACTTATACTGACCTTTTACAAGCAGCCTATATTCGAACTAACCGAGTACAAATGTTTAATCGACCGTGTTGTACAGGAATTATTCAGTAGTTTCTTGTGGCGTATTTTCTCCGGGTTCGTCCGCAGGAATAAGACCCATACTGATTAGATGCGGTTTCAGTAAGGGATGAGATTTATTACGTCGGGCGCGAAGGAAAGTTGCAGGATGAACTGGCAGAAGGCCTGACAAACCAAGCAGTTCGAGCACCGCCTTGGATATGTGAATGTCTTGAGCGAGCCAATAACGCACTCGATCGAAATCTATGGCCACCAGCTTTTCGTTGAACTTGTTTGGTAAAGGGTCAAAGCTCCCAACCTGCGCAACTAGCAGCAGTTAATAACAAATGTAAAGCAACTGGCAAAGAGCTTACTTGTTCGACGATGTCACCTAACCAACGGCGACGTCGAATGTTGGAGACAACGATGAGGTAGAATGGTCTGTTCCGACATCCAATTCGTGCTAGAGTAAGGGCGAGCTTGGACATCTCTTCGGGAAAAACTTGCTCGACTTAATTCCAAACCTTAAATGTTAAAACAGTTGGTACGAAACGAACCAAGAAACGCTGACTAATATTGCAACTACGTACGCCCAACATAGTCCTAAACTTCAGAGCTAATGCTACGATGCCACAATTACAAAAATTGCAAAACGAGTATCGTACTCCTTAACATGAGCTGCAGGTACGCTTCACTTAGCTACAGGAAACTGTTTCGCCCTATGGAAAATAAAATGACGCATAATTTTAACTAATTGTATTGTTTCAATGCATTCATAATATCTTCCCAGCGTTAAACAATATTATGCCAGAAAATTCCAAGCTTAAATGTTCAAAAAACATTACACACGGCAATGTTACCAGAATTGAAGGTAGTGCTTTCTTGTTGCGCATATTCTTCTGCGGATAAACGGGCTACCCTTTCTACGTCCGTGCAACAGTTAGGCACAACGGGTGCCTTTAATAGTTGTCACTAAATATGTGCGTATTTTCTGCCGGTCTTTTCTACAAAAGCTGAGCATACTGTCTGTTTCATTTGTCATTATGGCGCTGAACTGTGGAAACGTCAGTTTGATTATAGCGTCTGCATTGTTGTGCATCTGTCGCGACAGTTTCTGCCTACGCTAACCAAGGGAGCGTTCGTTCGGTAAGTTTTATATGATCGTTTGCAAGGTGACGCGCCGTGCCTGAATCGCGTTGTTGTTGTTGTTACTATTATATTCTTTTGCAAGCTTGCGAGCTCACCTATTTTAGCAAAAGCAGCATCACGATTAATCTCACTTGTAAAACTCGACGTTTCGAAAGTGACAAATGATGTTACCGCAAACATCCTATTTTTACTTTCCTGCCCACAAATGATCAATGCTATCTACCTTTTTGCGTACTTTGGCATTTGATAGTTGGATGGCTTCTATTGGAGAAGCTGTTGGGCAAAAATGTTCGGACAGCTGGTACAGCGTAGATGTTGAACGTCTTAACTCGCCCGAATTGGCGTCCCGCTTCGTTAAAATGAACTGTGACGCGGAAACAGACTCCTTTTTGGCAAATTGTGAGAAATTGTCAAACAGTTTGGGTCTGCAACTTTGGCACGTATTATGCATTCCAATTCTTCGTATTTTTTACAAGCAGACGTGTATTAATGCATTGCTCAACAGAGGCGCAATGTTTTTGTTTTCCAGCGCTCAGTTGGGCTGCTTGTTGGGTTTATCAGATAAAGATGCCACATCGTCGTCGTCATGTGGTTTGAATCGAACTGTGCTGGACTTGGGTGCCGGTGATGGTCACATATCTCTTCGCTATAGCCACTTCTTTGATCGTGTATTAGCTACAGAAGCTTCTGCTTTTATGCGTTATCGGCTCAAGGAGAAAGGCGTTACTGTAATAGGAATGGATGAATGGCAGGCGGATACGTTGCACGTCGATCTGATCAGTTGTTTAAATTTATTAGACAGACATCCAAGACCACGAACTCTACTACGTCAGCTTCGTCAGAAGTGTATCAGCAGTAACTGTCATCTACTCGTATCTGTTGTTCTTCCGTGGGAACAATATGTGGAGTATAATGACAGTGGTTCTACATTGGCTGAAGAAACAGTTTCCATTTTTGGCGAAACTTTTGAGGATCAATTGAAAAATGTGATTGTTCAATTGTTTTCTCCTGCTGGATTCCAGGTGGAACGCTTTACTCGATTACCCTATTTGTGCGAAGGAGACATGCGATTCACTTTCTACATGCTCAATTCTGCCGTCTTGTTGTTAAAGGCTGTTTAGGTGATTCAACTATTTGGCAGGACGGTGAATGCTATAAGCTACAGTTTCCTTTTCAATTTTCAAGTACGGTCATTTATTGCAACCTTGAGTTCTTTTCCGCAACAACATGCTTGCCTTCCCAATGCGACATCTGTGATTGTTGAAATTTTGGTCTCCTCACATTTTGTGGCCTTTGAATAGTCCATTTGTGTCCATAGTTTTGAAGATCACGTGATGTTTTTGTTGCGCGATCATCTTTATGCAAATGAATTACCAGCGTTTGAATTGACAAACGTGATTGCTATTAGAATGCATGGTCAGCGTAGTTTATTTCCGACATGCCAAGGATAAAGTCTGAAGGAAGTGCTGCAACAGAACAGGGATTCATACTGATCTTCTGCGGTATAGTCGGCCCATCAAATGGCTTCTTAAACGCAGGAAATGACGATCTGATGCATAGAGGCTGTAAATGATTGCATCTGGTGCATTATTCTTATGAAGTCTAATTGTTTCAAACCTATACACTGCCACATTTCGTTTACCGCTTAGGGAATGGGAAGCAGCGCAGCGTTAGGGACACTTCCACTTTGAATGTAGCAGTAGTATTAAGCGAACTTGGTTTCTTAAACTCTGCGTATTTCATCTGTACAGTCTGCAAAGAAACACCACAACTTGCATTACACATGCGTAATCTGCTCTACTAATAAAGCCAGCTGTGAGTTGCATCAGAAATTTCCGTAACTGGTTTTTCGTCAAGTTGGTGTACGAATTTAGAGTCGGGAATCTCCGTGTGTATGAGAGGGCGAGTATTCTACTTGCGCATCAATAAGATCACTGTATGAATTTCGGGGCTTTCAAAGTGAACTCGTATGGGGCAGTTAGCGACTTTTGGTAAGATTACAGTGTTGCACAGTTCCGGTTGACTTGTCTAAATGGATGGGCATGACTTCTGTACCGCTTTACGTTGCTTTACCATATTTAGTTAGTTTCAGCGTCAAATGTGTTACTGTAAATTTATTTGCTCTGGGTGATTCTTTGCGCTCACTTGCTATACTTGAGAATAAGCATTGGCCTTCTTGGCTGCCCCATGGGCATTTGTTTTTTAAACCACGTTATGAGCATCATGCTGGCACTGATTTCGATGCATTTCTCTCGTATAAGACTGCACTAAACGTCCAAGAGAACAGTCATGCGGGTGGCGGTAGCAGCAGTGAACGTTTCTTAATGCATTCTGGGATCACCTGAAATGCAGCTTGTTTCTAGAACGTTGCGTTGAGTAAAACGAACTAATCATGTGATATGTGGATATTTACAGTATGCTTCTGTAATGGTTTCCAAGTTCATTGGGCTGGTGGTTTGCATTACCGTTTCCGCAGGGTTACGTGTTTCGTTTATTTTGTTCTTTTCGCGCTGAGTGGTCATTCTCGCGTGGTCTGCTGATGTTTTATAGGACGAGCGTAGACATGTGCAGAAGTGCATTATCGAGACGACTGCGACCTACAAGCGAAAGATTACAACGCCGCACAGTGAGGCAGAAGACGTTTGGTAGACGTTTCCGCCAGAGGCGTCCAGATGCGTTAGTTGAGATTAAGGATGGAAAAGATGGAGTTGTGAAGCGATGTTCCAATGTTGCCTGTCGAGACGTTTATCCAGTCTGCGTAGCCGAGGCATCTTACAGGTTTGCTATCTAATTTTCTTGTTATCATATCATCGTATGTTTTGTTTAGATGCAGCAAAGGAAACGTCTCCTCTCGATGGCACCACATTAGTACCGACGAGCACTTGTGTCAAGCATGCTATGAATATTACACGTATGCGTATGAGTCACGGCTTTTTGTTATTCTCTTTGTTCGTAAACACAGGTGCAAAGATGGCTTACAGCCGGTAAGGCAGTGGAGGAGACGATGGAAATCTGGAGGAGGCAAGAATCAACCGTCTGTAAAGAACTTCATTGCCGAGGGTAAGTACTTTTAGCAAAAAACTACTGCAAACTGTCCTTATCATGCATGCCTTAATTTAATATTTAAAAATGCCCAATTCTTGGGGGCACATATTTGGGTTTCAACAAGACCTATTAAGCTATAGCCTTCGCTAGAAAAGATAGTAAATTAGGGTAGCGTTGAAACAGTGATCTTTTGCATAGCTCTGAAACATCGCTAGTAGGCTAAGTGGGATATACTTAATTATCCTGAACATAACAAAACGGTGAGCAAGGTGATGACTCTGTTGCGCCTAAGATTTCAGTTTATAAATTAGTGTCTTTTTACGGTAATGACTAATGGCAAGGTAACGTTCAGCACCGCTACCAAACAGCGGGTGACTGTAATCCCGTAATTACGGATAAATTGTCGTGTTGCATTAATACTTTAAGTAACCAAGTCAGCATTCGTCGAAATGCGTTATAAGCTACGTTGGGCGAGTAAATAGGGTTGCTTTATGTTTTTTTCACTTTTCAGTCGCTGATAGTTTGCATACTTTTCCGCTTAAGGTTATGCAGGTATTTGGTTACAGGTTATATCCCCTCTGTTTTGTTATTGTTCTGCTGCTTTGCCGTTTGTAGTAATAGCGAGTAGCAATGAATTGAGGTTGTTTCACATGAACGACATAGTATGATCTGTATCCTTATAGCGTAGGAAGCATCTAGAAGACCACTGGTTCAACAATCCGAAAAAACAACTATTACGTAACTTTTGCGCTATTTATGCTCCATGATTTGTGTATAATCATTCCGTCAAGCAGCAATAAACAGTTGCTTACTGAAAGCATACAGGATAGCTTAATGCATATGCAGGTTTTTTGTCCATTAAAGCCTGCGTTTTCCTGATTTTCAGGCAGTTTACCTACTGTAGGAAGGGTTTCAACAGACTTAGATTTTCATTTTCGACATTCAAGGTCTGAATAAATGCATCCCATCTTGGCTGTGCTTCCCGATTGGTTTTGTAGCCATTTATCCACTGCTGTAGTAGTATTATGCGTACATTGTAAATAGAAATGTTTCAGTCAAACGAGATGCACGTAATCGTTTAATATTCTTCGCGCAGAATCGCTCAGCGTACGAATGCGATATACCGATGGGGAAGGGCGTTTCGTACCAGCTCGCGAGATAATAGAGAAAATTTAGTACGCATGCTTTCCCGTTGTTAAAATTGCTCATTATTCATTTGTTTCAACTTGAAAACTCCTTCACGTAGGAACATTTTCAATTGTAACCGAATATAGTACTTTTAATACTTTTAGAGAGTTTTTTTCTAGCTGTTCCTAAACGCACTGTTTTATTATTCCAGTGTGCTAACGTTTCTTTGTCTCGTAACTGTTAGTATTGCTTTAGACTTGCATGACTCTGTTCGAACGTTTCTCCTTATGACTGCCTGCCGAAAATCTGGAATGACTTTCTCTGCAACGTATCCGGGGCTGTAAGCAATCAGAGCATTGCGATCCGGGAAGGCTGGTGCCCTTAATGCTCAGTCCATTATGGTTGAAGGGATCCAACTGTTGTTGTTTCTGGCTTCCGTGTAATGTTGATATTCTTTTGAGTATTTTCCTGCGCATTCTTGTATCTTGTGAAACACTGCCTATGCTCCTGGAATCTATGAGTTAAGGTGTTTCCAATTTGTCCAATTTAGGAGGCTGAGCGATTGCATTTCACAGACAATCCCAGCATGCACTGACCTGCTGGAATTTTGACTTTTCTGTCATAATAACTGATCGAGCTTCTGTGGTAACGGGAATTAAGTTTCATGATGTTACTTAAGTAACATCATAACTGATCCTATGTTAAGAGGTCCTTTGAAGCTATATGCTGAAGTTAATAGCCTCTAATGCAACATCATAGTATGGCAGGACTAGAATATAATTCATGAATTGTCCTCAAAATAGGGTTTTCTGGTTCATTTAGAATTATATTTGACGCTGAGGACGGTACAAGGCGAATCCCGAAAGTTCCGAGTACAATATGCGTTAAAAGTTGCAGTAGACAAAATCTGAAGTGGCTCCTGTTATTTTTCCGTTACTTCAACGACAAACTGTTTTGTAATGACTCCTTTTTTGTTTTCTGTTTCTGTTTTTAACCTTTTCCTTCTGCTCTTGGGAACGTGTGAAGCTTTCACAGATTGCAGTATTTAGTTAAAATAAGCGCAAGGTTCATGTTAAAGTTTTTCTTTTTACTTTTGTAGGCTTGTTATTTCATAGTATTGTTATGTAACGGCCGGATCATCTTGTCTTATAATCTTCTTTGTTTGAAAGAACATGGAGCTTTCGGGGCAAAACTCGTCCCGTCATCAGCGTATAGAATGAATGAGACCGAGCAGTCGACAGTAATTGTGGGAGAGTTTAACGAATAGGACTTTAAATATGGGATTGTGGGGAAAGGAGAAATTGAAGTAGCAATAATTAAAAAGAAGTAAATGAAAGCTTGAAACAAACAATGACTATACCTAATAGAAATAAAAATAAGTAATAAGTTAAAGGAACTAATATAAAATTTAAAAAGTCGCAATAAACAAAAGGTTTGTTATTTAAGTAAATTTTGTGATTTGGATTCCAAATTGTGCTTGGGGAAAGTACTGGGGCGTGACGATCTATTTTCAGCCGACCTCTTTGTCTTAGTGCATGTTGCTCCCACCCGTTGTTTATCCTTTAATTTCGTCTTGCATCTCCGGTGCCGTAGTGAATATTTTGACATTGCACACTTTTATCCTTTAGAGGTGCTTCCATATTGGGTCCAATGTCGTTTGTGTAACAAGTGGCGCCAAGTGACATCCATATCGCCGGAAGTAATTCAAACTTTTCGTTGTGAAAGCAGCGTAGCTGAAAACGGGGAAGTCAACCAATGCACCATTGTAGAAAATCCGGTAATTTGCATATGTGATAAGCATATTAGACTTACCGTGTGAACTTGCGTCACTGACAGGTTGTAAAACATCCGCTGAGTGCTAATTGGTATCAGCACCTGTCAACGCCAGTTATGGTAAAGAATAGCCCAGCAGGTCGATTTCTTGCTAACGAGTATTACTGCGACCTGGTGGGTATGAGTCCAACTAGTCGTCTCGATGATTGGCGCACTGCTTATCCAAGTAGTTCACTTGGAAGCTACCTCATCCGGCTTACCATTAATCCGTCGTTGTTGCAGTGTCAGAAGAGCTAGAGGAAGTCATGCAACCTTTCTACTTGCCAAACGACTATGGTCGAGCGCTTTCTTGTAGACCTGACGCCATGGATTCGCAAGAATTAGAAGAATTCCCAGAATACAAAAGGTGTATTGTCTGAAAGTTGCATTTGGGATAATGTCGAAGTTTCTTGCAGTGATCAGACGTTGTATCTAAGCGTTCGCAACCTTGTGATCGCATTGTGGTCGATCAATCCTAAAGTAAGTGTTCAGCCTATTGTAGTCCATTAATTTGTGAAGTGCTTCCTGCAGGAGTGGGTGACGCCAGAAAAGTGCAGTCAGTTCTTGATCTGCCGCGGTCTGGTGCGCATATTGCTTGTTCACGAGACAGATCGCATACTTCGATATCTCACTGTGAAGGGGTTGGTGAATTTCGGTATTTTGCCATCGCCACCAGAGTTTTTCACCCGTACTGCAAGCAAGGTGATGCTGTTAATGTTAAAGGTGTATTTTTGTGTTGTGCTTTAATTAGATGGTCTTTAGCTTTCCGTGCTCATAATCGGTGCCGGCATATCGGGTTTGACGGCAGCGCGTCATTTGCAAAACTTGGGTGCAGAAGTAAGTAGCCGGTTGTTAACTGCTTCATTTTCGTACGCAGATGGTTTTCAGGTGATGATTTTGGAATCGAAAGGCGAAATAGGTGGTCGTATATGTGATACACATCATATGGGTACAGTGGTTGGTAAAGGTGGTCAGTTGATTACTGGAATTGTGAACAACCCGTTTGCTGTGATGTGCGTTCAGGTGGACGCTTGGTTCAATGAATCCCTTTAGAAGCTTACGTTTTCGCTTGCTTATTCAGGCTGGACTCAAATATCGGCCATTGTCCGATGCGTGTCCGCTGTTTTGCAGCGATGGAAATTTGGTGGACGCCTATGCGGATAAAAAAGTTGAATTTCACTTCAACAGTTTGCTGGACGCAGTCGAGTTCTATCGCTCCAAAGCAAAAGTGGATAGTAATCTCTTGGGTAGGATTGGTATGGTTTATTTTTGGCGACAATTTACGCATTTTGTTGAAGATTTGCTTATGGAAATTCACGATACCTATCTTGAAGAGAATGGCACCAAATTCAACACAGTAACTATTCACCTAACCGCTGCTCTCATTGCAATAGCGGTTGTCGTTGATTATTACTAGACGGAAAATGAATTGCTTAGTTTTCACATTAGTAACTTGGAATATTCATGCGGTGCCAGTTTGGACAAAGTGTCTTCACTTCATTGGAGTCAGAATGAGCAATTTGCTCAGTTCGCTGGAAGGCATGCACTGATGACTAGTGGGTGCTCTAGCATAATTGACCGATTAGCCAATGGATTGAACATAAAGCTTAAGCATAGAGTAAGCGAGTCAACTCTCGTTTTTTCTCTTCGTCTTCTTAACGCGAGCCGCTTCGTCTTCAGGTTACGAAAATTGATTACAGTGGCAGGCGGGTTAAAGTGTCTGTGGAAGATGGTCAAATGTTTTATAGTGACAAGGTGAACTAGTTTTTGTCTTTTCTTCCGATTCATTGTAGCCACGTACGGCATTATCCGTAGGTATTAGTGACGGTGCCTTTGGCTGTTTTGCAAAACAACGCCATTGAGTTCATTCCTCAAATTCCCGAACGAAAAGCGAAGTCAATCGCCGCGCTCGGATGCGGAAAATTGGAGAAAGTACGTTTTTCTTATTTTTGCCGTGCCAACATGATCTTGCTGCAAACGATGGTTGTATACAACAATTTTAAAAGAGCTCACCTACAATAGATGAAAAGCAGTTACTTACGACGAGTTGAATTTGTTTTCGTACGACGCAATATCTGCTTTTTCTTTAATTTCAGATTCGTAACTGCTTTCACATTTAACTACTTTCTATCCAATAATATTCACTCGCTCAACATTTGTAGTACGTAATGTCTTTGGTCATCTTCTTTTATTTTGATGCACACTGATTTAGGACAGTTTGTGACTGCGTCGACCAAATCCTCTGTCATTCAAAATGGTAGTTTCGGTTTTCTTTCTTCGGTACTTTCGTCACTTGTTCGATTCATGTAGAAAAATAAGTCATTAATGGATATATAGTTGAAAGTGTGGCGGGCGGGCTAATAAGGCTTCGTTACTTCCTTGAAAAGGCAATCTGATGTCAAAACGTTCTTCCATAAATGGTCGGGTTGGTAGACACGAACAAAAGTGAAAATGCGATAGGCTTCAATTTTGTTTGTTCTTAACATACTGTTCGATTGCAGTCTCATTGGGCAACACAATCGAAAGGCTGCAATGCCAGTGCGATCGTCGCTCAGCGGTGCGATAATGCCAAGTTATTATTTGGGTGGAATTCTCGTTTTTGGCCTTCATTTCTAAATTTATTGCTTTCCACTCGTACTTTCGCGAAGTATTAATAACTGCCTGCGGAATTGTGACTATTGCAAAGAATTTAAGTGCCATTTTAAACCTTACTACGATGACACGCTTATCGTTATTACTAATGGCGCAAAGGAAGAAATTCGTGGTTGAAGTTGGTTTCATAGGTGAACATTAACGCTAGTTATATCCATTCCTTCTCAGAACTATACTCAGAAAAGGAGAGCTTACCTTTAAGTTGTCTTGTCCATGGCGATAGAACGATGCTCATGCTATACGTAATTCTGCTGAACCAATTGAAATTATGCGCTGTAATATCCTGGCAGTTTGTCGAATGTAGGAAAAGTACGCCTCTTTTCCTTTTCCAAACTAAATCTGCGATTTGATACTTCATCAGTGCAATTCTTGATTTTGTTATCACTGGTGTGATGTTGAACAGTTTGGTATATATGTTTTAGTTTTAAATCCGTTTCGGAAGGTGCTCCTTCATTGAACTGCTTGAGTTTTTGTTAGTGTGACGAACTCGCAGATGAAATCATTAATGCGTTAAAGTGGTCACCTTGTGCAAGAGGGGATGTTCCTTTGGTTTATTGGCTTTTTTTTTGCAGAACGTATAGCTTGCGCAATTGACATGAAAGCACTGTAGCGGATACTCAGTTTAAACTTTTCCATTTTAGGTGGCATTGCAGTTCCCTGAAAATTTCTGGGCAAAAAAGACACAGTCAGCCGACTATTTCGGCAATGTTGCCAGCGTTACGCTTCCTCGGGGTTTATTCAATGTTTTCTATGATTTTTCCCCTAAAGCAGATGTTTGCTNTTCGGCTGGCTCCAATGTTCTTATGTGCTACTTAAGCGGTGAGGTAGTTGACCTGGTGAAAGTGAAAAGCGACGCAGAAACGGCGGCTATATGTTTGGAAACTCTCCGTAGACTCTTTCCTGAACAGGTCTTCTTCTTTTACCCTCTCTGTAATGTATTTAGCATTTCGTCCGTTGTTTTAGAAGGTTCCCGATCCGTTGAACTATATGGTCAGTCATTGGTCACAAGATCCCGATATAGGCATGGCTTATAGCTACATCAAAGTTGGAGCCGACGGAGAAGATTACGACATTGTGGCGGAGGATTTGGCAAAAAGGGTATTTTTTTCCGGAGAGGCAAGCATACCTATCGGGCGCGATGCAGCCAATTTTATACTGCTTCGGTTTTGCCCTTTTTTAAGGCTTCCAATCGGCAATTTCCTCAGACCTTTACTGGCGCTCTGGTTTCCGGTCTGCGCGAAGTGTACAAGATTCTAGGCTGACGTAAAGGCTGCCCGCTTGGGGAGGCGGCAATTAGTTCTTTGTTATTAATTGGCTTTGTTGAATCTATTTAAAATGTTTCGCTTGCTGGCGTCAAACTGCGGTCGTTTCGCTTTCGCTGGCCGACCGTTAGTTGTATGGGGTTCCGATCCGACCGATCGGTTTGTTAGCTTTAACTGTGACGTTTTGAATCGACATTCGGGCCGTTCGTCCTTTGTTGCCGTAGTAAATAATCAGTCGTCAATGAGCATTGCTCATATTAGGCGATCATCCTATCGGCATACCTTTTAAAGTATCATCCATGCACATTTATTCTTCTGCCTTCGTCCGTGCTTGCGAAAGCATTTTGAACGTTCGGCAGGTAAGTTATGCATTTTCATTTTATGAACTAAAATGAGTGAATGTTGTTCTTCTTTTGGCGCGCTGATTGTTTGGCCAACAAATGTCGTGCAGTTGTTCCAAATATGGTCAGAGCCTCGGCGCAGCGTATGGTTTTGATTTGCTTGGAGTGCAACTGACCGCGATGCGTTTCTCTCTTCAATCCCGCTCGGCAACAGCCGGTAAGTGGCGTTCTCATTTTTATCTTTTCTCTTTGAATTGCTCACTATTCAACTAAGGCTGAGGTCGACTTGTCGTGGTTAGCGACCGGTCGAACTGCTTAGTCCTAAAATTTATAATTGATCGGACGAGAAATAGATCAACCTTCAGCGCGTCCGGGCTCGACAGACTTCCGCGTTAACAGCCGTACCTTTCGATAAACTTAGGTCAGATCGCGATGACGGTATGTGTGCGACAATGCGGCCGTGTCCCACTGACGTAGATGAAGTAATGCGGCAAGTCGCCGCCGTAGTTCGCTATTTCTGATTTTCCTTTTCAAGTGATTGCTATGTTCACCTTTTGCATGCGCTGTCGACCGATAGACGAAGGGATCGATGGCGGTAAGTCTTCGTCATGGCCGCCCTTTTAACTATCTAATGATGTAGTTCATAAGTATATGCGTGAGAGAGCGTATATACTTTTCAATGGGGGCTCAAGTCTGGAAAAAAAGTGGCGTAAGAGAGTAAATAATACAGCTGCGAATGCGCATTGCTGGCAACGTAGAGCACAAGATGCGCATCTCAATTGGTCATACGTTGCAATGGCATTTCATGGCTTTACTAGTCTCACGTTTTTTTCCTGCTTGGGCCGCCGTTCGACGCGTGATACAGTTTCTCTGTTCACGAGGTGGTCGTTGATTGATGACTGAGATTCGTAGCGGCCATTAGGCGAAAAAAGCCGAGCATAGTTTAGCCCCCTCTGAGGCGATGCGGTTTGCTTCGGCAGGAGTTGTACCAAATTTATCGCCCTCCCAACACGCAGACCCCGACGAGCAATTAGCGCGCGATTCTATAGCGTTCTGGCGCGTTTGATCCGATCTGAAAAGATCTCGTTTGCCAAGTTGGCCGACGCGCGCCAGTCGTCATCTCTCGGCGGTGGCGGCGGCAGAATCCAGTCGGCTGGAAAGAAGACTTTTTACGGTTCAAGTGGCCGCCGCCATGACGAGCACTTGGAACGACACGGTAGCCGGGTGCGTTGTTCCGCGCCGTCTGGACGATTAGTGATCCCCATAGTGCGACAGCCAAGGTTTCTTCTCCGTCCTTTTCGTTTGAAAAAAGCGGTCGCCGCAGAAGGAGCACCGTTTGCAATGCAAATCGCCGGCGGTTTGTACCAGTCGCCAACCAATGGCACGACGACGGCACAATGGGCGCATTAGACGCCCATTCGCACTTTCCAAGCTAGCGATGGGTGTCCAAGAAAGCGTGACATCTCGTCAAAAAACTCTCCAATCCGGCGAGACTTTATTTATCGCCATCATTGAAGCTTGGGACGGGATATAGTTGAACATTTTCGCTTTGAAACTGCCTCAAAGCGACAATCGCGCGACCATAGGCGATTCGTCTCCCGCCTTTCAAGAGACGGTTGATATTTAAGCATGTTCGATTTCATTGGGACAGTT
Organism: Trichuris suis; assembly: GCA_000797535.1. NCBI lineage: Eukaryota > Metazoa > Nematoda > Enoplea > Trichinellida > Trichuridae > Trichuris > Trichuris suis. The sequence goes on along the minus strand of KN538395.1, from coordinate 118,434 downwards.
CATTGGCCGCTCTCTGGCGTCCATAGGGCAAATGGGATACCACCATTACTTATGGGAACCAGAGAACACACGTGCAAACTTTTTTTTATAAAGCTTTGGCAAAATGGACGGCGCGCCTATTTGCGTAGGTTCACTGTCCCTTGCCGTCAACTCCTCGAGGAGGCAGTGCTTGTCATTTTCTCTAAGCTGCACAAAGGCAAGATAGCCTAAGCGTGTATATAGCGTTTGAAGAATGAATGTACACTTCCTTTTCTGCGCTTTACGGTGAGTCAGAGAACGTTGGTCAGAAATGTGTGCATGTGAACTTAGTGAAACCATTAAGACGTCTGTTTCAACATTAGCGCTATTGTGGCCGGCCAAGTAAAGACTGACCAAGTTTTTTGCGGTTAAGTCGTCGTCATCCGTTGAGAGCTGGCATTTGTCCACAGGTTGGCCGAGCGACTATGTCAGAGAAATATATATATATAGAGAGAGAGAGAGAGAATCTGGCGCTCCCGTTTTCTGCCTCCGCCGATCGGGCGGTTAGTTTGGAGGAATTTTTGTTTTTTCATTTACAGCCTCGCCTGTGAGTCCGCTTGTCACCATCTGCTCTGGTTGCGCCCTATCGGAGGGGCTCGGGATGTTCGATCATCATTGTGCCGTGGCTGCACAAGAGTCGCTATATAATCCGGTCCCGTCAGGCCATCGACCTTAACATTTCGGATGCACTTCGCCGACGGCACTTGTTTTTTTTTGCCTTTTTATTCTTTATCATCATTAGGGAACGCGTCCGAAACCGGACCGGCAAGAATAGTACCTTGCTGGTGCTTGAGGGACGAAGAGCGACAGTTGGTAAAAATCGTCTGAAATCAACGGACGCGCGCGCGCGCATGACCACCAAAAGTGGCAGACAAGAAAGGAAGTAGGGAGTGGGGGGCTTTGCAAACGTGCGCAAGTACAAACTTTCCGAAGCGTGCTGCTTTCTACGTCTGCCTGTGATTCCCCGATCTGTGTTGACATTTCGGACAGATCCGGTCAGTCGCCGACCGACTTCCGCGTCCGTCGTCCGCTTTACAGCGCGCGTAAATGGCCCGTTGGCGTTGAAGACAAACATGGCCTGAACGTAAGAAGTTGAAGAAAGTCTACGAACGGCTCAAAGGATAGAAGCAATTTTGTTTTGACAATTCGTCGCCGCGCCCACGTTCAAGAGCATCGCGGGCGCGCGCGCTATATTTGTCGACTTTTGCGCCCGTTCGATCCAGATAAAGATAGAGAGAGTCGGTCGGTCGGTCGCGTGACAGAACGCACGTCATCTAGGTGGCAAGGATAACATGACCATCACCACCACGGACGGACGGGTATAAATTTTTTCAAGGCGGCACTTTTATGCACCTTATCTAAACGGACGTTGGAAGGGAGAAGTTTGGGGGGTGAGATGCGATGGTCGTCCCGAATCAATGCCTCCCATCGATTCCATTGCGGTGCATTCATCTGGCCATTCCTCGAGACGCCGCTAATCCGCGGAGCGTTTCCCTGTGGTGTTGGCAATAAATGAAAAAGGCGAATGGCTTCAATGGAAATTGCGTAATCCAAACACGCCGATCGACGCTATTGAACGGTGAGCATTCATCGACCGGATAACGTTCGGCGCGTCGCGCCTGAGATCAAGCATTTGCCTGGCGTCGTGTCGTTGCCATGTTTCGGACACACCGGGATCAATATCCGTTCTTCAAAGTTGTCAAGGCCGGAAAAGATCCCCATTGCCAACTTCCGCATGCAACGGACGCCCCGATGAACAGCAAACAACTCCATTAGTGGTTCAGGGATATACGGGCGGTGCGCGCGCCGGAGGCCGGAACCAATTTTTCGGGCTTGCAAAAAGTGACGTCGTTTCGCGTTGGCAGATTACATTTTCGCCTGGCCGGCTTAATGGACCGCATGTGCGGCGCAGGATTTTGTTCCGCTGTTCGGCCATGGAGTGCCAGGAGGAGGGGGAAGAAGGGGATAGAGTACGAGTGAGTGAGTACGAGAGAGAAAGCGTTTGGGCAAACAGAATTGGACGGACACATGGTGTTCCACCGGCGGCATCATCGTTGCGTCTAGACCGGATCTTAGGCGCTCCTGAGAGAACGACAGCAGAGAAGAGTCGACGACCTTGACAATTTGAACATCATCCTTTTTTTGCTACTGTAGTCAAAAATGGCCTTCCATCTAATGTGTGACGCGACAATCATCGGTTGGTACGACGTCGACAAAAATCTCATCGTTACTAAGCGGGAGCTTAATTAATCTGCTTCGATTGGCAAACGGATCTCCGAGCCATGGCGACGGCGCGGATCGAGTGTCGCTGACTTATTGTTTGCTATTTGCGCTCGTTTAGCCGTCATCTAAGGTTTCGGTCCTGTTGGGCTGTTTGTACGGAAGGTGGTGGGCAGTCGGCTGACAGATATCACGTCAAAAGGGTTGCAGTGGATTCATGCAGAGGCGAGTCGTCAATTGCGAGCACTTGGATATTTTTCCGCCTCATAACGGATATTGTTACCAGATCACTGCTGTTTTCCTGTTTTACTTCCCTTGATGAACGAACTCTCAGGCCGTAGGCCGACCGTTGTGCACGCGCGCTCACTCACTCTCTCTCTCGGGTCGTTGTCTATTACGATAAAGCACCGGCCGTTCAACGGCACTTTGGTGATCGTCCATATCCGTCGGGGCGGTGCGCAAGCCGAGATCGATGGATCGATTCGTCGGCTCCCGATGGCTTCTTCGCTTCACTAGTGATTCCTTTGAAATTTTGGCTTGGATTGTTCGTACGACTCAATAGCCGTTCGTAGCCGTATTAGTGCAAAGACGTTTTGTCGCTATCCGTCCAGATAACCACAATGCAACTACAACAGCAACAATGGTTTTTATTTCGTCGCCGAAATCTCAACGGTCGCCCTGGATGGTTGGCTGTTCAATGATATATGCTTAAAATGGAATTTTGTCCACTGTCCATCCTTATCTGATCATCCGACGCATTGTGTCACCAATAGCGTTGGCGATTCGTGGACTTTTCAACGTTCCATGGCTAACTGCTGTCGTCTCTTGGGCGCCTATAGAAGTGACGACGACACTTTGTACGAAATTCAGGTCAAACCGTCGCGCGCTATGGTCAACAAGACGTGCTATCTCGGCTGGATTGCGTTTATCATTTGTTTGTCGCCGGCGGACGACGACGACAACGACGACGACACGTCTATCGTAGTTGCTGTCTTCAACTTCTTCTCTCTACTTAGCCCCCCATCTTTGCATTGCGTTCAACTTTCCTCCTCGGCGATGGGCAGTCGACTATTGCCGCCATGTATGGCATGACGCGATCTTTTTGTGCGACGCGAGTTGTGGCCCGCTTCCGCCCTTCCCTTTCTTGTTCATTGGCAAACCGGATCCTCCTTTATCGTCAGTAGCTTTGGTGAGTGGTCAGAAGTGGGAGAGTCCGGCCGACCGCCACCGCTGCTAAACTTTCGAACGATAATAATAGTCTTTCTCCGTATAGAGGAGTAAACATTTATCCGGGCCGGCTCAATTCGGCAAGGTCGTCGTCGTCGTCGTTGTCGTCAACGCTCATAGCAGTCATTCAAGGTAAAATTCCACCTTTCTTCGTCGTCTCTTCGCCTTGTCAGCCAGGCGCGCGCGCTCTCTCTCTCGCTCTCGTGTGTCTGGCCATTTTGGAATCCGGTCACGTTGGCGGCCGGATCCGAGCGCGCTCCCGTACGAAAATTTCCGGCCACGCCGCATCTGGGTCACGCGATCGGGCGACCGTGGGAGTCCGGTCGCCAGCGACCAATCAGCAAAGGCAGCGGCCTTAAATCACCGTGACGTCCTTGGAAAGTACCGTAATCTCGATGACGATACCGTCCGTGGGATGTCTGGTGACTGTCATCAGCAGCTTTCCACCTTTTGCTCCTATTGGCAGCATTTGGATTGGTTTGGCCGTTCGTTGATGCGTTCTGTTTTCGCCTGTATGTCCGTACATGCGTATATCCGTTAGTGACCAGCGACGCGCGATCTGCTGCATCGACAACAGCGTGGTTGTCTGGTGAGCTGTCATTGATGATTGAACAAAAACGGGCCAAGTAGATTTGTAGAGAGTTCCTTTGGAGGCAGAGACCTCATTTATATGAGCAACTGTACACCGGGTCGCCAGTTAAGCGGTTGCCCTCCTAAGATGCCCATTTACTAGATTACGATTCTCCGTTTGGCTAATTCAACGGCCGGGTTAGTCGATACTTTTAGCCTCGCTATGCCTTGCGGTGGCCATTAGTTTGTTCAATTGCTGCTGCCCGATTCTCTATATGGTCAGATTTGTGCCAGCGTTTCGTGAGGAGGCCAAAGCTTGTCGCGCTTAACAGCAAAAACTCACGCGCACGCCATCATGCAGCCTATTAGTGGCAGTATCCATTGTTGGTAGGCAGGTACATTGGTTCAACGGTATGCCGGGAAAACCGGTCGTCACCTTTTGGCCGGCGCACGATTAAGACGCGAGGCGAGACGAAATCGCGCAGGTGAGAAGGAACAACGTTTTCAACAAGACTTGTCACCACCGTTGACCCCCGTTCGAACGGACCGGATAGGCTAAACTCGATTCGTGCTGGAGTAAACAAGTGGGCCGACCATTGTAAGTCGGCTGCCGGATGACGACCATTTTTCGTCCCAAGGTCGCGCCCGGCTTTCGGGTCAGTGACATCTGCTGGCCGTACTACTGACGACGGTAGGTTGTCAAGCCAGATTTTGGGGCCGCAGCGACGTTCCGGGTCAGGTCGTTGTTGGCAAGATAATCTGGCCTTTGTGAGACGGAGAGCGAGTGCAATAGAAGATTGGCAGAGCAGATAAGCTTACGATGGGATAAGAAGACGGCAGTCGATGGGGGTTAGTCGATTTGAGCAAAAAAACAGTTTTATGCTTAGGGATCCGTGCTGCTTGAATAGATAGCCTAATTTCGTAGACGACGACGGGATTACGAGGGATCATAATGGTTAGCCTAAAACCAGTCCTGCATTGATGGAAATGCGCAGACACGCAGGCGCCCTGTCTCGGTCGTTCGTTCGCTCATACTCTCTTCCCTGACTCACTTCGGCTCTGCTTGGAGGACAATCGGCAATCTCTGTCCTTCCGCATTGTTCATCGACGTCCTTTCTTGCCGATACGATAGCGAGCGAGCATTCCTTATTCGGCCGCGACAGTACGTTCAAACGTGACAACATCCCGTGAGCTTATCCGTGATCGCTTGACAGCTGTCGACCTTCGCCAATATATCATCTGCAGTTCGTCAGTTGTCCGCCGCTATTGGTCCAGTTAATGCTTACTCACGGTGCCGGTGTGTGTGCGTGAATCACAGTTGCCTATCTAAATCCGATCTTTCTTTCACCATGTCGTCGCTATTTCTCTTTTTCACAGTGTCTGTGTGTTCATTATGGCGCACGTATGCACGCGCAGCGATTTTTTCGACGGTCCAGCAAACTTTGCGCGTATGTTAACCGTTCATTCCGTTTGATCAGTGCCTGTTTTAGGTAGGAGGTGGTCGTCGGCTTTGCGGCTGCGTTAAACGACGAATCAGCGTCCGAGCGCGATCAGAGCGGCTGAACACGCTCGGCGGCCTGTCAAGCAGCAACCGGAGCGACACACACACACACGCACACGTACACCGGCTCTCTTGCCATTACTTTCGTTCTCTCTCTTTCTCTTCGGCGGCGATTATTCCTCTTTCTCTTTCCATACTCTCTGTATAGTTGTGCTTGTGTCCCATTTTTGTGGCCAAAAACAGAACAGAAAAGGTGGGCCCAACGAGAATAGCCAATATCTATTGGCGCCAGCGGTCAACAGGCGCCCGCGTTGAACGCTAGCGCCCATCGACGAGAAGGAAGGATAAAGAGAAGAAAATGGCAATGTTCCCGATTCGATGCGTGGTCGAGACGGTTGGCGACGGTCAATGCACCAAGTGTTCCGTCAGCGGAGCGGTTCTAGTCGACTCGTACGCTATTGTATCCGGCTTCACGCAGCTGTCCCAACTGGTGGACACTGTCCTTATGGCGCTTGGCTTGCAGCATTTGAGTTACGGTGCTCAAGGTAGGTTGTTATTTTTTGTTGACTCAATGTACAATTTAACTGTTCGCGCGCGCTCAGTTTTGCCGGCCCAATGTCCTCGCTCTGCTTCCTCCTCGTGGCGGCGACCTTGGGCAACATGGCGCCAAGTCTTGTTGTCCCTATTCAGAGATAGACAGAGAGTGAGGAGGCTGCAAATGCAGGCGCGTACGCGATTGTCCGACCGGTTCTCTCTCTCTCTCTCTCGCTCTCTCTCTTTCTCTGTCCCGTCATTATTGTCCAGACGAGCCGCTATTATTTGAAGGAAAGAAAATCTGCAAATTTCCTCCAAACGACGCAAAGTTGAGGGAGGCGCCATTTGACTTTTTATGGCCCCATACCCGGGCGGGTGGTCGTCTGCCGGTGCGCGCCCGCGGCATGTTGGCTCTGATGTGTGTTTACTTGTTCATTTTCGCTCGCGCTCTTGCGCGGATGTCCGCAGCGCCGTTGATGCGCTAAATTTTTGAAAAATCAGAGCCGCCGGTGGCGCGCGATGAACCACTTCCTGTTGCCACCGGCAGTGGTGGATCAGCAGCGGTCGTATGTGTGTATCCGTCCTAGTCGTTGTCGTCATAGTCGATGGCGGAGGGCATGCTATTTCAAAGCGGCAAAACAGGCACACAAGCGCTCTTTTAGCAATCCTGACGATGATGAAGATGATCTGCGATCCGCAGCTGACTCCCTCTGCCCGTCGAATGGTTGCGCCCAGCCGTCGGCTATGGCTCGTTCCGTTCATCCATCTCTGCCTAAATTTTTGCCCCGAGTCCCGTTGGCCGGCTTGCGCGCGGTCACATCCAGCGGCCGACATAAATTATCTCCTTCTGACAGCCGGATAGAAGAGTCGTCTTTTGCTTGCAAGCCGGAAGCAGCGGGGAAAGGCTCATCGACGAGTCTCCTTCCGTAGGCGCTTCATTTTCGTGTTTCCAAGATCCTCTCCAATGGCTGCCACTCATAAATTATCCCCTCATCATTCGACTGCCGTTGTTTCCTTTTCAACTTGTCAAATATTGGCTGCCATTGGCGTGTCAGAGGGTCTCCTATATAGCCGACTGAAGCACCATTCACTCTGGTGACGGAGATCCACTAAGAGAGTGAAAGTTGGCTTTTCAACTACAATGTCCTCGCAACTTTTTGTCCAATAGAAAAAAGTGACCCACCCGCGTTCGCGCACGCGGATATCCGCCCCCTACCACCGCTGTTATGTTATCGTTTAACCGAATTGAACGTTCGAGCATTTCCAGTTTTGTTTGCAATGTTTATTCCAAAAGGCCGCGCGAGCTGGCCGGCCGAAAGAGAGATTTCATTGCTGCTTGTTGTTGTTCGCGCTTTACATGAATAATCGTTTGGTCGGGACAGGTTTTTGGCACCAGAATCATGTCCGCGGGGCCAATGACGACGACGTCGACGACTGGTTACGGTTTTAGCACGTAGCGCGAAAGAGGAGAGAGCTGCAAGCAAATATCGCAAAAGATGAGCCGGCCGGATTCGTGTCCACAGGCGTAGATCCTTGTCGCCAACGCGCCTTAGGCCATGTACCAACTCGTCTAACGACAGATACGAACCGGATTCACTAGCGGACTGCAAATATTTGCCATTGGCCAACTGGCTCGCCCGCCATTAGGGACATATCTCTTCTCTAGTGATAGAATGAAAGACAGAAAGAGTATGCGGAAAGAAAACGGGTAGTGAGTAGTAGATGTGCCTCGCCCAATGGTCTCTCTTCCGGTCTGTGCTGCCAAACTGACAAAGCAAAAGATGTTGGCTGAGATAGGAAAAGAAGAGACGATCGTCGTCACCAGTCTGCGCTCGGCACAGAGTTAGCAAGAAGGTGCAGAGAGAAAAACATTGTCGACCACTATGCTGTTTACTCTTCGATGACTGTTCACCTTGCTTGGCGACAAATGACCGTTTTTTTCTCGCCTTCATAGGTGGTCTGTAGGGTGCAACGCGGAAATTGCAGGCTTCGGGTGGGGGAAGATGATGATGCTGGTGATCGCCCTTTTGCGTAAAATGATGGGAACATCATTTTTCTTTTCTTTTTATAGGGACAATCCAAGTGAAAAATTGGAAACCGTTGACATTCGAAGAGGTGACCGATGACCCGGATATTGAGGTTGAAAATTTGTTAAAAGATATAAGCAACCACTTGACGTTGCGCATCGTAACTAAACAGTAAGAGAGCGACTTTATTTTTGCTTGACATTGGCGGCGGGTTGGCCGTTCGCGCTCGCCTTGCAGTCTTCGTTGCATTGTGTATTTTGTTTTTTCTGCACCCTGAAGTCATCTGGTCATGATTGAAGACGTCTGTTTTGGTTTTTTCCTCTTCCTTTGACGTCTCTCTGCGGCTCGGTCAGCTTTTTCCTGTTTTCAGGTCTGACAGCGCTGTCAGCGATTGCGTTCGTGACATGAAGGATCGCTTGTTGCAAACCGTGTGGCACAAGCTACCTCATCTTTTGAACGACATACATCAGCCTCAGCTCAAGGTGAGCCATGCAGCGCGATTTGTCTGCGCCTATCTCTCTCTCTCTCTCATTCTCTTTCCACTGTGCGCTTGCTCTCAGGCGTAAATTTATTTCTCTTCTTGCCCGAAGTGGGTTCTTGGTGATCATTTTTTTGTAAACAAAAAAGTTGGACGCAACTTGTCCGTTTAAGGTCAGCGGAGGGAAAAGGCGAAACGAAGTTGAACAATGTGATTAGTTGTCACTAGCTGCGCGCGACATTTCTACTCGTTAAAGGTCAATTTGAAAAGTCAGCGAGAATAGCCGAAGAAAATGGAAAAATTTTATTTATTTGCCCCAAAGTGTCGCGCAATAGTCTCTTTTTTTAAGCGGGACGAATTTAGCTTCTATTTCAGCTGAGGGTTGCAAATGTTAAATATCTTTTGTCCGTTGTGGTTAGGGTTAAACTGTTGGCCAGCCAAAGGCAGGTTTGCCGAGCATTTAGCTCGCACAGGTCTTAATGAAAAAGTGTGATTTGTTCCTATCATTAACCGTGTAGTACGTCCCAAAGTTGCTCTCACCGCCCGTGCTACGTTTACTAGTTGTTACATACGAGCGGCATTGAAAGATGTTTTTGAATAGTTGGCCATAGACTTAACCAGCTGATTGAATGGCGTTTAGCTATATGCCACCTTTTCTTGCCTTCAAAAACAACGCTAACTTACTTGCAGTCGATTATCACTCTTTCCTGTAACGTGTTAGCTTCTCGTCTTCCTTTTTTGCTCCCGCCTACGCGGTGGGCAAAGTTGTTGGCTTATGTCGATAAGCTTGAAGCTCCATCTTTCAATAGGCAATGTTTGACCATTTGGATAATCTTCACTTGCTTTGCTGTCGTTGTTGGGACTTTTCAAAAATTTAACTTCACCATTCGAGCTCTGCTGATCCCGCGATCGCTCCGCGCTAAGTGGTTGCAAAAGTTGTCTGCTGATAAACGATGTCTCCTTGTAATGCCTTTTGGTATGTGATGAACCTTGACCTCGCCATAAAGGATGATGGGATGACCCAGACGACGATAGGAGATAAGCGAAATGTGCTACTGCGGGAATGGACTTCTTCCGGAAAACGACGCCAACCACTTCTAAAAAGCATGTATTTGCATCGGGCAACATTGTGTGCGAACAATTGACGATACTTAAGATTTGCTGAAAAGATTTGCGCCTAAGGTTAAAATGTCGGGCGCGCTTGAACGGGCTGCATCTTTTCGTACAGCCTTTGATTCTTATCGCATCAAGGCGAACGAATGTTCCAGGGATGCTATTTTTAAAACTTGCAAACTTCTTCCAATTCCGTTGCTTGAAAGTTTTAAATATCGTCACTATTGATCGCTTGAATAGCTTAGCTACTTTCAAAAGGCTTTAGTTAGATTTAAGCACTTCGGCCTTGTTGTAATGTACGCAATTGTAGGCCGCAAACGTGTGTTCTTTTCTGTCCGTACCTATTTTGTTCCGGGCAACGATGATGCTCAGGACAGCCACAGGCCACACTTGGTATATTTTTAAAGAATAGTTGATTGTATGTGCGTAGGAGGTACGCGAAGAAAGTGGGACGGAATGAGTGTAGTGGAGAACCAACTTAGCCTTTTACCACCGTGCAACGCGGAACATCGCATATTGTCGTTTCTGACAAGCTTTTAAATTTTTTTTCCAAAACGGTATCAATTGCTGCAGCGATTCTTTCTAATAACAATTGTGACTGGCGCCACTCTCTCAGCCATTACCATTTCGGGAGAGCCGCCTTGATTAGCTGCCTGCTAGTAGTAGTAAGTTTTTCTGATACTTTCTCCGTTGAGCAACTCGCTCCGAATTGCCATTGCTTCTTCTCCGTTATAGTCACGTAAGCGTCACGCATTGGGGGGATGAAAAGCTGAGCCGACGGATGTTAAGGCTATTTGACGGCTAACTGGCAAACACTATCCACTTGAAAGGCCACTTTTGCACGCATGTTACAGCTGTCAACATTGGAGCAGTTGAAAACAGGATGACGCTGCTTTTCTCCAGATGAATGAAGTTTCACGTTTGCGCTAATGGATTGGGATGCCGTTAGTTATTGTCTCGGGCGCAGCTGCTTTCTGAAAAAATATCTTTCCAGTTGCGAGATCAATTTTTGATACATCGTAAATGCCGGTAATGGTTTTCCTCTCTCCATTGGGGGACGGATATGAAATAGATCAACTTCTTTGCTCATCCTTTTTTCCAAGATTTAGTAGGCGTTGCATACGTGGCTCTTCTTAAAACTGGACCGTAGATTTTCATCTTTGTATAAACTTTTATTTTACGACCACCTACCGTAAAATAAAAGTTTATACAAGATTTGGTAGGCTTTGGAATTGAATAAATTCTCCGTAGCTCGAGTGATCTCATTTGAAGAACTGTTTTTAGGAACTGGTAACCAATTTGGTTCAAGGCGAAGGACCACAAGCAATTGACGCTCAGTTGATGTACATGTTCAATGTATGGTTGGAGCAGATGAATAAGAGCAAAGGCTCGTCAGTGTCGCTAAACATCGCCAGCAATGGTCGCGTCGGCGGTCTAGTCAGTCCTGGCGTCCATCCGACCAATCGTTTCAGTCCCACGTTGGAAATTCCAAAGTTGGAACGTTGGTTCAGAGAGAATCAGAACCCGACGCGTCAAAAGCTGCTTCAGTACATGACCTTGTTGAACGGTTCGAACTTTCGGAAGCATAACACGAAAATTAGCTATCAACAAATGTGCAATTGGTTCATCAACGCCCGGGCTACATTGAGAAAACGAATGTTGCAACAACGCCGGTCCGACCAAGGCGTTCTGGGTGTCAATGCACCTAGTAGTGCAACGCCTTCGAGCAGTGCTGGTGAAATGGTGGTTACCGAATCTTCGGAACCAATGCAAACTGACGGTAGCGACGGTTCGTCACCATGGCCTGGTCGATCTATACTGACTACTGCTGCCGCCGCTGCTGCTGCTGCTGCTGCGGCGGGACGAAGTTCATCTCTTTCCTTCAACAATTTGATGAGTTCGAAATTGTCGACGGGTGGTGGTGACTCAACGACAGTGGCGACGCCACAAGCGGATAACATTGCTGCTAATGAGGAGTCAACTTCGCCAGCAAATGCAAAAGTGGATAGCAACGGTCAACGCAGTCCATCGGCCAGTTCGAGGACATCCGGCGATGCGTCAGTGAATGTCAAAGATGAGATGAGCTTCGGAGCAGACGAGTCTGTATCAGGAGTCGATCAAGACCACTCATTGTATTATGGTTCCATTTCGATGACCAGAACGGATACTTGCGACAATCAAGAGCTTTCCGTGTCGCCGTTGATGGAAAACGGCGGCTCGTCCGGTGCCGCTGCATCCAACTTGTACAACGTGAATGCTAACCGAACGCGTCTTATGTTCGATCCACTTACTGAACTTCCTATGTTGGAAAGGTGGTTCGAAGAGAATCCGCACCCGTCGTGGGTACAAGTTGACCAATTCACCGAAATGTTGAACGTTATGCCGTACAGACAAACTTATCCGCCCGTCTCGTCACACAACGTCAAAATTTGGTTCAAAAATCGCAGAGCGAAATTCAAGCGAAATCTTGTCGGCGCGGTCAAAAATGATTCGGCCACGTCGACCGCGGCAGCGGTTAATTGAAGAAGCCTACGCGAAATGGCAGCACTTTACAATTCAACTTTCCGCTGTGCGCCCCCGCCGCCGACTTTGTGCTGCAAGCATTTTCGGATTGTTAAGCGGCAATCTACCGTACCTTTTTTTTCTTCCAAGTTCCTTTTTTTCTTCTTCGATGACCAATGTGCACTTCGGCCAGCGACTTACGCGTTCCGTTTTTTCCCCTTTTTTTCATTTTCAACTGACCGCGACTTCTTCCGTCCAACAATCCTTTTGCAGAAATTGTTGTATGGACACCTTCTTGCACGCCTTCAGCGGATTCCAATTGCAAATTTTGATCATGGCACGTTGAAACTATGCTGATTTTTTGGTAGGTTTTAGGTGGCCCACAGAGCTACACACAGTTAAGTCGTCGGCCAGTCAGGCGCCAATGTCTTCTTGCAATAGTGAGTTTTTGTTCTATTTCGCTAAGTAAAAGAATTTACTAGCTCTTTTGCATTACATTCTGTACAGCTACGTTAACAATTTGGACATGTATGGACCGTCGAGATTGTATCCCAACTTGCGATAATAGTTTCTGGTTCCGACACCGGAAATGACGGCAATCTTGTTGGAGCCATGTTCAAATTTGGCAATGCGTTCGGCCTCTTCCATTAGTAGAATGCCGAAACCTTGATGCTGAAATTTGGTTGGATCGCGGGCACTTATCGGAACTACCGAACCGTAAACATGCAATTCGCGAACAATCGACGTTCGACCTAATAGTTCAGGCCGGAAAGTACCCTTCTCCGAACACTTTCGCAGACGTAGCAGACCAATCAGTATGTCCTGTATTGGATCTTCGTAACTTAGAAATGTTTCCCATCCTCCGTTGGCTACGTAATCGCGACGCACCAATTCAACTTGATTTGGTTTGACCTTTTCGTGCAAATCTTTGATTCCAACTTCGCGAGTGCGTACGTCACGACATTTCGTGCCAAAATCTTTCATCCGAGCAAGAGCAAGTTCTCGTATATTGCCATGCTCGACCCCACTTGACACCAACGGCATTGGAATGTCTCTCTGAACCCGATATACTCGGGTCCAAGGTGGAACCAGAGCTAATATTCTTGCAATCAAATCGACCAGCACGTCAGCCGGATAAGACTTGTATTCGCCTTTCTTCCAAAGCTCGTATATTCCCGTCCCTCGAATGACCAAGGTGGGATAAATTTTCAAACCGTCAGCTCTGAAGTCTGGATTTTCAAAGAATTCAATAAACTGCTGGATATCTCTTTCCAGTCCAACGTTTGGCAAGTCGGGCATCATGTGCGCAACCACCTGGAAAATGATCTGGCGTGATTGGCAAACAATTGGTCAATCGTCACCTTGAAGCCAGCGTCCTTAGCTGAGTGGAAAGTTTCGCACACTGCTTTGACGGTGTGGCCTCGATTCGTGTCCCTCGCAACATCCTCGTAAACGCTTTGTACGCCAATTTCAAGACGCGTACACCCATACAACAACATTTCGGATAGATGTTTCGGCAGACAATAGTCGGGTCGAGTTTCAATCGTGATCCCTATGCATTTGATGCGACTTCTTTCGGAAAAGTACACTGCTTCAGCTACGTTACAGCTCGTATGACCCGACAGGGCGTCGTGCAAATTGCGAATGAAATAATCTCTACAAATGGACTATATGCAAATGTAAAGGGCGACAAGGAGAAGGATAACTGTCACCTGTAATCATCGGGAAGCGACATAAAGGTGCCACCCATGACTATGTACTCTACCTTATCCACCGAGTGACCGAGCTGTTGCAGCTGCTTTATACGAGAACGTGCCTGAACGAATGGATCATATCTTGCCCGAATTGCTCGCATTGAGGTTGGTTCGTAGCCGGTATAACTTTGAGTAGAGTATTCAAAGTCTGAATCCGGGCCTCCGGGGCAATACATACAGACGTTGCCGGTAACGTAAATATGAGGACAGCGGTGCGGTTTGCACATGACGGCAACTACGGCAATACCGCTAGCTGTGCGTACCTGCAAAGGGCGGAATTGCAAAATGACTACATTATTTTCTTAGTAACACCTGAGAATCACGAATTTTTACCGTACACGCGCAATACTTTCTAGCGGCCTAATTTGGGAAATCGCTGGATGAACTGAAGCATAACCAACTGTGCTGTCAAAATTGTCGCCGGCGGGATTGGTTAGCCACTACTCTATGCAGCACGCATGCGTTCAGTGCTAATCGGCACGTTTAATATTGGACTTATTTTAGGTCACTGATGTCGTCGTCGGAAAAGGAGCTGCAAGATTTTCGTGAAACGGAAGTTTACGGCAAGATGCTACGCCTTACTCGGAAATTACTGCATGAATCTGGTTGGGATCAGAAGGTGGAGCATGCGTGCCAAGAATTTATTCTAACCAACGGAGTGGACAAAATAACATTAGAGCAGCTAATTGTTGAAGTGAAACCTATTGCCAGGCAATTAATTCCCGAATCGGTGAAGCGAGACCTGTTGGAACGCTTGGAAGAATTGTTTATGTAACAGTTGAGCACATTTACGGCGAGTACTTTTCCTTGACTATGTAGCTCTGTAAAAAAAAATAAAGAAATACCGGTTTAGCCTTCAGTTTTGGCAGCAAGACGGTGCGGTAAGACTGCGGAACAGCTGCGATAATGTCCACTAACCGCGGTTGACTTTTCAAACCATACTTCGACGAGACAGCGCATTTCAATTTGTTCAAATTGACATCTTTACCCTCCTCGTGTGCTTGTATAAGCGTAGAAACAATTTCGGAAACGGTTCGTGCCATCAACTGAGCAGCATCGTCTTTTGGATTCGTTTTACCCATCGTATTTTCAATAGGAAAGTCTAAACTTGGTTTATATATAAAATAGGCTGTATGACAAAAATAAACAATTTAACTTGAAAACTTACGGTATTGTACGATGCGCAGGCTTGATCACTACCGTACCGAAAACTTGCTTACGTTGCACGTTTTCGGATTTTGAATCAAGGATACTGCGCAACATTCGTGTTATACCTTATTGGCATGTATAATTCTAAAGTGTTTCATGGGATAAAAAAGGGTGATTGTACTTTAGTAAAATTTTCTCAAAAACTCCTTAAGTCACCGTATTCTTCTTTCTGACTAACTTGTAGCTTGTTTTAACGAATCAACTGTCTAAGTTGCATATGTTTTCTTGTTTTCCGTGTGCGCACTTGCATTATTCCGTTCAAATTTGTATTACTGTACACAGTATACTGTATTCAAATTTGTTATTACGGTGTACTGTTGGTATTCCATTGACATCCTGTATGACGCATTGCCTCGGAAGGAATCCTGCAGAGAAGGACTCTTATACGGTAAGTGTATGCAACTTCTTACCAGCCAAATAGATTGCTCTAATCAAAGTGAGCGTTTGATTTTTGTGCAGTCAATTTCAGAGCAATTGAGCCTTTTACAGCTTTTATCAGTTTTTAAACAGGTGAAGTGATCGAATAATTCGTTTATTTCCTCCATAGCGTAAGCTTAATGCGGGTGCGCGTTGTCTTTGTGCCCAATTGACTATCTACCGCGTGTAGTCATTTTCTACAAAGAATCACCCCCATTTGGAAAGCAGATAGGAACCCTTTGCTTAAATGAACAAGTTGATTAGCTTTACAACACTAGTTATTACTTATAGCCTTAACTATCTGCCGTTTTCCTGATTATTCTTTCCATAGAAACTTTCGTTCGCAGTCGTATTTATTATGCAAATTTTGTTAAGGGCATCAGTTGAACAAACGGTTTGACAGACCGACATTTATACAGAATAATACTTAATGCTTTCCCATCCATTTACCGCGCCTACCGTAGGGAAAGACAGTTGTGCATTGAAGCACTTGTTTAATGAAACAATGTTTGCCTGACTAAGCTTATTGCCATATGACCGCTTTCACAACCGTGAGGCAGTGGGCAGTGCTTCCTACTCACACTTAGTGCATTTTGATTGCCCTATCTTAAGCAGAAGTTTTGTGAAGACGCAAATGTGTGAATGTCACAATTCATTCATTGTTTTATCGCGCAGTAGATTCATTAAATCTTGCTGTCGTGACTTTTATGATCTAGTTATTCCTGGCGCCACGCGGACATCGTGTTAGTGCTCGCTGGTGTTTGCATTTAAACCTAATTCGTTGGGACATGTTTTCAAATTGTAACCTGAGCATGCAATAGCGCGTACTGTAGTAAAATTAACAGTACGATTCAGCCGTGGTCGCAAATTTTATCGCTTGTACGACTGCTCACTATGCTGTTCGATTTGCTGAACGGGTTTGGTGTTAACAAACCTTTTATCGTGGCACTTCTTGTGTAAGCAATTTGGTCGATCAATCTTTATCCTCATGGTTATGCGAGTTGCTCAAATACTGTATGTTTGCCAGTGTCTAAGGAATGTTTAGCGCACCAAGATATCCCTTTGAAAATATATCTCTTTTGCATGGATGCCTAGAATTGCGTGATAACCGAATACGGGTGAGCAGCAGATTAGCCTGACCAGTTCATTTGGATTTGTTGAAATTTTACCCGCGAATGGTGTTGTAAAATTCACTAGCTCGTTTAAAGGCAACAAGTTGATACCAATTGGTGAACAAAACCGTTTGTAGCCGTGTAATGGTGTTGCACTAAGTATGCGCTTGTTTTTGTTTTTTTATTGATATTTATGTCATAGCTAAATCGAGAACCTCCAAAGTGAACGTTGATAGATGCGCGTTTGAACGTGAGTACTTGTAATGAGGATAAATGAATGAAGTTTTCAAAAAGTTCGTATTTTGTTCTTGCATGCCAGTCGCCTTAGTTTGGCAACTCGATTTACGCTGCAACGCCTTTGGCAAAGCGTATCCATGCTGTGTGCTGCTTATGCACTCCTATGGGTTGGTTGGGACTTGGAAAGCCGAAATGAACTTATTGCTCAGTAAACCCGATACTTGACGTACATGCTTTCAGCATCGTCGCCTGTTTGTGGATAATTTACATTTTGGCAAATGTATCCGACTCCAGCGATAGCGTCTCTAACATATTGGTAAGTTTATTCCTAAGATGCCAGTTTGCTTTACCTCTTTGATTAGTTTGTTTAACGTTTGCTTTAACGTACAGTACTCTTCAACCGCAACTTTTCTACAGCTAATGGAAAAACGCAGACCGATGATACGTCTTGTTCCACTTGGACAACAACGAACGTGCGAATTTGAGAATGAAGCAAAATTGAAGAAACAGTGACCGTTGTCTGTCGAAGTTAGGCGAAGTTTATCGCATTTATCGTGAACGAATCGGAGGCTCTTTTGAAGTGGCGATCATTCCACGTGAACTTACTCGCTCTGCAACAGGAAGCAGTGACACGTAAGCAAAAGGAGCAAATAGTTTACCTTCTCTTAGGACGGTCAGCAGCAACTTTTCGATAAGTGTTATTTAAAAAGTCGGGTACTTGATGACCAGTTTCTTTGAGCACCCGTCGTAAGTCTTGAAAAATATTCGCGTTCATCTCATTGCACAACGATGTAGCAAGACCTAAAATACATAATTAGCATATACACGTGGCTATTTATGCTCAGCTGGCTGCTGCTACCTTGGTTTCCCATGCGACCAGTTCTGCCTATTCGATGTACATAGTCGTCAATGTTACTTGGAAGATCGTAATTGATTACATGCTTGACATTTGGTATGTCGAGTCCTCTGGCAGCCACCTAAATGTTCTCTACGTTTTATGGATGGCAAATTTGAAATCAAAACACCTTACCGACGTGGCGATGAGAGTGTTAATTCTGCCCTCGCGGAATAAAGACAAATTCCTTTCGCGCATACGCTGCGACAGGTTTCCATGAACAGTTACGGCCCGATGCTTTGTTTTTCTGTTCAACAGTTCGGTTAGCGAGTTGGCTTTCAATTTAGTTTCCACGAACACTAGCTTTCGTACATTACTTTCTGTAAGGTGCAGAGTGATGTCACTCAAATTGGAAACACCTCTTAATACAACCTTCGTCAAGCAGTTTTACCAATACGTCTGGTTTTTCATTTTCAACAACCCACATCAATTCTTGTTTTATACTCTTTGGTATGGTCCCGGTGGCTCCGATGGAAATGTATGCATAATCCGGTTTCATGAATTCACAAGCCAATTGCTGCAAAAGTCAATAGATATTCTTAGTGTGTGAACTGTGATTTAAGTTCACCCTAATTTCGGATGGAAAAGTTGCGCTGAACATTGACGTCTGTCTGTCTTGGATTGCAGGTAGTCCGCTGTGTTGTATTATTTGACGAATTTGTGGCTCGAAACCCATGTCGAGCATCCGATCAGCTTCGTCAAGTACGAGATATCTAATTATGCAACACTGATCCAACTTTATGCATAATG
This sequence comes from Trichuris suis, assembly GCA_000797535.1. Lineage (NCBI taxonomy): Eukaryota > Metazoa > Nematoda > Enoplea > Trichinellida > Trichuridae > Trichuris > Trichuris suis. Next base: position 99,870 of record KN538395.1, on the reverse strand, counting down.
CCTTGATAGCAAAGATACCGACAACGTTTCAGGCTAACTATGTTTTGCCTAATTAGGTCATTTAAGCGTCCTGGAGTTGCTATAATTACATCGCCACCGCTCTGTAAGGTGAAAGTTCCGTAGAAAGAACATTATTAAACAGTGCACTCACTCTCAACATGTTCAATTGGTAACGGTAATTTTCAGAGCCTCCATGCAATATGGCAGTACGAATCGCGCAGTTACGACCCATGCGAATGGACTCCTCGTATATTTGACGTGTCAATTCCCTGGTTGGTGCCATAACCAATGCGGACGGATGGCATTGAATGTCCTCCATCATACTGCCCTGTTGCTTCACGTTCGATTGTCTATGCGTTATTTCTTTAAAGTCACAAAAAGTGGTTTGTACCTTTGTTATGTTCTCTTTGGCCGCAGTTTCTAAGACGTGATGAAAAATTGGTGCCAAGAAAGCAATTGTCTTTCCGGAACCTGTAATAGCAATTTATGCTCAACTACAAACTTTTTGCACACCATCCTGACTTTGGGCGCACTCCAGTTTGAACTGTTCTGCTGATAGCGGTTTGTTGTCGCGAAGTAACATTGTACTTTTTTTAAGCGCACAATAACAAAAGGAAGGATAGACCGTATTACTATAACTGGTGGAAAATATACAGAAACACACGGGCACGTTTAAAGAGAAGGACGCGTATACGAAGAAAGGAAGTATAAAGTTTACTTGCCTGTTTCAGCACAAGCCATCAAATCTCTTCTGGCCAGAAGAACTGGAATGGCGTACTGCTGTACATCAGTTGGATGTTTGTAACCGAGTCGAGAAAAGTTCTCTGCGATGACGTCATTGAAAGGTATTTCACTAAACTAAAAATAACCCTTCACTATTATTAACACGAAACAACAAATAGTATTGTTAGTACCGTTTGAGCAGGTGGAGGGACATTACTGCCGATGATATTGACCTTAGCGGTGGAACAGTGTCTGTAACCATAGACGTGGGCCAACGCTGTCTCCTTGCATAATACTGCACCAGTAATTCTTTCACATTTAACAACAACGGATCGTAATGCAATGGAGAGCATAATGTCAACTATAAAAAGATGTTTCGTACATTGGAGAGAAAATTAACTGCGTTAACAAAATCTGTATCCGACTGTACAAAGCAAGCTTAAATAACAAATGTTATTGCTTACCCGAACTAAAATTCAAATTAACAAAGAAGAAGACTATAAGCCCGTTGTAGCGCACGGCTGCACCTATTTTATCGAGGCCCCATAGAACTATACTGTATTAACTTAAATGTTCTCAGGTGAGCATATCGTCAGTCCCAATGCTTTACAATGACTTGTCATCCTAGTAGGCAGTGAGGTAAAGTTTAATCCCGTATGTAAGATGCCAACATTCTTATGAGCGGGTCTGACTTGCTGGAAGCTTCATTATTCATTTAACCTTTTATCCGTGACAGTATGCCAATGTAACCTGCAAATTTTATATGCTAAAATTTCGAGACGCACACTTGTATTTTCAGGTGTTACCGAGCTAAAGGCTGCAAGCGTTTTTTTGCAATGAGTATAGCGCCAGCGACTAGTTGAAACAGAGGGCCTTTTTCCTATCCGCAGCTAGCAATGCACTGTCCTGAGGAGTTGGCATTACCTTTCATTACTGGTTTGCGTGCTTCGCTGGTACAAACTATCAAAATTAATGAAGAGCTGTGTGGCCCTTCTTTTTCGCAGCTTGTCTGAAAGCCTTTGGAATTATCTCCACAGTAGCGAAAATGTTATGGTCAGGTAAAGTCTACAGTAGGACCTGGCCGCTTAGTCTCTTATCAGATCGTAAGCTAGTGTTGACACAAACTTCGAAACGATGCAGTAACGGTGCTACCGCTACCATTACGTCACTGTTCGACTGCAGGAAACGCGAAAAAAAGTTTCTGATTTTCGATATGATGATTTCATTCGATGCGAGCTTGCCTCTAAGTGAAAACAACAGATCGTACGGAAAAGAAATGATGAACAAAGCTGTAACTTTAATCGTTCGAATGAACAAGGAAATATGAAATTTCAATGCGATAGTGAACGAAAGCTCACAATCAATGAGGCTGTATGCAAAATTACTTTTCGAATGTTTCCAACTTTCTCTCTTCTTTCACGAGTTCTGCAATTTTTTGTCTGTGTCTTTCAATGGCATCCTGGTGGATTTCTATGTGTTTCTTGTGGCTGGCCACTTCATCGTCCAACGTTTTGCGCAACATAGCCAGTTGCTTCTTTTGCTTAAAATAACAATGGTTGCAAAACGTTGAGACTATTTATTTCGAGATGATGGCGCACCGCTTAACGCCAAAATTACCTGCTTATAGAAGTACTCCTCTTCCCTGGCGACTTCCATACGACCGAAGACGCCTCCGGCAGATCTTACCGCGCCACCACTACCACCTCCCTAAAAACCGTCACAACAAGTCAGCTGCGTAATGAATAAGACACTTGGCAACGTGCCATGCGTCTTCGTCCATTAGCTTACCTTTCCTTCGCCGCTACCCAATTCGCCTGGTTCATTTCCAAAGCTACAATGTTTAAAATCAACACACACTTTAAGTTTAAAGTAAGAAAGTGAATTTAATTTTGCTCCATAAATTTCTAGCGAAACGGACAAACGGCTCGTTTTAGTCAGCTGCGCGTTGAACACAACTTCCGCTACAATTAACTGCCTCCTCATCGCGCAGCAGGCAAGCATGCCGCGAATGAATTAGCAATTTTTTTTGAAAACGAAAAATTAACTTTTTTTCTACCAAGACAAAACGGCAAGAGCGTACCAACGAACGGTATTTAGACTGTCAAGATGCTTCAAGGAACTTTGCCTCCGCCCCAAAGCGTTCACGCCGTTGAGCAGACGTTGAGCCATCATGCAAAACGATCGGCAAACCAAGATCAATCTCAACTTTAAACTCTCAGCTTTCACAGACAAATGATTGCCGTGTTTACAAAATGTGAACCTGATCATCATTACTGTAGTCTGCGCCAGTCATTGAGTTTACGGTAGCATTCGTCTTCGAGCGTTACGAAGAGCAGTCGAGTCGAAGTCGTTCTTGGAAGTCCATTGCGTGAAGGTAGGGTGACTCCCAAAAAACAGTAAAACAAGCGACTGGTCGTTTTACTTGTATGCTTATCGTTTCGGGTAAAGTATTCTTCTGCACGGGTCAGTTCATTGAAGCCATTGCTTTGCGTTTCCTTGCAAGCGTTCGGCCAACAAGTGGCTGCAATCACATGACTTTCCGTCACCCATACGCGCTGCTTAGTCAGCACGAACTGCAGCAATGATTTTCCCTTCTCCTATCCTACTGCTAATCGGCTTGTCGGCTTATGCGGTTTTTTATTTTAAATGCTTGCGTCTCATTTGCACTTTCTGTCCGTCGGTTAGCACAGCGTTTTTTCATACGAACTTTTTTTTAGCGACTGAAACATGAGCCGACCTAGCCGGTCAAGAAATCGGGAGCTTTCTGGAGTAAGTCATCAGTATTTTGACGTCATCTTTCTATTTTAACCCTTTGCGACGTGGTCTTTCTTAATTCGTTATTTTGAGGTAGTTTGATTGGCGTTATTGTTGTTGACGAGCAAACGCTGACCAATCAGTGGTTGGGCTGTTCGAGTTTGAAATCAAAAGTAACGTCGCTTTCGGAATCATACTCGACCGTCAGCGTTTGCAAGTTAAACACTGACGTCAGCGTTGATACGTCAGCAGTTACGCGCCCTGCTGACCTTGACCTCTTTGTTTCGGTTAAGCGTGGTGCGAATATGCATGCTGCACAGCTTCTTGACCTTTCGGATGTCAAAGACGCGATAGGGAAATATTATTTTCGCTCATTGGTCGTACGAACCGTGAAAGCAATGTTCGCTCAACCATTGATCGTGTAGGTGCAGTCGTCTCTGCATCTGACCTGTCCCCTTTAGCTGTTCTTTTGTATTCATGAAACTGCTTCTAATGACATAAAGTTTTGAAGTAAACCCTTAAATTTATTTTTCTCCCTAAGCCTTTCATCTTTTCGTCCATTCCAGTGTAATGAGTAACCAGTGGGGGCTTTGAGTCTTTTTTGTTTCGGCACATTTAGCCTACATCTTGTTCAGGCGAAGGCGTTCTTCGTGCATGCTTCAGCTGGTCGATCCACCATCCCATTAGGTATGCGTCATGTCGGAATGGTATAGCACGAGAGGAAGGCAACAAGTCTTGAGGCGTCGGTCAGACTTGCTAACCTTAAATGACGCTCCTATAAGGATTGGTGCGACCTTTGCTTAGCCAGATTTTAACAAGTCTTTTGTTTGCCAATGTAAACACCACGAGTAGGTCCTTAATTCGATCATCACGTAAAAGCGATCACGTATATCAAGTGTATTTCCTCTGTTAAAACGTTGTATGCTTACAGTGAAGTATGCGCATGTGCACTGCTTGTTCGTAGATCAGTAATTCAGTGAAAAGTAAGGCACAGAAAACTAAAGAATCATCTACTTTGTAGGCAACTGACAACAGTTCTAATGGAAGTAGTAACGGCAGCATTAACGAACGTTCATATGGCGAACTTTCCAGCGGTTACGTAAGTATAGTGTTGCATCGCAAGTGCTGCAAGTGTTTTGATTTTTGCTTATCACAGGACAGCAAAGGAATTTGGAGCAGTTCACCGGTGGAGGAGGAACTTTCCCGCCTCTCCGTTTCATCAAAATATGCAAAGCGACCGTCGTTTGGAAAATTGGGAAAACCAATTGAACTTGATACCAATCATTTCGTTGTGCAATTTCCCGCGGGAATGACCATTTATCACTATAACATTTCCATCGAAGTGGAAGGGAAATTCGAGAGAATTGACGTGACGAAGCGTTTAAAAGAGTACATAGAATTTTCTGCCACTTAGCGCGCGTTTATTGTAGGCACCTGTTCATATTTTCAGCTTTACGCCGGCAGAAGCCAAGGAGCTGTGCATATGCGTTTACAAAGTTCTTTTCGAGAAGAAGCCGCACTGCGACATCTTTCGGGATAGATTTCTATGCGCGTACGACGGTCGAGCTAATATATACACCCTGAAGGAATTGGCACTTGGCCAAAAGTCTGTGGTGAGTATTCGCATACACTTTTTGCGCTCAGTGTTGCTTGCAAATGTTTTGGAGTAAACTTATTATCATTGCAGTATTGCGCGGATTTGACTTCCCCGAACGGCAAAACGTTGACTGTCACGGTCAAACCGTGCAGCAACTATAGGCTGAAAATCGAAGATGTTATCAGCAGTTTGATGGTACGATCGCCAGAAGATGACAGAAGTTCTCTGCAAGCATTGGACGTGCTAACGAGTATGCGACTTCTCATTCGGTTCGTAGCTGCTCGGCATTCCAATGGATCGATTGGTTAAAGTTTTCATTTTTTTTTCAGTGGCAATTATTTCAACTTTGGAAATAACAGCTTCAGAAGTTGCAAGGAGCCGAAGTATATTGGCAACGCGTACGAATTGTACGAAGGATTGTTCAAATCCCTTCGGCCAATGTTGGGCCTAGGAAAGGCGCCTTTTGTTCTCACCTTAAATATTGAATGTAGAATGTTGCTAATTTTCCATACTGCTTGCACATTTGTTGTGTGTTATTTCAGCCAAAACGGCTCCTTTCTTTGCGGGTGGACCATTGTTAGAATCGGTAATGGACGAGCTGCAGCTGTCACAAATCCCTTCGGGTCCGTTGACGCAAGTTCAGGTGAATCGACTGAAATCACGATTTAAAGGTGATGTGCTTCCTCTCTCAATTTTTTAAAAAGATTGCGACAGTGTTGTCACCATTTTTAGGCGTAAAAGTCAAAGCCGTCCATACGAATCATCGATTCAAAATAACCGACTTTACCACCGAAACGGCAAATACGCGAAGGTTAGCTTTCATGCTGCGTTTTTGGTTACTTTCTTTCAGAACGATTTTACTTTTATAAATGTGGTTAGTTTTCATGTCACATTTAAAGTTCTCCAGTTGCGATGCTTTAATCTGTAAGCTCTTTCTTAATTGCGTCCAAATATAGTTCTTGCCGCTCGCTCGCTTAGGGTACATTTGATTGCTTTGATTCTGGTGTTTTCAACTTTTTCGTTTGAAAATGCCTCACACTTCTCTCGAGTGATGAAATTGCATGCAGGAAGGCTCCCACTAGTTTTTGTCAATTTAAGGTTCCAACCGGATTCGCAAAGTGCTGTCATAACTGTTCAAGGATACTTCCTAAAACAATACAATATCAAGCTCAAGTGAGTTGTATTTTTTTTTCTTACGCCTCTGCTTACAGATCGCTTCTTTTCTTTCAGCTTTCCGAATTTGCCTTTGGCCATCAAAGGCAAATGTGCATTTCCTATAGAACTGCTGCACATTTTGCCGGGGCAGAGAGTTCCGTTGACCAAATTGACCGATATTAATCAGCGCAATATAATTAAGTTTAGCGCCGTGCCGCCGTATCAGAGACGAAACGACATTTTGGCCAAAGTAATATAAATATGGGATGTACAATTTTTTTTGTCAAATGAAATGTACGTCAGGTTAAAGAAGTCGGCTTGGATGAGGACGACAAATTTGGGAAAGCACTTGGAATTAGAAGGAGCGACAAAATGATGGCAATTACTGGCCGCGTTCTGCCCGATCCGACGGTACTGTACCAACCTGTTGGTCAGGTAATATTTGGTTAAGTTTTGATGTAACTTGCAAATCATTAATTTTTTGCAGAGCTGCAATTTGGTGACTGTGCGAAATGGAGCGTGGGATATGCGAGATCAAAAAGTGTTCCTGTCGGCAAATGTGAACAGATGGGCGGTGGCCAATTTCTGTCGCTATCCGAAGAATCAGGTCGAGTAAGTTGTTGGCGTCGCAGAGATAAGTGCAAGTATGATTCGGTGTTCTTAAGCGAGTTTATGCGTCGTCTGGTCAGCAAAGCCCATAGCATGGGCATACGCATGTCCAATACGTACACTAATTATGCCAACCTGGAACCTGTTGATTTTCAATCTTTGAACAAATATTTTGAACACTTGGTAAGGATGGATCAGGTTACCTTTGTGCTCTGTTTGATGCCTGATTCCAAGGATGGAATCCTTAAAAGTACGCTTTCTCAAACTGCTCGTCCATTGCGACAAAATCATTTTTGTTCTTCAGATCGAATCAAATTTGTTGGCGAAGTAGTGTTAGGTTTGACGACGCAATGCCTGCGTGCTCAAACTGTGAAAAAGGGTCTAGGAAATTTTGGTACGGACACCTTATTCCTGCAAGTGATGCTTAAAGTGAATGCAAAGAATGGAGGCGTAAACAACGAAGTTAATTCCGAAGGTCCAATGTAAGATGCTTCTAAGCTTAACGATATGTTGCGTTGAAAAGTTGCGTTTTGTTTCAGTGCGGAAAAATGGATACGTAAAGGTGTTATGTTTCTTGGTTTTGACGTTAACCATCCGCCACCTTTGTCGCAAGCTGAAATAATGCAAGGCAAATTGCCCCAGGAGCCGAGCGTAGTTGGCGTAAGTACTTGTAAAATGTTTGTGTTATCAAATGCATCCAAAAAGTTCCCCTCCACATTTAGGCTGTATGCAACTGCGGCAGGACATTCTCTGATTATCGCATCAGATACAGACTACAAGATGCAAGGCAAGAGAATATTGACAAAGACAAAATGATTGGAATCGTTATCGAATTTCTTCGCGAATACGAACAAAACAACAAAGCATTACCAAGCAGCGTAATAGTCTACCGGGATGGAGTAGCTGACAGTCAATTTTCAATGGTCAGTCATTCCCTTTTGTTTTTTTTTGTCATTTATGCAGTTTTTCAATGTTTACGTTCAGCCGATTGACGGCTGTGTAAAGGTTACTTCCTAAATTTCACTATATATGCGGACGCAACCCATTTTAACTGTTGCGAAACTTGTAACGAAGCTTTCAAAGTCTCCAAAGTTTCCTGACAGCTAAAGGACTTGCGTCCGTCTATATAATGAAGACCTGCTAACCAGTTTTGCAAGAAGCTATATTTTCAATACAGTTAAACCTCGTTATCCAAGCTATGCGTGCCAAGAGGCCGTTCGCATATTCGAAAAATGGAAGCCCAACTGATTTGCAGGTACCGTACATACCGTAATATATAAATTTGAATATTTGAAACTTTGTAACGGGTTTGTACGTATTCATTATTACAGTTTTCCGTAATAACAAAGCAGTTTGCAATTTTAGAAAAATCAGTAGAACTAACATGCAGTAAAAGTGAAGGTTTTGAGGTTTGTAGTAGACTTGATTTTAAAAAGATTGGGACAGCAATGACCAAACCATTCAAGCACGCGACGAACTAACGGTGTTGAAGCACCTGATTTACTAGCCATTCTAGCTAGCCGTGTGCCAGATTCTTCCGTGTTATTGGAATAAGTTGTTCTGATAGTGCTTTTTGCACTTTGAAAAGAGCATTACCGGAAAAAGAAAGTAATTCCGCTCAGGGAGAGATGGCACTACAGCTTGAACATCGTTCGTTCATTCAAGTAATCGAAAGTTTGGATAACATGGTTTCACTCTTCGTGTTCGTAACTTTGAGTTTGAGTGGTGCGTAGGAGGTAGGCTTGTTTTTGTTGTTCTGAATGACGTAATTAAAGTTGAATTCCGCAAAAGACTGTCATTGCCTCTCCAGTCTTCTCCACTTTAGGCAGTGTAATTGATGTTTTCTTTTTCAGGTGTTCAACACGGAAATGCGCTTCATAAACCAGGCGTTCCGACGGTACAGGCAGGATTATTCGCCAAAATTGACAATGGTTGTTGTCCAAAAGCGGCATCATACGCGATTTTTTAAGCAAACTATTTCTCCGAAAGACAAATGCGCTCAACAGAATATCCCCCCCGGCACAGTTGTCGACATTGGTCCCGTTAGTGCAAAACTATTCGACTTCTTTCTATGCAGCCACGTTGGCATACAGGTAGTTATTTGCATTTTTTTAAAATCTTGCTTCGCCTACGCTAGCCGTATATCTTATTTGCTTTCACAGGGTACTAGCAAACCGTGTCAGTACACGGTATTGTATGATGACAATGGTTTTGATGCCGATTCGATACAAATGCTAAGTTACCTGCTTTGCCAAACTTACCAGCGTTGCAATCGGTCAGTAAGCCTTCCTGCTCCGGTTTACCATGCACATCATGCTGCTACGAGAGGCAAGGATCTTTATTTGGCTTTTAGGTGAGCAGACGAACTAATTATCAATTCTATTGTTTTATTGTTCTTTTTAACAACAGAGATACTTTCTACGGCAATACTAAGTTTGGCGATCGAGGTGAGAAACTGTCTATGGATGACATTGAAGGAAGAATTAACATGCACGATAACGTCTCTCAGCAGATGGTGTGGGCTTAGAGTTTACTTGTGTATAGTGCGGCCTATTTATTCTTTGCACACTACTGACAAAGTGTTCACTTTTCGTTGTTTCCATATGTTTCTGCTAGGCGCTGTTCAATGTTGAAGCGTTTTTCGCTAATTCCGGGTTAACAACACAATTTTCTGACATTGCTTTTTCTGTGTTCCAACTAAGCTCGAAGTGCATATGTGTAAATCTGCTGTGATGTCAATAAATAATTAGTTTTCTGTGACACTGTGCATCTTGCCGAAGTTCGGTCTGCTCATTGACAAGTAGTTTCGTACTTTCCGCAGTTGATATTTCTCACATGTCGTTTTCTTAACGTATTGTAAGTTGTAAATTGATAACCGTTCATACGTCCATGCATTCGCTTGCCTTGGTACAATGAAATGGTTACTGTAAATGTGTACGTTCACGTGCGTGAAGTATCAATGCGTTTCGGTGTTTTATTTGATCCTTTAACCACGGTTTTCGCCCGTTTGCAAAACATTTTAAAATAGTAGGCCAGAGTATGTCTCAAACGTTATTTCATTTAAGCTTTGATGAAGATTGCCATTTTGCATATGTTTATCGCGTTCTGTTGTTTTGCATAGGAATTTGATCTCAACAGAGCTTTTGTAAGGGCAGCTATGGCAAGTAACAGTTGGCACTTTCATGCCTCCGAATAAGCTGTTGTTTGTGAATAAATCTAACTCCATAAATTGCAGTTCTTCAAAGAAGCATTGCGGGGCGAGTACGGTGAGAATTTCCTCAGCGTTCCGCTGCTCTCCAATCCCGCACTTTTAAATATACAGCTCGCATACGTGAGGTCAGCCCGTGTGCGATTTTTACGATAGCTGCAATTCGTGGTAATTGATTCGCACGTACAATGACTACATGGCAACAGTAATCTACAATCAAACGTTTAATAGCTTAAAATCTTGTTTCACGCTCTTCCGAAACTCCAAGAAGGTTAATGCAAGCATGCAAACTTCATATTTGTCTGACTGCGCTTAATACGCCGCAAATTAATGCTTCCTATCATTGTCAGTAAACTAAAAATATAAAACAGTTTTTAGAACAGTAGTTGCTTAATTTTTATATAGTTTTTGACGCTTGGAATATTGTTGATTGTGCCTATCGTTGTTGTACAGTTTTGCTAAAGGTCGATCCTTTTAGCAGCTTGGAAAGGAAAGTGCCACATGCCTCTGTCTTGCGAAAAATGATTGCGCTTCTGATTTGTTAAAATCTAATGCGTTTACGAGGCACTGTCTTTCTTCAGTTTCAATAAACATTCCATGTGGAGCGTCGTCGGAAGTTCGCTGCGCAGTCATATAAGTCAGCTTCTCCGCTGGCTAGAATTTCTCATGTATGCAAATGAGACGCAAGTCACCGTAGGGTTTTTATTTTTCAACTAATCGAACGAGTCGGAAGTCGAATAGAACAATTAAGAAACCTGAGTTCATCAGATTACGGTGCGCCGTTCGACTTTTGAAAAAGTTCCCTTATTTGCTTCGTCGGGTGGTGACAGAATTGGTTTTATCAGGTAGAATGTTTTGTTCCTCGGGTAGTGCATTTAATGTGATTGAACATAGGCGGTTCGCCAGGTAACGACGAACAATCGAGGAAACGCGGCTGAACGTTTCGACTCGCTTCTGCGTCCTGGTAAGTTCACGTTTCGTATAATAAGGGGAGGAATAATTCGTCATTTCCAAACTGAATCCGTTTTCCTAACATTTTGCCTTTCTTCCTTGTCGCTTATATTTGCTTCGAAGCGTCAGTCTTTTTCCCCCGCCAACGTAACCATGCGCTTAGTCTGGGTTTGTCTGTGTTTCCCGTAGTCGCGTAAGCCTATTGTTACCAGTTGCATTCGAACTGGAGGTGACTTTGAGAAATGGAATAACGATCGCTCTGACATTTCTAACAAGAAACAATGTTCAACGGGCTAACAGGGTGATAAGACTAGAAACCAGCAGGAAAGATGTGGCAATATTTCCGTATTCATACAGTGAGACTGCCGATGAATCGGATTGTTCGGGTTGGTCCGGATAAACGTTGCACCGATCGCTTGCACAGAAACAAACCATTACCGATTCGTCCTGTCTCTGATCATTAGGAAATAGCATTTGACGGGGCAAAAGATTGCAAAAATTTTCCGACGCCACCATTGCTTGAGGAATGAAATCCTTTCGTTCCACCAGAAAGAGCGAGTCAGCGCATCCGCGAATATAGCTGTGATCCACTTGAACTCCTAAAGTACAATTGTACGCTTTCAGGAGAAGCTTCCTTTCCTTTGGTCTATGCATTAGATTTGTTTTCTCAACTATTTTAAAGATGTCCAGAAAACATTTTCTCGAATTTGTAGCTTAGCTATAATTAATCTTCTTGCTGCTCGAGCTTATTTATAATAGCTTCCTATTGCTATATAGAATTTATTGGTTGGCTACGTTCATTATTAATATGCCCTTGAGGGTTTCATCGATGACTTTTAGCTGCAATTCAATTTCTTTCATCCTTATTCGTCGCAACGAGTAGCCTTCATATCCAACAGTTTGGCCATCAGTTCTAAGAACGCCTCAACATTCATTAAGGCTTTGTTTACTCAATTTAGCCATTGTCATCGGTTGTTACTTTTTTAGAAAGGCCCTCTCCTCTATTTATCTCCTTTCATCGTTACGTGAGGTCCTGCTGCACTTTGAGGTTTGCAAATCGCGAATCTGCAAGGAGAATTGTATAGATTACCCGCTTCCTATTCACATGTCTTACTTAGTAACAGAATTGTATAATTCACATTTTGTTTTTAGCATGCCTAAATGCCCAACCGACCAATCCACTGCGCGATACTATAATTGCGTTTTGCGTAAAAACCTAACAGTTATTAAGAAGCTTCCGCTGTTCGTTTATCAACAGAAATATTTCAATGAATGTCGTATCGCCTTGAAAAATAACTAACCATACATGGTGGCATATGCTAAGCTACAATCCGACCAAAGCCTCAATGCATGCAAACTGTAATGGCTTTCTCATTGATCCGTATTAGGACAATATCAGATTATTATAGGTGTGAAGCCGTTTCGGCTAACCGCTACTACCGAGTCTGCAAATGAGTCTGCAAGGCAAATTATGAATAACTTTAGTCCATTTCAAATTCTAGAATGAATGCTCTGTTTTCCATCACAGAATGGAAGGACACACCCGCTGGCAATGGAGGCATTGCAGCTAAGCGAAGTGTGCTCTAATTTGTTAGTTTTTGGAGAACATTAGTAATAGCAGATTGGCTCCCGTCCGCGTGCAGCGATCCATCAAATGCTTCCCTCTTGGAGGAAATGCATTCTTTTTAATAATCCAACAGCTTTTGAAGTGGCGTACAACGAACTTGTTCGATTGACAGCATTTCCAGCTTTGCTCTTCCGTGCTTGGTTTTTCCCTTATTTCACTTCAAGTGTTGAATAAGCCCGAACAGAGAGCTGACGTCCTAAGTTCATTGAAAATTGCGTCTCGTATATCACGTCGCGTAGTAGTGAGGCTATAATCGAATGAATATTCAAGATTATTTTCCTCAGCGCGTTTCGCCTACTCTCTCTTGCCTAATTGGGTCTTGCTTGACAGGTATAGTTCTCATATAGTTTTGTTCCTGACTTGCAGGGATCAATGACGCGTCACCTCTTTCAGTGGCGTACGAATTGAGGCGGGCATTTGTTATTGATGAAATTGTTGCACGTTAGCGCGCGTCCATCCAAGATGAAATTCATGAATATTGATTGAGCCTTGAGCGGTAGATTCGGTTTTGTTTACAAAAATGTCCCTCATTAATTTGCTGGTAATGCAATAAATTTCAAAGCACCTTTCCATCGTCACCGCGGTTGGACGAGTGCCCGTTTTGGCTATTTTGGTTCTTCGGCATGGTGACTCATTCTGCTAATCATGATCAACTTGTTTACAACAATATCCCATTCTTTTATATTTGCATATCTGTTGATCAGTCATTCAGGGAGTAATGACCACTAGTGGGGATAGACAGGCTACCTGCTGGCATTATTTTCCTATTGACTGCGCACAAAATAACGTTTGATCATTGTACCAAATCAACCATGGCCTATTGCATTTGAATACTACCAAATCTTCACGAAGGAATGCTTGCCAGTTGTCGATTGAAAAGGGCGATTAACGAATTAGTGGCGCCCCAGTGGACACCTAAAGGCGTTTGCTCACGTTCATGTCAATAACTTGAAGACTGCGTCACCTAAGTCGGAAGTGCCAAAAGACAATAGACCTTAATCTTGCATATTGTTGTCTTTCTCCTCAGTCTGTTAGAAGGAAGAAAATTTGAATATAACGTAGTGGACGTTGTAGAATGTTTAGAGGAATGCGCTTTACTGCGCCCGGCAGTTCGTCCCGACGTCCGATGATAATTGATTTTAGATTTTATTCAAAAAATCCCAGATCAATAGCGGATATCTATTGTCTTTGTGGTCAAGTTGTGTTGGTCTCCGTTCCGCCATTGATCTTTCAGTTGTGGCTGCTGCTGCTCTCTCATTGTCGCTGTTTACCTTTCGAGGTTGGCTAATTGGATTAACGAGGCGCGCTTTTCGGACAATCTATCGCTGTGGGCATGTCTTCCATGATGTAGAAATTCTATTCCCTCGATCCTCATTGATCATTCAAAGACAGATTTGTCAGATTAGTTTGGACGACAGGACAGCGTTTTGATCGTTCCATTTCTCTACGTGTCTGCTCATTTTCCTTTCGGCCACAAAGATGGTGATAGTAAGGCGCGATTGGAAAGTCGCCTGCCGATTATGTTCCTTCCTTTACATTTTTCTCGCTTTGCCGCAAACGAGAAACAATTAGCTGATTAGCCAACTTGTATTTCCCTTGGACAGCATCGTTTATCGATGGCACTCCTTTACAATGCATGAGAAAGTAAAGTGAACGCCTAATTGGATTTCCAATCAGGTGTTCGCTTCCGATAATCTTTTGCCTTCCTTCCTTCCTTCCTTCTTGCCAAAGTTAAAAGACAATCTCTTCGTAAAGCGAAATTTCATTTGCTACGCCAAGGGAATGATGCCCCGGCCAATGATGTGTTATTTTTTTTCAATCTCTGTCTCGCAATTTGTCACTTCAAACTCTGAGTTCCCTTCGTCCCGGGACTTATTTGCAACGTTGCTAGCCGGTCATATTCCTAAGCCGCCGCAAACTGGCGCCAATCTTAACCTATGGCGGAAGCCTTTTTTGGCCAGCAGAAGTCGGTGAACTTTGACTAAAATATCCATTTATCGCTTGGCAGCAAGCAAACGTCTACGCAATTCTCGGCGGGGTTCCTACTTCTTAATGGACTTTGTTTGCTTAGCGAACCTTCAGCTGCGCAGTGCCTATCGGAAGAAGTTGAAAAGTGGTTTCCGCTGTTGACTTGACCTCCCGCTAAATAGATCCGGTACGTTTTCATCCTCATCCATTTGACGAGCGTTAAGAATGCGTTGAAGGGTATTCTCCTCCATTCCAAGTTGCCCATAAGCATCTAATGTATCGATTTGAGCAACGGCGGTTTGTCGAAAACTTCAATAATAGGTTGAGTAGTTGTTATAAAATTGAAATGGGCATTAAGTGAAATTAGCAGGTCGTGAACGAGCTGTACGCCGCGAACCGACAAGCGCACCTTGGTCGCCGCCAATCGCCCCTAATGGACGTATTCTCTGTTGACAGTACGGTTGGCTTATTAATATGGAAATTTTTTCGCTACTTACCGAAAATGTAATCATCCTCGATGATGGTAACGCACGGCCCTGAGCAAGAGTCAAGCGCCAAAAAAGGGGCGTGACGAGGTTGGCGACAAAGAACAGTGAAATTTGACGGCCTGTTAATGCTTCGCTTGAAGATATCCCAATGACTTTTATAGTTCTCCGAGGCGCAGCTGAAGCACAGCCTTCCGGATAATGTATGCCAATCGTCATCATCTTTCATTGGTGTCCAAAAGCTACCGCGGCGTGCTGGAGCCGCATTGGACCTGGCCAGGGCAAGCCTATGCGTAAGCAATAGGCAACAGTACCATAACGCTTGCTCCACTCTCCTACGCTCACATAGAGCAGCCATGGTTCATTGTCAAAGTACGAACTTCATTGCCCTACGGACTATGTGGGTTCAATGCGACTGCCTCTCACTGACGTGTCCATCAAGTGCGGTTCGTTAACGCCACTCAGACGACCGTTGCACCGCCAGGGGTCGCCATGGGCTGAGCGAAGTTGTCCGTTAATTATTTTTCACTTGCAGCACGACAAGACTGACCAAACGCTCCTTCCTCATCCTATCGATGCACCGGTTTAATAAATCAGAGTGTGTGTGTGTATGGGGATAATTTGACATCGATCTGCCCGTCGTCCTTCTCCTGTCACACAGAGACATGTAGCAAATTTCGTCTCTATCAATGTAGTTGAACGTGAAATTCTCGGTAATGGCTGCTTTGGCAAATATGGTTAATAAGCACTCGACAGCGGATAGGTCTAACTGGTGTGCCCCTGTTCGAACGATGACATCAACGATATGGCAGTGCTTAATTGTCGCTGTTTTAACCTTTGCCAAGGTTGGCCGGCGAGTGAGGCTTATTGGTTGAAAATTTGCCAATAATAGACTAGACAGTCAAAGGACAATCCTATTTTATGCGGTCGCCAAAAAGGGCACACCGCCACAGCGTAGGTTCCACTGTTTGGACAGCGCCAACTGGTATGCTAACTAATTAGGCCGTAAGCCGCTAACCATAATCGCATTTCCTCCCGTCGGCTGTTAGTAAGGGTCCTTTCTGTCGGTATGGCAACATATAATCCATTGTGGACAGTGATGAAGCAGAATGGTTAATATTCCCGCGTACCTGCCTTGTTTAGCTTTACGGGAGGTGATTTCCTTAGTGGATGTTTGCAAGTTCGTCTACCAGACTTACCTTTGCGTCAATAGTGGCTGTTTCGTTCTCTATTGCGTAGGTGTTCACCATATTCTGCTTCTCTCTGCTCCAATGGAGCATGTGATTCCCCATTGGCAGCATAATCCGTACATCGCTTATTAGTTGTTGGAAACAGCGGTTGCCGGTTCGACCGACTGCTGGAAACGATATGCTAATAAAACGATAGGGATACTCGCGATATGGCTGTGAATTTGCTTTTTTTTATGTTGGGCAATTTTTCACTCCAAAATGGCAATGTTGGCTGAACGTCAACGTAGCGGGGGCCCTTTGGGATATTACCCTTATTGACAGTTGACCGAAAGGCAAAGTGGCTCTACTCCATTCTGATCGTCAACTAATGCGGAGCAATACTGAGCAGCTCAATTCAGCCTTTGGGCTCTTGAAGCTCAGATGGTTCAACACCTGCTTAATTCTTACCGTGTCATCATAAGGTTGCCTCGTCACGCATATGTATGTTTTATTAACTAGCTGGTGCATGATCGATCCGGTCAGCTATGATTGCATCATTTTTCATTTCCATATAATGGTAAACAGGTGAAATCTTCTTATCTTTATAATTCATGCTGGCAAATGCTTAAAACTTAGACTCTGTGCCTGTTACTGCTCATCCGCAAAGCCGGAAACATAGGCGAACTTCTTGCGCTCATTTGGAACAAATTAAGTGGAAACGCAATGAAACTATTGCAGGGTGACATTCCCAGGTCGCCTTTGGGTCCCTGAGGGCATTGGTTATCGGACAGCTGTTAAAGGAAAAATTTAATTTTCACTGCTCTATATGGGCAGTCTTTTATTGCGCTATTTTCATGTCTGCTGACTCACCTTTGAAGAGTTGTGCAGTTAACGTGTAGTTGTGGGTAGAGTTAAGCTGTTCGTCCAAATGGCAGCACATTTTCTACCAATGATCGTTGTTTAAGGGCGAAAGATTTTTGCCAATGGTTTATCAATGTTCGCTTGCGAATACGTGCGTCGTCGTGGCACGTTGACGCGGTGATGCATTGATCTCTAATGTTACTCGTACGGCGATTGGATCGACCATTGTTAGTAGGAAGCAGCGGCGGCCAGTCTATACTTAAAAGGGGACGAAGCTTTTCGAAATAATTGAGTTGATTTACCATATCGAAGAAGACGTAATGCCTCTATTGCTCAGGACTTTGCCTTGTTTGGTGTTCAGATTAGCCATTTCCGTCTAACAACCGATTAACCATCCGCCGGGAAAGCGGCGGTATTTCAATTGCAACAAAACTTAGGCATTCACCAAAACGGAGCTGTTTTCATTGTTGTGACGATAGCTGATTCGTCTTTCAACCGACGTGGAATCGCCTACGTCTGTGACGTCATACTAATCAATGCTATTTATACGTTTAATTAGATTGAAAGTCAAACGTGTAACTCTAAACACAACGCTTTTCCGGTTAGCAAACCTTGTTCATACCTCAGAAAGGCTGAAGCCTTTTGCTACAATCCTGTTTGTGGAAAGTTTGTAGCGACCATGAAGGGCAATATCAACGTGCAATAACCCTTCTACTACTCATGAAAGCACAAAGTGTGCTTCAGCAAACCATTGTTACGTAGGGCTGATATACGAAGCTCCGCTGACATTTATTTGAATGACCGTATTGCTGTTACTTTGACCTTTACTTTTCTGAAAAATATTATGATGTTCTTTCGTCCCTTTGGACCATTGGCTTTGAATAGACAAAAGGCAAAGGGAAGTCGCTTTCGAGTCGGTATTTATAGTTGCAATTGCGTGGCTCCAAATTAGACTTGGAATCACTGTATTCTTTTTCTCCCCAAAAGTGAGAAGTGTATTCCACCTGCGAACATAACTTGGTTACTATTGTATGCTACGTCCGTACTGCATTTGTCATTTTCTGTTTTAAATAGGCGCCTGAAAGCTGACCGTCTAAAACAAGTCATTGTTGAGTCAGCGCATGAATTTAGCGCGCGTAGTTGAAAGCACACGACTGCTTGTGTTTAATCTCCAACTACAGTTTTATGCAAACTAGTGTCAGGTGCGTCATCCTCTTTAGCAAAGGGAACTTAGGAAGTTACGTAAAGTCATGGTTTAGGTGCTGCCAGTTTGCTTTGATCTGTTTGAGTGGTGTTATTGAGCAGTCTCAGCGAAGCGACGCTTTTTGACGCACTGAACAATAAGCGCTAATTTGCGCACTTTGCTAACGATTCCACTAAGGGAATTTTTAATCATTTCACCCTCCTTTTAAATCTTGCTTCTGCTACGCATACGCATGTTTGCAACCAAAATTCTTTTGTACTCAAAGTCCGTCCTTACGTGAAGTGACGTAGAACTGCGTATAATTTATACACTCCTCCCGTAGGCAGTAGCGACAAGAAAGAAAGTCTATACATACTCAATGGAGAGTGCACAGTCGTAACCCATTACTATTAATTAGATAGCACATCCTTCTTCCAACACTCATACATTATGTTGATAAAATGAGCTGACGGAAGGGTAAATAAAATATTTAAGTATAAATACGAATTTTTTCATTGGAGTCGAATTCAGTGTCAGCTTAACGTGTAGCAGATTCAAGTTTCGCTTATTGATCTTCGCGTTCGGTTTAGGGCCCACTGTACCCATCTAATGTGTTCAACCGTACCTCACGCCTATAGCATTACTCATATCATTTCCCCATCTTTATGAAGGAACATTGTACTACGCAGTAAAGTGCGTTCGCCGTTTCTTGAACAAGCAGCAGTTGCTATGGGCAACCAGTTTATCATTGAAAAAGGTGGAAGACGATAGATTTAAGTTGAAAAGCTAACTATATTTGGGCATCAGTTCAGCCGACGTGACCTTATCTATTTCACTAAACTTATAATACCCAAACACGTTAGTTATGTTTGGTCTGTCTTAGCTTTCATAATACTTCTGATGCCTTCTTCAGCGTCTTAATAATAATCATAAATATGGGATCGTTGTGCATTCTGTGATAGCTTAAAGACGACTCAGAGGCAGTAACGGTTTACGCCGTAAACTAACTTTCAACTATCACTGATTTGTCAGCTCAAGATGTTTGTTCAATTTAAGCTAATTCTATCCTGCAAATCTTTTACTGACCACGTACGATCTTTGCTCTGCATGCATGTTGGAGTATAGATGCTCCCAGTAGCAGCGAAGCCCTTCACAGATTCAACATGTCTTGTAATTGTACACTAAATTTACATACAGTGTGAATTGCTGTACGATTCCGAATTATCTGTTCGCCATTGTGAACTACAGCTTTTACGTTCGCTGCTGCAAGCTTATCAAAACTTGCAATAATGCGGAATAGGAATCAAAGGGCGGTTTTGTTGGTTATGCGGCCCACCGACATATTGTAACGTTGCCGGCCGTCCTTTTCCGCCTTTCCCTAAGCATAAACCTGAACATGAGGCTTATATTTTTGCTTTGGCTTAGGTAATGGCAGAATAGGATGATGGCCTCTAACGGAAAGGAACCTGCATTTCTCAGACGGTGGGGCGCGTAAGCGACAAGACCCTCAAAAGGTAATGGAGCATCGTAGTCAAGATGATGAGTGCACAAGCAAGTAGTTGCTGTCCAATTTTATTTGGGTAAATAAGGTTGACATATCGCTGATGACATTGTAAAGGAACAAACAAAAACCGACCTTCTTCAGTGATATATTGTCAGCATCTCCGCCTAGTTGGAAACGAGCATATTTATGAAAATCCTAAACACTTTTCGGTCATTCAATTTACAGAAAACAGTATGGTATAACTCACCTTGTAGGAAAACTGTATTATTCTTTTTGAAGTCAACAAACAAGTGTTTCGGTAAACAGATTATGCTTAATGAATAAGCAACCTATAAGTAATGTTATTGCTCAATTTTCAAATAAGCTAATAAAAACGCATCAGTTTATACATACGCTTTTGATTCTTGCCACTATTTGCCACCGCTGGCCGCTTCAAGAGGATTTTTCAATACCATGATGACGGCATCTCCGCGGATGAACATCTTTGCTATAAAGCGGTCTTTGTTCACTGGTTTTCCCTGAAAACATTTCAGCCACCTCACTAATACTATAGGAGGGAAGCACACGTGTAACTCTTAGTTGGTTAGCTCACCTTTTTCTGATTTTTTCCACCCTTCGGAAGCTCTGTCCACATTTCCTTCACTTCTTCAAGTACCATGTTGCAATGTCTGTCAAATGCTTTCACACGAGCCAGCAATTTCTTATTGTTTCGACAGCTAATCAAAACCTGAAAAAGAAGAAGAAGAAGAAAGAATATTATCTGTTTGGCAAAAAACGCAGAGGTATTTTGCCTTCTGTCAATTCAGGCTCACCTTCGTCATTTTTAGAACAACACCACATAACAAAAGCCGTAACAAAGCTTACTATTCAATGACAAGATGAGCAAAATACTACCTGCGTATTGTGCTTCATGGCATTCGTCAAAATTGACAGCGGTCCTACGCTAAACTCTTCTTCTTCCTTTGCCGTCAGCTCTTCCTGCGTCATCTCTGATTTCGGCTTTTGCAAAGTGCTACATCAGACCAACTATACAGCTGTTTTACAAGAGAAAACCATACACGTACCTTGCCATTTTTTCTGACGAAGCGATTTAGTAAGCTAGCAAATTTAAGTTGAAATACGTACAGTAAGTCTTGTGTGATCTGGAAGTACAAGCTACAGTAAGATATCCTTTATTATTATGCGTAAATACGAGTATGCGCTGCTTTATAATCGGCGTTGCCGTTACGTACAGAATAGGAATCTGTGTTCCGCTGAAATAACCTTATTTTATCCTATCTGTTTCAAGTAGCCTTTTCGCTGTTGGGAGAAACTTGGTGGGTCAGTTGCCTTTTGCATTGTCCATTTGTCCATACGAAGAAATCGCTCTTGCATGCATGAGTTTGTCGTGGGCAAACCATTTCGCTGCGTGACATCTGGATGCAAAAATTTTGTCCAGTTTGAAAATATGCATTTCCACGCTCACCATTTTTACACCGCTAGTACTAAGTGATCAGACAGTTGAGGTCCACGTTTCTTCAGCTTTGATTAGATATGCTGATAATGTTATGCGGAAACAAATTGATTGATAATAATCGAATCATTGATTAGAATTGGCTTTTTGAAAGCACAGTTTCGACTGGTTAGAAGGAACTGTATTCACATGGCGCGAAGTTATTAATACGTTGATATTGTCTGACTAATCAAAAAGTATAACGTTCCTTTTGTGCATGTTGATTTCTGGCGGACATGAAATATGATGTAGTTATGCAGTCTGTTTTTCAGAGGTGTCGAATTTTGAACTGAAGAAAGACCGTCAGGGGAGGCAGCGAGGTCATATGAATGAAACGCTGCAGTGCAACCATAGTTGAAATAAATGACGTCAACCAACGCATCTACAATGCGTCCCGTCTATTTTCTGGTAAGAAATAGCATAAACCGGAAAATTTTTTATTCATGTAAGTGCTATTGCTGTCACGTAGGCGTCTTTCCGTCAATTTACCGAGAGTGAAACTTTCATTATGCAATCTTCGCTTATCGCCTGCTGATAAGGAGATGTAAATAACTCAGTGTTGTATTGAGGAATCAAATATTGAATGGATCACTGTCTTTCAGCCATGGCGTATAGTACAAGTTGGAATGATTTATGACGGCGTAACAATTTACATGACCGTTAGCAATTATTAGCTACGGCCGTACTGATACTGTACGCCCGCACTGGAACCATCAGAAAGGTTGCATTATGGTGAAGTGGAAAGAGGTGAACTGACGAAACGGCGAAACAAATTTCTGAAGATCCGGTAAGCTTGTATACTCCTTTTACTTTTATCCAAAGTTCATGTAGAGTATATAATTTTATTCTTACGGAAGCGTCCCGTTATAGCAGTTAACAAATTTGGTAATTGGAGCTTTCGGGTGGAATCTTCACCCGTTTTCAGCGTATAGAGGAGGAACTGCTCCTCTATACGCTGAAGACGGTTGAAGATTCCATCCAAAGTTATCATTCCACAAAGACACTTCAAAGGATAAAGGCATAAAGTGTTCTAAAAAATAATAATAAGTGAATAAAGAAATAGAAATGAAAAATTAACCAAATGATGAAATAGTAAAAGTAAAACAAAAACGAAGTAAAGTGTAAAAAATAAAAATAAAAGTGAAAAAGATAGATAACTGTCTTCCGGCCTTTCTGTCCATTCGGTTCTTGTGTCGACATCCTCAAACGCTGTCGCTGCCGGTCCCGGAGGCCCTCCTTTCTTCGTGCATCATAGGCATCATTTGGTTATTTTAATATTATGACTTCGTGAGGGGCGATATTGGTGTAATGCATACTTTTACGGAAATCCTTTCGCTTTTCACAAAGATTGCTCTTTATTTGCGAAGCTTTCAGGGCGCATTTGATCTTGTTCCATCTTCGTCAATCCGACGATCTTATTCTGTGATATTTTATTATTTCTGCTTCGTTATGAATGGAATGGAAACTATTTCCGAAGGGTAGCTTTTTTCTGTCTAAACTGGCGTTATCCCACCTGTAAATTGCTGCTTATCCCGAACTTAACATCCGTATGAACTTGTCATTACGCGCTGGTTACAGGTTGAGGTGCAGCCAGAAAGCTTCTCAAATAAAGTGCAATCTTTATGACAAAGTATTCTTGAACAGCTTGTTAGGAAAAAACTTTCAGTATTGAGAGTGAGTGATGAGGAACGAGAAGTATTCATAACATGCTTGTTCCCTTAGCATCCTGGCAATAGGACGCTGTCCTTCGATTTCGAAGTCTGCTTTATTCTGAATTTTCTGCTACCATTTTTGCATTCATTAGTACAAATGGATAGGACCTGTTCAGCAGCTTTTTAAGTTCATATTGCGAAAGCACGCCGCTTTACCAGAAATCTACCTTTACCTGTTGCGTCATCGCGTTGCACAAGTATAAAAGGTTAAGTTGAAAAACTCTCTGACGTATCAGTTAGTAAATTTAACTTTAAAGATAGCATTTATGTTTCTGAGAAATTATTGCCTCAACTTTTACTCATTGCAAATCAGCTACAGTGGTTATTAATAATGAGGTTAGCAGGAGCAGCACAACGAGTTTTTACCAACGCACAATAAACTATCATCTTCGACGCCTATAGACTTGTCCTCCACGGAACATTGGCATTCATCATCGAGATAGTCGGAATGTTGGTCGAAGGAGCGATCGGGAGCTTCCGAAAAGTAATCTGGCGAATGGTGCTCCAATACTAAGGCAATGTCCAAAATTTCTTGCACCTTCAGTTTGTAAAGTTCCATTACGCGATAGAAACAAAAGCAGGCAATCGCCATGGTAACGAAACAAAATTGCATCACATGCAAATTCGTCAGAGATCCATAACCCAACAAAGCAAGAGTACACCACAAAATAAGTCGAGCTGCATAGGCGCTAACCAGACCGTTACTTGCCATTGTCAATAAAACAATAGGTGACACAGAGAGAGAAGCGACTGTGCTGAGGTGAGAAGCATTCTTAAACCATGCAGATGCATTTTAAACTTCGCCGGCTTGTGTTAAACTTCCGCCTTGACCTAACGTTAACTGATCAATTGAATTTGCGAGGTTAAGAATGCATCTCATATGCATTAAATGAATTGTAGGCGCTATGGCTGGGAACGGGTCTGTTTTTAACTTCATTGCATGTATTAATATTTAGAGTTTGGTACTCTATGCAAAGAACGTTTTTTCATTCAGAATAAGAAGCTTTCAAACCATTTTTGAAAGTTAGTGAAATAATGTACTAATACAGTTGCGTAAGATTGTGAGCAAAAAGGATGACAACGGTTAAACAGTTCAGGGAAACTGAAATGAAACAATTAAGGTAACATCATTAGGCGGTAACGGGAACAACCATAGTTAGGCCATTTATTAATGATAACTCGACGCGTTATTGTGTTAATGAAGCAATGATGCGTAAGACGAAAGTTTAAGAAACCATTAAGAAGGAAGTGCTTAAAGCTAAGGAGACAAATTAGTTTTGATTTGTCTTCAGACTTCATCAAAAGAAGAAAGAAAGTTCAAATTAGTAAAGCGAACGTGACGCATGCTTGAACTTTATTTTTGCCTAATTTTATTTCGAAGCTACTAATTTTGTAGCTGGCATAGGTGTGTGAAAACTTAGCTTCTCTTAATGGCCACATCGGTCTTCATTTATGGTTTATTTGTGGAATTGACCAGTTGAAGAGTTTTTTCTTCTTTCAGAACTTCAGGGGCGGCTGCTCATGTCCCGCCGCCATTGTATTACGGCACATCGGTTTGATTCGCTGGCGGCGAGACATGAGCAGCTCCAAAAAGCGGGAAAGGAAAAGCTTTCTTAACAAACGGGTCATTTCCCTAAATGAATCATATATGAAGTAGCCATAGACCATCAAGACAGTCATAAACGCAGCTGAATGATTAAAGTATGAGTGCATTCATAAATAAGTTTCTGCCACGTTTGAGGCGAAAGCTGAAAATGCCTATGCAAGCGCAGTGTATTTTCTGAAAGAGAATTGAATGAGCTAAAAAGTACAAAGAGAGGTATGGCTTTCTGGTTAGCTTCTGCTTTGTTAGCGTTGTATGAAAAGAATTAACCCTACAACTTGAATGAATTATTTGCGACGGATGTTTCTAACAGCGTATGCCATTGCAGCAAAGACTAAAGCTGAAAACCAATGGAGAAGCGTCACCTGAACACATCCAGCGAGATAGCTGTGAATCACAGGGATAAGGTGAGTCATTTCGAATAGGCAATGTTAAGCGACTTGCGGTCGGTGCACAAAGTGCACAAGTGTCCTAAGTTTGCTCTGGTCAGCTGGTCGCCTAAGGAAAATGCGAACGATCAAGTTTAACTGCACTGCGGTCATTTGTAGGAAAGGATAGCCAAAACAGCGAGACAGCGCAAACGAAGCGTTTTTGTTTACGCAGCTTTTGGAAAGCGGACTGTTTGCATTGCATAATGGGAAGCGAATGCTAACGGCCTCTCTGCTGATAGATCCAACCATGAATAGTATTGCCAAGCGTTGCATGTTAACAGCTTGTATGACGGAACGACTCAACGCCACGACAACGAAATAGTTTATGTTAAAAAAAGAACCATTTGACTATGAACTCGAAAAAGTGTTCCAACGAAGAGGAAGCGCTTGAAACGTTAGCCTTTGAAACGGCTCGTTACTTCTTTAACGTATGCGACGACGAATCGAAGGGATATTTGTCAAAGAGTGATATGTGTCGACTGCTGAAGAACGATATGTGCAATCTGTCAGCTGACGAACTGGAAATGGTGTTCGACAGTTTGGATCAAGACCATAATGGAAAGCTAACAATGGAGGAATTTATTCGCGGTTTCGGTAAGTGCTGTATGGTTGCGTGCCAATTCACATTGGCAATGTCAAAACTGCTTAGGTTCATTTGTCAAGTCGGCTCACCCAGAAATGCTTCATTTGATCGAACGACGTCGATCCAGCAGGGAAGTCAACGACAACAGCAGACAAGCAAATGGATCGTCCAATGACGAATACAACAAATTTTTGTCCCGTGTAGGCGCCAAAGATATTATAGGCGAGTAAGTAAACGACCGCTTCGAATTTGCCTTGAGCAATAATAACAAACCACCTCTTTGCAGCACAAGCGCGGAATACATATGGCAATCCCTGCGGAGGGAACCAACTTTGTTGCACAAGTTTGAAAATATGCTGGAAACTCTCGGCAGCGAAATCAAGCGGGTACGCGACTTGGCGGCAAAGTACAAAAGCAACCAAGCCGCTGAAGTTGATCAACTCTACGCTGACTTGGAGCAACAGGTCAAACAAGAAACTGAACGATACATAAGAACAGTAATAAAACGCAGCCGTTTATCGTTATCAGAGAAGAATAATATTTTTTTTCAGGAGCGGGAAAAATTGAAAAAATTAAAGTGGTCTATGGAAGCGGAGATTGAAAACAAAAAAATGGAATTCCAAGAACTTAGCCAAAAATACGCCACCGTAAGTTTTGCCCTTCAATCGATCTGCCTGACACGCCGGCAAGTGTTGCAGATTGAAAGCAAATTGGAAGATGCCTTGTATGACAAGGAAAAAACGCAAGCATTCATGGACAAGCTAAGAAAGGTAGGTTCACAATGCTAATAACCATAGGCAGAGAACGTCTACAGCATTAAGAAAAATATTTTTCTCTGCTTTATCCACGTTCATTTTCCGGGAACGAAAAGAGTAATAAAGAATTATTACATACGTAGTAACTACTGAAATCAATAACCGATTTAATTATAAACTATTAACTGCACAAACTATTCTTCATATTCTTTTCCTTTATTGTTAGGAAGAATCTTATGATTTGTAGCTGTACACGATTGGAGCGTAAATTTTAACGCAGTCGCCATTTTAAGGATCGCACGACCTTCTCGATGGTCCTATTTTTATTTACATAAATTCATACGTAATCTGTTGGTTTTGTCTAGCGCTTTTATTAAGAATGAATAAAGCATTACTTGATTTACTATTTGCTAGCACGACATATACTGGCAAGGAATGGTGAAAACCATACGCGGACATAACATATTTCTATAAAATAATGGCTGCTATAATTTATTCGCTACAAACAGTATGAAACTTGAAATGGAGAATGTAATGGTAATGTGCATTCAGGAGAGAGATATGCTGTCGGAACAAAGAGAAGTTTTAGAAGACGAACTTCGAAAGTCACGCTTGGAGGCGCGAGAATTAAGCGACTACTTAGAACGAGTACAAAGAGAAGTGAGAGATGAAAGAAAGAGGCGCGCAGTGTCGGCGTGGAATGTAAACGAAGAAGCCGCTGGAGAAAGAGAAGCTCTGCTGAGACAGCTTGAAGCATTACGGTAAGGAACTGTACAAAAATATGAACACAGTAGGCACACCTCGATTTGCCATTGAACCTTTCCGCGTCAGTGAAAAAAGTAAGACGCTGATAACAGTTGCACAGAGTAACAGATACAGGCATATCCCTCAGACTTGTTAAATGACAGGCGAATACTGGCATAAATTGAGACATTAAGGCGTGTGTTCAATAATTGCAAAGTAAAGAAAAGAAGGAGAATGAAATGAGAGTACACTATCCTTTCAGGACGGAAAACATAAAACTGCTGGACGAGATAGATGCATCGGTAGCATTGCCGAATGTCTCCAAATGGACATTGTTAATAAAGAAACCTTATAGCGTCATTCCGGAGCAGCCTCATTGTCTACCTCGCCTATGGGATCAGCTAAGCAGATGAGCTTGCACAGGGAATCGCGTGACTCAGGGTTTGCAGAGGGATACATGTTGCCTAATTTTAGTTGGACATTTAGAAAACAGAAAATTCGAGACATGCCTTACTGTCAGCCAGAGCATAGCGCCAAAGATAGCGAGTTACGTTCGCTGCGCCGCGGGGATAGTGCTACGATGGAGTCAGAACTTTGTACGGCACAACCAATGGAAAATGGGACAAACCGGTACGCGCAACGGGCAAAGTTATTTCTCAGATGAAACTTTAATTCCTCACGATTAGCAGCGACGGAAGTTATGGACCAGTTTTGAATGGCCAAAAGAAAAATGTTCAAAACTTAGTAACGTTATCACTGTATGACTGTTCTGTACGTAACAAGTCGATTATTTAAGACAGCAGCAGACTTAGGCGTCCCGGATAGGATATTCAAAGTTGTGGTCGCTGGAGATTCCGGAGTTGGAAAAACCAGTTTCCTCGATCGTTTTACCAATGATCGCTTTGACCCAACGCATCAGTCCACAATAGGTAAGGCGAATGCTTAAAACACGACCACACATCATCAAAAACTATTCGCTACGGATGCTGTCTGCATGAGCAGTTTATCTTTGCAAAATTGGCTCACTGATCCTTACAGGCATAGATTTTCATTTGCGCGTGTTGAAAGTGGAAGATCAACTGATAGCACTTCAATTGTGGGACACAGCCGGACAGGAAAGGTATCAACCGTTTATTCGCGACTTTCAAACCTCAATGGTTCATTTTGTCCTGCAGATTTCGAAGCATTACGAAGCAGTACTTTCGCAAAGCCGACGCCGTTATTCTTATGTTCGACCTCTCGTCGGAACAGTCGTTTAAAAATGTTCGCCAATGGTTGTCGAGCGTTGAGGTGACGTAGAGACTTTTTCATTCAACATTAACCGACCTTCTTCCTGTTAGGAAGTGACGGACGAAAACTGCATTATTTGCATAATTGGGAATAAAACAGACCTGCTGGAACAAGGCCACGCGAGGATTCACAGGGAAGAGTTCAAACCTGAAGAAGTTTTAATGTTGCACAAATTTAATACGAAATTCAGCGTACACATTGCTTAGGAATACCAAGGATTGTATTTCGAGGCGAGCGCCAAAACCGGCGATTCTGTCCAAGAAGCCATGTATCAACTGGCCTTGTAAGTAGAAAAAAGCAAGGTTCTTTGCCTAATACGGAAGTCGTATTTTGTCAAAGGCTCCTCAAGGATGCCAACGTCAGAAGCACGGAAAACAACGTTCGTCTGGAAGAGTCGGCTAAACCAAAACGCTCAAAATGCTGCGGTAAAAGTTCGAACAACACTTAGTAGTATTATAGGACGATCACCGGTATATGGTTTGCACGTGGCAACAAAAGCTTGTGCTGCAAGAGGCAACATTGCTTTGGCAAAGAGAAAGGAGCATGGCTAATAATTTGCTGCCATTGTTAGTTGTAAGCACAATAAATGCTTATGTAATTACAGTTTTGATATAATACTTGACTACGAAAGAACCTTCGCTGAGAAAGCGAGATCTCGTTACCGATATGAAAGGTACGGATTAACAGTTTCACCCAGTCGTTATTTGTCATTGTTAAAACTGTTTCGATACATACTGTTCAACATTATGCTGCATGAGCTAAACAAATGAATACGAAAATGCCTAAACACTTGAGGAATGCATACATTAACGAAACTGATTACGTACATGCAAGCAAAATGCGTGAAGTTGTTGTAAGAGAAACGCTATTCCATCCAACGCTATCGATTCTTCTTATACAGAAAATCTTAACAGATATAGAACGGTACTACATTTTTTGTTTTTGAAATTCGCGCGTCGCTTAGGTGCACAGTGACAAAACAATCTTATTAACAATTCAGGCGATATTAATGCACGATATTTCTCCTGTTAATATGTTAGGTCATTGTCAACGTTTCTCAGCTTAACTCATGTGACATTGATCACAACGCGACTTTCGACCATAAACAGTTAAAACCCACCTGCATACAAGTTAAGCTTACTGTAGCTAAGAAAAGTTCCAAAACTGAGTTGTTGTCTCACCTTTCGCTTCAAGTGAAGTGGAGATTGATGCTTCCAAATGAAATATACGACATCGCGTAAAGCTGGGAACTTCATTTCCATGAGATTTCTGTAAGCCGTAGTTTTCAAATCTAGACTGCAGTCCTCAAGAGTGCGCAGGTACGAGAGAGCATGGTACGAGCCAGCAAAAGTTTACAACGATCGGTATTGCCATATTACGGCCTTTCCGTTAGACACCCGAGCCATATTTGTGTATATATATTCCTTCAGAGTTGTATACTTCTTCGGAGATGCATATTGCTTCTTTCAAATTTTTTCAGTATAATTTTATTCGGCTCTTATGGTGCACAAAAAAGCAGTATATTCAGAAAAATTGGCCAAGATAACTTCGCTTGCGTCTAATAAAGAAAAAGCCCTTATCAAAAGGCGACAATGCTCTCTACAGTAAGCAGCGATGGAAGTCCTCTTCTTAAATCAACCCGGAGTGGGTAGGCCGTCAGAATTGCAACTACACTTTCTTTCTCAAGCTTTCCGTAGTAGTATGCAGCTGGAGAAAGGCCGGTGACGTTAAATAGAAGCAAGCATGCGTATTTTTACTTGACGATCAATTGTGGCGCACAATATCGTTCGGCCAAACTGGAGTTTTCTTTTTGCCCAAAAGAATGACTGCTAACGCGGAGTTGTGCAGAGTAAGAGTAACTGTTTACATACCGTGCTTCGCTTTTCGGTTGACTTTGCTGGATTTTAAGACCCATTTTGCAAAGTTCCTGTCCGTTGCTACCATAAACGTCACTTCTCGTCCAGCAAGTGCAAGCCTTTGGTCTCAATGCTCTTTTGACGAATTGACTGACTCTCCAATTTTTTTATTTAAAAACCTTCCAGCTTCTCGGTAAGTGAAATTGCGGTGTTCACGAAAGGCGGGAGTTCGCGTGAATGTCACTGTTGGCTTACTTTTAGCTCTGCTGTGCTTGAATTCGTCGCCAACTTAATACATGAGAATGTTGGTTTCTTCCTTCGCCGAGTAGACAATCCAAACTTCAGTGAGCAGTTCAATTTTGCGTGGTAGTTCGTAAAATTATTTTACAGCGTACAACGTTGGTTTTGTCGAAGAAGCCGTACAGGAACTTTGCGGCACATTTGAAGATTTTGTTAGGAAGCAACCATTTTTCATGAAGACTCTTTCTAAGGTTTGTTTCCTTGAATTCGGAACCTGATATGACCAGCTGATTTTTGACTTAATTTCAGTGGGTTGTGGATAACTTAGCGGAGCTGAGCAAAAGCGGACAGTCGCGAATCCCCATGAGCAGTGCCTCTCCCATGGAGCTTACACGTATTTATACGACGTGTTCCTCTAGCAAGCGGTTGCTCGATCTTCTTGGCTTTTGCGTTTCGCGAACTCTGGAAAGTGACGTTGAAAAATGCGTATCATTGTTATTGGACTTGTGGAACGCTTGCGGGAATTTTTCTGACTGGATAATGAAATATTTAAGGTTTTGTTTTGCCACTGTTGTTGTAATTACGTGCTGAGTTGTTGTTGTTGTTGTTGTTTTTAGCATCACCTTTTCCGACGACGCGTTAAAGCATTTGCTGAAAGTTGGTCTGAACGATTTTTGCACGTACGTTAATGGCATACTGGAAAACTTGCGCAGCGGCAATTCGGCTGCAGTTACCCAAGGACACGAACAATATTTGAAGGAAAAGTTGGCGGCAATATCTTCCATGCTTGGTATGGCAGCTCGACAGCAAAGCAGCGATTTCAGGCAGTTGATCTCGTCGGTGTTCACCGTGAGTTGTTGGCATCTCTTTTCGCGTTATCCTGTTTTACCTGAAAAGTTGTTTGACTGTAAAGCGCGGTTTCTTTCTAGGAATGCTGTCAACCTTCGCACTCAAAGCGTCACATGTATTATGTTCCATTCTTCTTTCGTCTAATAGCAGCTAACTCAGACATTGCGAACGTCGCTTTAGTAGAGATAGCCCGTTCAGGTTTGAGATTTAAATAACTAAAGATTTCCGAATTACACTTTTTCCAGCGACTCTTGAAAACCTTAACGTGTTGCGAAAAAGTCTACTTTCTGTCCCTGTTTGGGCTGCCACTGCAGAATCGAGGTGCGCTGTTCGATCAGTCAAAATTTCCCAGTAATTTCTGTTTTAGTCTTACGGGGGCGTTCATCAACATTGCTGCTTCGTTAAATTTCGAAACGGCGTCTCTGGTATATGATAAGCTTCTGAATTTTGCCTTTGAACTTCCCGCGACCGGTAAGTGAAGTTTCTGTTTGAGTTTTCCTCATTGCGCAGTTAGAGAATGATCATGCAAGCATAGCTCTTTGCCTGTAGGCTGCGTAACTGCCTATCGTTTAAAATACACGTGGCAGTCTTGAGCAATGGATGTTTTGTAACGTGATGGTACTTCATGATCAAGATTACGGTAGGCCTGTTTAAATAAACGGGAATACCGTAACCGTCATAATGAAAACCTATGCGCAGGTTACATGACATCCTATACCCAAACGTAACTCTACTTCATTTTTGATCTTTGTTCACGGCTCTCCTGTTTTTCATGAGCTGTAGATCCGTAAACTAAACTGAAATGAATGCTCTACAAACGATGGACGAACAGAACGCGACTCAACTTTGACTCGAAGCTTTAGTTACGTCATCAGCGAAATGAAGGGGCTCCTCGTCAATTCATCCACCGAAGACGGGACAAGGAGAGTTACATAAGCTCCGCTGTTATGTTATTATGATTTTGAGCAATAGGGCAACTGAGTAAGAAGACGGTGCAATAGTTAGGAGAATGACAAGTGTATGGAAATTCGAAGCGTGGACAACGAGGGCTCGAGAGAAGTGGCAGCGAACAAGTAGGGTATCTCCAATGAAAGTCATGGTGAAAAATTCCACATGCAACAGACTGAGCAGCTCTCCTCTTCTTTTACAAAAAGGTTTAAGGTTTTTGGGTTTTCATGGCTCATCCGCGTCTGAATAAAATCAAGCCTCTGTAATTTGAAGGGGCAGAACGACTTTTTATTAATATGCTTTGTTTTTTCGTCACTGCTTTCATATAATAAGTTTCCTTTTCTAAGGTGGTGACGAATCGCTTGCGCACTTGCAAAAGCAGTGCGTCACGTTAACGGTAGGAGGCGTCTGCCATTCTTATAGCTTTTTCACCATTTGTGCTCTTGAAGGAAAGCAACTTGGACGCAATTTCTCTTAGTGTTCTCGAGCAGCCTGTCGTGATTTTGTCCAAGTTTCCATTGCTAATGCGCATTGCGTCATCTCGGCAGCTTCTTTTCAAATCATTATTTTCCAGTAACGAGCAGCGGTATGGTGCAGCGCGCGTTTTCTTAACCAGCAGTGACTTCAGCACACTTTGTAGGCGAATTTGTATGTTTAAAGCTGTTTACCTGATATGCTTGATCAAAGGCCGTTTAGCAACTGCCGAATATCTTGGATATATACTTTGTTTTGCCGAGACAGAAGAGCAGGTTGGATAGAGCGAATAATTAAATCAATTAGTAATTAGCTTTCTTCCCTTTCAGTTGCATTTATTCACAGAGTTGTGCGCTGTTACTGCCGGTTTACAATCGGGTGCTTTGCATTATCTGATCGCTGAACTTTCTTTCTACGTGGGCAAAGCTTCAGAGATAGGCACGTTTTCGTGGAAGCGTTGCGCTGAGAACATACTGTCACTTTTGAAAGAGGAAAAAACGATTGATCCCGATACATCCGTCGACTTTGTCAGGTTCAGTTCGACCTTATCACTGTCAGGTTGTATGTCGGCCTGGTCGACTTTCAGAATGTCGGAAAACCTTTTGAAGAACTATAAACGGGTATTGGAGAACCTGTTGCCTCTCTACCTTATTCCCGACACTGAAGATGTCGTTTCGGATATTTTGGAAACTCTCGGCCTTCCTGGACAACAGCAGCCGGGTGAACTCGCCCAAATGGTGAAACTATTTGTCGCTACCATCTTTAACGTTATGCGCAAATTTGACGAAGATGGTTTTGCTCGTTCATTTAACCTCTTTTCGTTGTATGCATTGAGTTAATTTAGTTCAACCGAAATTAATGGGTGCCTGCACCGTAATGGGCAGTTGCGTCGTTGCGTTGGTACGTGAGCAGGAAGCGTATGCAAGAGAAGTGCTCTTTCACTGCTTGCTTTCGTATGCGCTCGCGGATGATTCGCCATTGCGCGTTGCTCCTAGAAAAGAACTGCTGGAAAATGTAGACTGTTCCATTTTAAAACAGAACTTACTTTTATCGGACTTGAAGTACCGCAACCGTAGCGTTCATTGCGGAACACTTCGCCGTCGTCAGGTGGTACCTCATTTCCTTGGGAACAATACAGTAAGAATTTAAAAATTTCTTTAGTTCTACGTGTGCACTGTAAGCGTGCTACGTTTCAGACTGTTGTTCTGGCTAGACGACTTTGCTTCGTTCACGTAATTGACGAATTATGTCGATCGGTAGACTCGTCTGTTGATGGTTTGTATGATGTGACCATGTGCCGTCGGTTAGCAGTTCTCTTAGTGGAAACCGTGTGCCCTGATCTGGTAGATGCACGTCATCATTGGGAAGATTGGTCTTCCGCAAAAATCTGTATTGAAAAGTGAGAGTTTAGACCGTTTTTAACTGCACAACGTTTTTCTTTCTCAAAGGTACATCAAGATAAGGAAAGCTGTTGACACTTGCCCTTTTGTTTACGACTTAATGCTCATTGCGGCTGAAGGTGAGAGACAACTTGCTTGCGTCACTTCTAAGTTGCCTTTTTGTAGCCTATCCTTGCCTTTGGTTTTGCTTGCCCATATTAAAGGCTCTGCTGGCAACCACGGTGGTCAGATTGGAAAGTGCGGCAAACAAGTCGGATCCGATAAGTTCGGATGTCAGCGCAGCTTTAGATCGTTGGTTCTACTTGGCAGCTAAAGTTATTGTTGCCTTCAGCGTTTACGATATCTGCATGAATGATTTTCAGGGTAGAATACTGCCGCAACTATTGAATAATGTGATTGACGTTTGCCAACGGGTAACTAACATCGAAGCTTGCCATATAATGAGAGACGTTTGGCGTTATTTGAATGTATGGCGTAGCCATGTGCATGTCGAGATTTTTTAAACGACTGCTGCCATTGTAGGAGCATGCGCCAAAGCTGTCGGAGCTTCAAGAGTATTACCAAAACGTATTAAACAAAGTAGATAATCTGCAACCTTTATCGGATAGTAATGTTGCTTAGCAGTATTGGCTAGACTGTTAAAGATCTCGCGTCATTTTAGGCGATCCAAATCCGTATCTCGTAAGCTCGCGGTTGGTTATTCAAAAGAACATTGAAAAGTTGGGTTGTTTGCACCGTGGATTGTTCAGCGCGAAGAATGCTTCTACGCAGTAGAATTTCCCGTCCGATGCTCTTTTGACATTTCTTTGCCACTTGTGAATCCGTTCGATTGCAAGTGAGCATTTTTGTCGTATACACTGATTCTACTCTACAGCATTCCTGCTTGCATAGCCGTTTAAATTGCAAAGCGCGTTTACTGCAATTTCGTTCGTTTCTCGGCGATTGGTTGTTTTGGCTACCTGCTGACCATCTACACTCCTAGCTTTGAGCAACAATTCCTTGAATGGTATGCATTCTAGGGAAAGCAGCCTTCTTGCTTGAAGAAATTCGTATTCACATTTAGCACTTGCCGTGTGCACGCAGTTCACAAAAAGGTTCGCATTTCATTTCCGCGAAGCTGAGTAACGCCTCTTCGCCGTTGTGAGTGCACGTTGTCAAAAGTCTGTCGCATTAAAAGAGACCGAATGGGTGAACTGTCTCATTTCAGATGAATAACGTATGACGGAATGTAATGTTTATATGCCTACCCATAATTTATATTACTGTATAAATTGCGACTGTCATTGCTTCAAAGATTAGTTGGTGTGTTGGTAGGATGTTTGTTCACGTGCGAAGCCTTCCCAAGCATTGCATCTACCGTGCTGCAATGTCCACCTTTAGAGTATGGACAACTATCGGCGATTGCAGGCTAACTCGTTTTCTTTAGGTTTTCGGTGGTGCCAATGTCCTGGCGCGTTGCAGATATGCGGTACGTTGTCCTTAATTTCGCTGTTGTATGATCTAAGCATGTTTTTTTCCTTCTGTTTGGGTGATAAAATTCAAAATTTAATCGTTAATGCTATGTACTCAATGTGCAGTTCGTCTCATGCATAATCATTTTATGTTGAAGTTCAAATTTTCTTTATTAATGCCCCTTGCCATTGTATACAGCCAGTTAGTCCCCTTGTGCACAGGGTGCATAGCTCGGGTTCGATGGCATAGTGTGCCTTTAGAAACTGCGTCCAAGCAAACGCTTCTCTCTACTTTTATTAACCTAATGAAATTCTTATGCTATTATTAGGCGCTCTGTAAGGGGCTGATCAAGTTTCATCATATTAACCGTTTCAAAACTTGCGAAGATTCGTGGCTTTCAGGTTTTGCTAGTTTCCTTTCTCCAAAGTTATGCTCTGGTTCATGTATGACCGAGGCAGCTCAGAAAACGCATTCTGCAATAGGGCTTCACGTCAACGAGAAGCGAAAATAAAACTCTGATTGTACCGATCGCTTCGTCGTTCGCATTTAGTTAAAGCAGTAGTGCTACTGATATTAGTTGATCCGCGCAATCAGCAGCTTGAGCTTAAATTCTAGTGCATCGCAGATATCTTTTAATAATACCCTTAGCAGTAGTACCACCTTTCATTGCCTGTGCTGCTGCAGCATAAGATAAATTCAGGTTAGTATTACTGTTGGATACTGTAGGCGGATTGGATGACGTAAAGTATTCTCAGGTTATCCTGTCTGAAAGGGGTTTGTTTTCTATACCAAAGAGGTATTGTTCCAATTTTTTGGTTGTCTCTGACTTCGGCTATTTAGTTATTTTGTAGGCTTCAAATGGTTCGTAAAGTTGTTCCAACTTTATTCCAAATGCAGTAAAAGGGAGCTATCGGAATCGTTTGTCTGGTTACATCTTCAGCGCTTAAATCGGGCAGTACTGTTTTACACGACCTGTTGATAGTTAGGTACTAGTGACATCGGTCAAAGGCTGTCAAGGTCACTACCGTATTTGTCCGTACTGCCTTTTTTATTATTTCTGCGTCGGGAAGATCAAAGAGGAGGTGCACGTTCGCCACAAAATAAACACCAACAGAGACGACGGGGTGCGAATGAGCAACACATCGTCCAATCCAATGTACTCCTGTTGCAGCCAAACGCTGAAGACGGAACCAGACAGTCCGAAAGTTCTGAATTACTCCTTTTTTGGATTAAAGTTTTGCATCGAATGGTTGCTTTGCCGTAGGCGCACAATCATGAAACTTTACCCCAGTTTTCAATCACTTTATTTGTACGTTTTTAATTGGCTTCCGATGTGCGATAATTTGCACAATGTTCCTTTGTTGTTTCAGCTTTCTTAGTGGATTCTCTATGTTTAAACTGGGAGCATTGCAAATTAGCGACAGTATAATTTTTTTCTCTTATCCGTAAACAGTCTGCTGCTCATATTTGTTATTTTAGCCTGGACGATCATTTGTAAGCAGTGCTTAATGTGCTTATGACCTTTGTGTTACTTTAAACTTCTCTGTCTTTTCGTGAATAGCTTCAACCTGATGACAGTCCAGTTTTGCTTATTTCACGTTAGTACAGTTCATTTCAGACAATGGCTGCCAACTACCGAGTGGAGCGAGACACCTTCGGGGAACTTAAGGTTCCAGCTGACAAATACTACGGTGCTCAGACGGCTCGTTCATTGATGAACTTTGAAATTGGTGGTCCAAGTGAACGAATGCCGGTATGCAGTTACCATCAACTTTGTATACCCTTTTAGTCAATGTCAGTCTTCATTGAAGTTGCCTGTAATTCACGCGTTCGGGATTTTGAAGAAAGCTGCTGCCATCGTAAACAAAGAGAAAGGATTGGACCCGAAATTGGCCGAAGCAATTGTGAAAGCTTGCGACGAAGTGACGGCTGGCAAATTGGACGACCACTTCCCGTTGGTCATTTGGCAGACCGGTTCGGGCACTCAGACAAACATGAATGTCAACGAGGTCATATCGAACCGCGCAATAGAGATTCTCGGAGGTCAGTTAGGTTCCAAAACGCCGGTTCATCCTAATGATCACGTAAACATGGCTCAGGTAAGAGCATTGAACGATGGCTTCGTTATTACAAATTTGGCGAAACTTTTAGAGTTCCAACGACACATTCCCAACCGCGATGCATATCTCTACAGCCATAGAGATTGATCAAACATTGTTGCCAAGCTTAAAGAAGCTGCTTAGCGCCTTGCAGTCGAAGGCAAAAGAATTTAGCGGTATTGTTAAGATTGGGCGCACCCATACGCAGGTGAGACAACGCCCTGATGCATAAGTTTGTTTGCTTAATGGGAGAGTGGTTGGTAGGATGCGGTTCCGCTAAGCCTTGGTCAGGAATTTAGCGGTTATGCAAAGCAGATTGAGAGCGGCATAGAGCGTATAAACGCCACGTTGCCCCATTTGTATGAATTGGCTCTTGGCGGTACGGCTGTAGGCACGGGTTTGAATACTTACAAAGGTTTGCAGCTTCCGTTTCGCAGATGAGCGGCGTGCATGGCCATTTCTCCTTCTTTTCAGGTTTTGCGGAAAAGTCGGCAGCCGAAATAGCAAAATTGACCGGTTTACCATTCAAGACGGCGCCGAATAAATTCGAAGCTTTGGCTACGCACGATACGATGGTTGAGGTTCACGGCGCCTTGAACACGATCGCATGTAGTATGATGAAAATTGCGAACGACATTCGCTTTTTGGGTTCCGGTCCACGTTCCGGTCTTGGAGAATTGATTCTTCCGGAGAATGAACCCGGTAGCAGTATTATGCCCGGTAAGATGATGCATTGTACCTATCGATCATTGATTGGTAAGCTGCTATTTCAAATTGTCAGGCAAGGTGAATCCAACCCAATGCGAAGCTGTAACAATGGTTGCAGCTCAGGTAATGGGTAATCAGGTGGCTGTTAGTGTAGGCGGTTCCAATGGGCATTTCGAATTGAATGTTTTCAAACCAGTAATGGTTGCCAATGTGCTGCAATCCATTCGGCTGATTGCTGATTCGGCGCGTTCTTTCGCCAAGAATTGCGTCATTGGTATTAAGGCCAATGATGAACGTATTAACAAGTTGATGAAAGAGTCGCTTATGCTGGTAACTGCACTGAATCCTCATATTGGTTACGACAAGGCAGCTAAGATTGCAAAATTAGCTCACAAGGATGGCACTACTTTGAAAGAAGCGGCTCTTAAACTTGGGTTCCTTTCTGCTGAGCAGTTTGACGAGTGGGTGAAACCGGAGCAAATGTTGGGCCCTAAGTAGATAAGCTCTAATGTATACTAACAGTTGCTTTACTATTTAGGCACATTGTAAGTATGTGCATTGTTCTATGCGCTTATTAGGTAAATGCAATTGTCTTATCATCCCTTTGTCGGTCGTACGTTCTTTTCCGTGTGAAAAAGAAGCTGGCAGTTTTTGGGAATAAATCTTAGGTGGACATTGCCTTTCATTTATACCTATAAAGTTTTGCCGCGTATAATTAGGGAAAACGAGTCGTCATGATTTAATTAACCACTATCCCTTTAAGAGACGCACATTGCACGCCTAAAGGAAATTGTAAGATTGCAGTAGACTTTCTATTCTACGCTTTCTACTTTTATGCGGTTCATTGTTGTTCTTCATAATATTTCTAGGGTAGGCATAGGTCACCCGAATGGGTGCTCTTTCTCTCACTTTGATTTCTGCATAATTATTTTGACTTTTATGCTAATGGCGCGTTGGCCATTCCGTTAGCTTTAAGTGTTAAAGTTTGCGACGTTGCCAAAAGCACGTCTTGCTCATAGGAGAAGAATCATCTTTTAACTGGCAGGTACAGCTCTTTTCCATCATTGAAGTTTAGTTATTCAGATTTTGCAAATGAAGGTTCCACATGAATCGTTCCCTATTTACCTATGAGTGGCATGTTTATGAATTGACGATGTGAGTAGGTGAACAGTGACGTAAGTCAATCATTAAACATGACTGGTCTTTTTTCAATCAGCAGTAACGAAAGTAGCGTCCATGCATGATTAATGTTCTTCTTTGTTTTGAATTCTGTTACGCGCCTTTGACAAACGAACGAGTTTGTTTTGTCATTCACTTTTGAAGTTGTTAATTAATACGTACTGTTAGTAAGGTCCGTAAAAGCGTGCCGTCGCTTGCGTGGCGTTGAGTTAAAAAGTTTACTTTTCACAAACGATTTCCAACAATTGAACTCTGGTAAGGAGTTGGTCAACGAAGATTAAAAACACCATCTGTGCGAAGAAGCAAACCGTACGAAGACTGTCACTGCGGCAATTAAAGCGACTTTGAAAAAAAAACCAACCGATTGGCATTGAAAAAGGCGTCACAATGTCACGTCGTCTCTCGAACTGTGTCCAATTGAAAGACGCCGACGGGAAAAAACTTGACGTGCGTCTGCCAAAGGGCGGATATTTGAAAGAATTTGACGTTCTTCCATTCGACACCGTCGATTCGAACTGAACAAAAAAGCACTTTGAAAAATGGAAGAAGAAGAAGTAATATTTTATCTTCGCACGATTGATTCGAGAATTTTGCCGCGTACTGCAAATAAAGCGACTGATGCCGTCTACGGTGTGCGTCCTTGGCTCATTTTCCAGTTTGTCCTTGTTTTTCATACCCAATTTTTGCAGCACTAAACAAAGAAAAATCGGCATAACAACCATAACTGACGTCACGGGTGAACAACAAGGTAAACTTGCCCTTGTCCTTCTTTCTCTCTTTGACAAAGTGAAAGGCCAACAGGGACAGTGGTAACGTTGAAGACTCGTTGAGCAACACTACCGGATTAGGAGCCGATTTGGTCACCGACAATGACCGGAAAGCCGTTTTCATTGTGCATTTCGCCTGACTTCCGCTCTGCGCAATCTCTCTCTTCGACGATAGCGATTCTTGCCGAGCCGGCACGCCTAAATTGTGCTCAATATAAGAATACGATCACCGAACAGACGATTTGTCTTACTTGGCGTGGTCGAAGAAACTGTGGAC
Organism: Trichuris suis; assembly: GCA_000797535.1. Lineage (NCBI taxonomy): Eukaryota > Metazoa > Nematoda > Enoplea > Trichinellida > Trichuridae > Trichuris > Trichuris suis. The sequence continues at coordinate 59,217 of KN538395.1, read as the reverse complement.
GGAAAAGGCAAGTTTGAAGTTGTCCAGTATTCAATTTGTAACTCTTTGGCATCTGTCCTAAAAAAACTCAGTTCACAATTCCGTTGCGCCTCATCTAACGCTCTGAAAACGTATATATTACCTAATAAACTAATAATAATAATAATATGGGAGCAGAACTCTAAGTATGCTGCTGCTTTTAAGAATAGATTAATATAAACGATTTCAGCTTAGCGTAGGAGTAGACCACGTCTTCGGACAGGTACGCTGTCACGGAGAAGGTTCAGTTGTGTAGTTAACAGTTTTTTTACAAAGCAAATACGTACCCGGCGACTGAGGTGGCCAATTCGTTGCTATGAGGAGATCCCGGTGGTGATGAGCTTTGCAAGCTGAAATCGGTTCTGCCGCAAGTAACCGCAGAGGTGGGTAGATTGGAGTTTGTGCTTTGGGCGGCAGTGGGCGAAGTAACACTGACATTAGCGAAGTCGCTTGAGCTGATCGTAGCTTCAGCTAAAGGTTTTCAAAGAAAAAAAATGATTATTCAAAATTTCAAATATTCCCTTCGCATAAAATATGCTTCAATAATGAAGAACGTAACCAAAGAAAATGCTGACGCGATGGCGGTAACACATTGTATATTCAACTTAGAAAACTTCACGTATCTATATATATCTACATATTAGTTGCAACACACTTTTTTCATTTTCATGACAATGAAAGCACGCATTATTCATGTGCCTAAACTTGATATATATAGTTTCTGCGTTCAAGTCAAATAATGTTAACAAACTGCAGTTTTTAAAAATCTCGCTACACAAAGCGTATTTATAAGCTCAGCTAAGTTACGGTTGCTCCGGTAAAGGAGCTTCTTTTCCTCTGCTGGCTGGTTACTAATTAAAGCGAAAATAATTGCAGTAAAACTATGAGTTCAATAATAGTAGTAAAGATTGGTGAGTTGGTAAAACAGGTTCATATGTTCTCACTTTTCACGTAACGAACTTCCTTGTCGTAATAATGAATAGAGGAATAATAATAATGCAGTTTTTCAGAAGGCTAAAGTGACAAACGGGTGATCAGCATTCCTATTTCCTTATGGCAGTGGGAATACCCGGAGAAAAAGTCAAGCAGCAGCGCGAGTAACAGTTGCTTTCTGAACATCCGCTTGTTTTTGTTTACCTATACAACTGAACTAACTTTTGCTTGCTCAGTCTGAAAGCGGAAAAATAAAAGCTACGCAGAGGACAGAGATTTTTAAAATTCATAAATGTTCTTGGAAATATCGACAGTGATGAAGTAAGCTACCAATTTGCGCTTTTTTAGGCAAGAGCAATGAATGGCATTGGAAGAAATGAGCTCGTAGGCGACTGCACCGGAAATCAGAAGAAAACAAACTGCTTCTGAAAAGTTTAGCCAATGCTTACTGAACTATACGAGATGGAAGCAACTGTTTGGTAGGCTATACGCCGGTGGAAAGCATTTTTTCAGGACACGTCTTAACCTCAAAGCAATTTGAATATTCCCTCCAAATCAAACTGGCCAGCTGCACATATATGTCTCGCTTAGGAAGATTAAAGAATAGGACAAAAAACTTACGAGCATTCTCAACCGGCGCCAACTTGACACTAACGACGAACGGCACGAACTGTTGAGTCAACTCGTTGTTGGAACTAATTTGCACAACACAGTGACGTCATAGGAAGATGATAGAAACAGAACTAACCTTTCGGATTTTAAATGAATCATTACCTCGGAGATGATCATAGGTAGCACCAGCTTGGCGTTATCGAGGTAGCGGTGAATTCCATCCAATATAGCTTTGCTTTCTGAGTACAAATCAGTGGTTAGTTTCCACTTGGACACAACATTCGTCTACCTGATTCAGAGAGAACCACTTTATCCCACAAATCTAACCAAGCTGATTGACCGAACAAGTTGAAGTATGCTCGATCCATAGATGACAAATAGCGCAGCCAAATGCCGTTACCTAAAAGCAACGCATGCGTGGCCTAGCCGCTACACCGTGTACATGCTTCGCTCACAACAGGCAACCGGATAAAAGCGTACGTATCCCAACCAGTCGTTTGGCTTTTGTCCAAAAACTTCCGTATAGCTGCGCAAACAGTTGTTGAAGAATTCGTCGCCGCCCAACAGGCAAAGTTGTATAGGAGACGGACTGGCCGAATTTTGGTTGCAGCTTCAAGCAAAGCGAAGCTATTTCAAATTGTTGGATTGAAAAAAAATCGATTGCTTACAATCGTTGGATTTTTGCAACCAGAGCGAAAAAGACGCTTTTCGTCTCCTTCAAAGTTTCCGTCACGAGACAGCAGTAATTGCAACTTTCCAAAAGTTGCAACGCCGTCTGAAAGCATCGGATAATTTAGCTATGCAAAGTTGAACCGAGAACTGGAGCGAACAAAAGGCGTACAAGAAAGCACATCCACAATGTGGCCCTAAGTCATAAGGTAATAAAATAGCCTTACTGAGCAATGCCTGATGGACAGATCTGACAGTATGAATAGACGACTGGGTAAGGCAGCATCGTCGGCAGAAAAGATCGAACGTAGTTGTTCCGAGAAGGAACGTGTGCGCAATGGAATAGATACCGTTGCACTCTTCGTTATACAAGGCGCAGACGCTGTACTTGCTGACGGCAAATCTTTAGTTGTTGCCATTGCTGAAGACTTCACCAATTTGCGACTTTCGAATATCGGTGCACTATTCTGGTGAGCCACCGACGGCCGGCCTCTGCATGGGACAATCTCTCTGAATAAAATGAAGACCAAAAAAGCATCCCAAAGGCTTACTTTATGCTTGTAGGGTCTGTGGACCATTCTTTCAACGGAACCGATGAAAAGCGTGCATCAGCTGTCCGATCGCCTTCGACCGACTTATCCAAACATTCCGGCAAAGTATCCCTGTCAATTGTCTTATAGTCCTTGTTTCTTGGACTGTCAACATCACAAGATGCCGTATAACCAGTTGAGTCTTTGCTTTCGTCGCTTCCCTCCTAAAATGCGTCAATTGCGGCATTGAAGTACCAGACGGAGAGATGAAGCTCACATCCTGAACAATTGGTAACTTTTCCCTGGAAGAGAAGTAAGTGCGAAGTGAAGGTTTCGGCGTTGAACGAAGGCTGGCAGTATCGTTCTCTTGTTCGCCTCCAGAATCGGTCAAACTATCCAATTCTTCAAAAAGAGCTTCCAATTCCTGCTGGGCCGGCTTCTTGCCAAATGCGCCATCGGTCGACTATAAGAGGAAGTTAACTTCTGTAAAGCCGTTTGTGATCGGCGTACTTCTTCCTCGGGCACTCGAAATTTCTTCAAAAGAGAAATGAACTTTTGCTTGATATTCTTCTGATGAAGAGCGAATCGAACAGGGGAATGTTGAGCTTGCTGACCGGAGCATGCGGATTTGAGCCAAGAATTTGAAGGCGTCATAACACCTATGGGCTGTTCATCCACAATGGGCTCTGAATCCGAGGCGCCTCCTTCCTCATTTCCCGTCCAATCCTCGTCATCATCGTCCGAGTATTCTCCCGACTGTTCTGCAAGTGAAGGAAAAGGTATTATGCAAATGTAACACTAACCAAAAGGCATTGCCTCCTTTGAGCTTCGAATCTTCCTGATCGATCGGCTGGCTACTTAGAGATAATATGCAAAGCCGAGCAGCCGGATTCGCCTCATCGTCACTGTGCAAGGTGAGCTCACGAAGTCCAACGCTTTGTAAGACCTTAAAGGGAAATGCAATTCCTATTCAAGCTCAACGGAAGTCGTGCTCTACGTCGGTCAGATTGATCGCTCCAACAGCCAACGTTTTGTATCCGAGCATTGGACGGTTCTTGTATTTCTTCCGTCGCTGCAGCATTACGAGCAATCTGTTGTTTTGCTTCTTGACGAAGTGAGGATACTGGAATTGAAAAGAAATTTCAGACAACATTGCAGAAAGACACGTGCGTTGCCTGCAAGGTGAACTCAACGTCCAAATCAACGTCCACTATGCCGTTGACAGGCACTACGGGCATGTCGTTCGAACGTAGCGTTCTTTTGAAACCCTGCAAAGGTATGGTTCTATTTTTTTAGAAAGAAATGCTGTGTTTTAATAACACCTGAAGTTTGACCGCGATCACAAGGTTGGTTGCTCCTTGTTCGAGCGAACGAAAAATCGTTAGGCGGTTGAATGAAAGACAACATAATCTGAAAAGGGATTAGCTTAAGCTGGCAAAAAGCTGTACTCGCCAACACGTTCCGCAGAACATGAATTTCTATGCTCACGAATAGATCTAGTATAATTCCTCAGAATTACTTTCAATGTGGGTCTTTAGACATACATAAAATGACCACTGACCATCTGTATATGCGGTAAGGTTAAAGCTGAGAACAGATCAGAAAAAAGATTTAGAACTAATTATTCTGTTGGTGCGCTCGGTGGCTAGTGAATCGCATAAAAAGTTGCTAGTCGAGTTAGAAGCTATGCCATTTAAGGAGTAGCCAACAAGAGCGGCAATCCCTAAGCGCAACCAGCCGCGGAAATCTGCTTTTGCCTCTATTCACTTTGACAGACTTTGCTTAGTTCGTATCAGTGAAAAATCGAATTGTTCAAAATGGACAACCTCGATGCTATCGCCTTGCTGACGTAGCGCTAGTTCACTTGGCACCTGGAATTCTTTCAACCGAATTCCGCACGTGCACTGAGTTTCAAAAAAGTTACAGCGCTATTTAAGCGCATGCTTTGCCATTCTTCGAGAACCTTAACGACCTCCGCAATTGATGGACTGACAAGACATTTTTTTATACGGTAAACTAGGAAGGCGTTAATCAAAGCATTTTGGCAAGTGTTGGACAAAGACTGATGAACATGGGCCCTGTTTGATCAGCAGTGCATTAAAGCGCTTGCTCCTATCAGCATCCTTTTGACGGCGGGTGCTCAAAGCAACTAATACAATAAATAATTCGCAAAGATAAACGATAATGGATGAAGAAAAGGAAGGCACTAAAAATTCTGCCAATACGATTAACAGTATTCTTGACTTACTCGTCTTCAGTATTGGGTAAATCATGGAGTAGCCAATTTCGTATTGATCCATGATTACTGGCAATGCCGTGACATCATAACGACAATCATTAGAGAGCAGACGATACTCGTCTGTTGCAAAACCCAATAGTCATATCTGAATTCCGATGTACTTATTACATGCGGAATATCGGGTGTCTTTTAATGGGATTACGTATTTTCATGACGTAGAAGTCAGTAATTAAGCTGCAAATGCCTTAGGGCATTTTGCAGTTTAATTACTGACTTCTACGACAACGGGAAAAAGCTGTGGCTGACGATCAACATGAAAATACTTATTCCTTCTACGTAATTGAGAAAAAATACGAGCTTGTCAAAGTAACGCATTCTGCTTAGCAGTGACTGAGTAACTAAGCAGTAAAAGGTATCCTAAGGTACCTGCACGGATGGCCAACAAGAATTGGGACGGAAAGAATCGAAAGAATATCAGTGAAGTTGAAAGCTATAAGGCAAAGAATACTGAAAGTATAATCACTAATGGGTGAGTAGATTTCCACAACTTTTAGGGAACTGCATAAGAATTTTAACAGATGAAGTTTTCGGGAATCCCATTGTCATCGTCTACTCTAAGATAAAGGAAAGGACAAAAGCTGATATGCATTGAAGTGGCTTTAAAATCAAAGTCAGTGTTCGTGGAAAAAAGTCGGGAAATGAACTTATGCAGAGGTCGAAATATTTATGCTCAACAGGAAACCGGCTAACCATTTCCACCAGATGCAAGTTCAGATGCGACTCAAATGGCGGAGGAAAAAAAGGGACCATAATCAGATCGATACTGCTCGTTTGTGCGCAGCATTGTGGCGAATTGGGCTCCCCCCAAGTGGCACAAAGCAGTGGACAAGAATTGGCGAAATTGTTCCCAGAAAAAGGTCAAAAACTGAGGCTTACCGCGGAACGCAGTTTGAGCACGCCCTGTCCACTTCCCACGTAGCGAACAGACGCATAGGAACGATCTTGCATTGCTCCATATCTTCTGCTAAAAGCAAACATCTGCATAAAGCGCCAGCTTGAATAAGTTGTAAAACGATTGAAATATATCTAGAGCGTTTCTCCAGGCTGCTCGTGAAGGAGAGCGAGCAAAAACAATAAAGACGTCATGCATTACTTTGGCAGTAACTTTCACACGTTCCTCATAGTACGGTAACGTTAATGGGCCCAACTGACGGTGCAATATATGCGGGAAATGGGCAAAACAAACCTTGGCTGAAATGGAAGCGTTCGAATGGCTGACGGTTTCCACTTTTGTCACGTCAACTTTCCGCGCGGTTGATTCTTGCGGAAAATCTGAAACAGAAGAAAAGTAAAGGAAGTGTTGATCGTTGAAAAAGCTTCTCAGTCTCAACTATTGCGCGAAGAAAATGCGTCTACGGCAAAGTAAGCAATGTTTAATCGAACAAATTATTCGTCCGTTTTCATCAAACAAGCCAAAGATTGAACGTGTTTTATTCCCTCGGCGTGCAACATTGAACGTGATTGCGCCCAACCGTCAATCGTTAAGCGACAACCTTGAAGGAAAAGGAATCCGCGGAATCAAAAGAAGAAAGCGTGCACCTCGTGATGGTTGAACGACAAAGGGCGAGAAGCTGTCGAAACGAAGGTTTCATTTTCTCAGCGTCATTTGGGAAAAAAACTATTGCCTATAGTTTGACCTGAAAAAATCGCTCCGCTATGGACGAAAATGAGCTGGCATCAAGTTTCAAAGTAATAATTGAATTCTCAAACATACCAACAACGCGAGTGGGAAACTACATAGACTCACGTATGTTGACAATTTCGTAGTGCTCAAGCAACACCTGCCACGTTCTTCACAGAAGAGCTAATGATGCGGTCACTTCTAACGACTGCCTATCATTCGTAGCGGTGAATCATCGAATGTGATTGGCGAGGCGCATTCATGCTTCAAGAAAATACGACGTGCCTACGGATTATATTGCAACTGCCAATGGAAACGAACGAAGGAAAACAGACGAAAGGGTAGCGTATATGGCAGATATGTGAACCAACTGGCCTTGTAACCATTAAACGGACAGCAATAAACTTAGGCGATACTCCCCTGCGCCAGTAGACTGCACATAGACAGAAGCAAACGCAATAAGCTCCAATAATCGAACTCTTTCAATCAATACGAAGTGAGGGAGGGAAATGCTGTTTAGAAGAAACCATTCGTTAATAATGGCAGACTGAAAATGGGAAAGCGACACTGCAAACGACAGCGCCGTCATTGTCAAAACAAACGAAACATCAGCAACGGACATATAATGTCGGGAATGAACTGGCAATAAAGTGCAGCGATCAGTGGCGGAGAAGAATGTCAATGTCTAATGGCTCGTTAGCGGATAAAATTAATCCGGATAGGGCGTAGCCATTTGCCGTGCAACACTGTCATTGCTAGCGGAGCAGCTGAGTTCAATAAGCGAAAAGCCAACGGGACAAACAAGCCAACTTTCACTACAATTGTACAGGCACGGTTGACTGAAATCATTAACGCTTTCTAAAGGCGACTTGCGCTCCGCAAATCATGGACACGTATAGAATTACGTTTCCGCGTTAACTCGTTTTTTCAGGAGAACAATTGAGCGCAAAGCGACTTACCATTGAAAAAGTAGCGATGAGAAAAAAAGCGGTAACGGCCAAGGTCTCAAGCTTTCTACCAGAACAAGCCGGTTCCTGCAACCAACCAAATTCAAGGCAATCGAATTAGATCAACCATTATGAGCGATAGAAGCCAGCTGCGTCCAATTCATTTTTCCGCATCATACTGTACAACCTCAATTGGAGAACAGGTTCGAAGGCGTAAACACCTCCGCGTCTGTCGCTAGAGTAAACATTCGACGTTGAAATTCGTCAAATTTACTACCTTAAAAAATTGAGCTGCTGCTGTTCAAATTTTCGAAGAATTAAACCGCAAAACAATTTTTCAGACTGTACTATTGTAACCTGCTTATCATTTATTTAAGCTCGGTCATTTCTGGGCCCATTTCTCGCAACATTATTTGCGTCCGTCAATTCGACAATGCTCTTTTAGATGCGTTTTTTTCGTTTCGGCTTCGTCTGCGCTTTCCACTGGTCTGTTATGCTGCTCGCCAGCCGAATGTTGATCCACCTGCACCTTAGCGGTATGATCGAAACGTTGCTTTAGCACAGTGACTTGGAGATGAGGCTACGAAGAGATGGAGCAATTTGAGAATGCTGCCTTCGTTCTTCAAGTGGAACGGGCTGATCTAAAGCATTGGGTGAAGTTGCTGACCGCCCTTTCGGCCGCCGTAACAAGTGAACAGGCGATGAAACTTCCACAACGCCTTGCTTGCCCAAAATTGGCCGTAGAAATGAAGCACACATCTGACCACAGGTGGTTCGATGAAGTAAGTATTACTTTTTTCTACGCAGCTTTTTTAGACAAGCTTTTTTTAACTAAAGCAGGTTTTTGAAGACCGTACTGCAATCCTAATACTCAATTTGTCAGGTTTTTAAGGCTTAAGATATTTCATATGCAGCAGATGTCGAAGCCGCGCTCTTGGGTCGTAATTCGAATGCGAGTGACCATTTTTGCGATTGCTGTCTCCATTTGAAAACGTAGTTTTTTGGTACGGGACAGTAGTACTTCATGTACAGTATACAGCTTTATTGTTACGGTAAGGTCCTGTTATTTCAGTCAACAAAAGCTTGTCCGGAAGGCCTTAACTCGTCTTCAGCGGATAGGCAGAATTTCTCACTGTCTATCCGCTGAAGACGGGTTAAGACCTAACCCGAAAGCTCCGGACAAACCTTTGTTGACCGAAATAATGGGGCCTTACTGTAAAAATAAAGCTCCATACTCTGCATGCTATCTCCATAGACACTTTTCCCTTCATTATTCTTACGTAATGTTTGAATGAGGAAAAGCGCGCTAAACTGCATAGCTTCAGAAACTGTTTCCTAAAAACTGAGTCTCTGTGATTTTTCTTTTTAAACGACGTAGAGTGACTGTGTATTAGTAATGCATGCCACGGTAATATATTGTGCGGAACTTTTTGTCTGGTCAAGTTTCAGTTCTTCTGCTTCTTGTCAACCTATCGTTGCTCGACGCTTCCTTCGCTTTGATTACCCAAAATGGTATTCATAAGGACGCTAGCTTTAGGAAGACGCGATTTGTCCTGAAAGGTAGCCGCATTATTAACAATTTGAACATTCAATGAACCGATTGTTTCTGGAAAGACAAATAAGAACTTTTGCGCTCGTTACGTTATCGAATATGTGTAATGTGGTATCCGCAAAGCTCCAACCTTCTTGTTTAAACAAGAGTAGTGCATTGACGCCTTTGCTGGTTTTGCTATTTTCAATTTATACTAATAGTTTTACTCTTTTATTGTTTTTGTATTTTAAATTGTCCTTTTGAGCTTTATCAGGCGTCTGCTACGGTGATTCGGTGTGCCATTAAGCTAAAATCTTTTTCGTAGGTTGTCGCATTATTACAGAAGCACTTTCAGAAGTCGGTGTTTTTTATGTTTCACAAGCAATAGATAAAGCAATCAATTCGCTACATATGGACACTTCGTGAGCACTGGTGAATAATAATAATAATTATCACTATCGGGAAACTTATTGCATTTGAAATTCGTGCCCCAATAGAAGGTCTTATTGATTTTTGTTATTAACAAAATTGTGGGCTTGTTGCTCCTTCTGTATTCTAAAAATTATTTTTACTCTCAATGAGAACAGCTTCGCACGGGCTTCCAACTGTTCAGCTGAATCCATTTAGGAAAGTATTTTTAATTGATTCTCTGATACTGCGTTACATACAAAATGGTTACGCACTTTAAAACGTTCAAAATGGTTGTCCATCTATGCATCAGCAATGGGGTTGTTTCCCTAGAAAAAAATTGTCATAACGTCCAACGCTGCTCGGCAGTGCGCGGTTCACGTGATTTAATTAATTATCACGTACTTTGTTTGGTTATCGAATATCTTCTTTGCTTTCTGTTTTTTAAAATAATTTTAACGAAGCAGCACACAGGGGATACCCCTCCGTAAAGAAGCTTTCCGAGACGATGTGCATGTAGTCAGCATGTCCTAATATAGACTTCTATGAATGTAAAGCAGCTGAATGTTTAAAATCTTGAAGCTTTTGTAACCTGAAAAGTTTGATGCCTTTTTGCGTATGTCAGTCACACTTTGACTTGAGGTTGTTCGAATTGCTTCTTTGCTATCACGTTCGAACAAAGTCAAGTTTCCAATTATGCGTGCCGATATTGATGGGCTCTCATCCGAGAATAGCATTCGTGCGCTTGTTCAGTTAAGCGAAACGACTGTCTGAAGTAATGACGTAAAATTGAAAATCAAATTGCAGTCGACGTACTGTTACAATGTATCTTTAATCAGTTTGTCTTGTTAAGCTTACAGCAATCGTTAGTTGCGTCTGATGCTTTTTAGGTTCACTTAAACTTGTTGTTTATACTCGATGCAAAAGATTATTTTTGAAGTTGGGCAACAACGAGGGCGCACTGCTAAATCGGAAACGTTTTATGAACACTTAAAAGTATAATTCAACTTTGCGGGCGGAGCAGTTCTTTGTGTTAGCTCGCGCTGAATGTTTGCTCATTGAATTAGTTTACCTTAAGGTCCACTTGGCGGGATTAAACAGTTTCTTGTTTGTTTGAATAGCATTTTGAAAAATCAGAGTGAATGAAGGCGAGACGGTTATTGATCTAAGCTTCATTGCTATGGGAAGCTCGAGCAACATGAATCCGAGAGCAGAACAGCTATTTTTGCTACCGTATTCTTTCTCTAATTTTACCATATAGGCTGTCAGCAGACCTCTTTACCATTAATACATTGCGTAGGCAATTTAACTTGTCCATCGTTGTCGCGCGCGTGAAGCGAAGCTGTTAATCTTGTCTAACGAGGGCTTCTTATCTATAAGTGGAGAAATAGGTTTCTTCCGCCAGTTGTACATTGCTTCGTTTCTATGGTTGCTTTATGACGACTTCATACATTTTCTTTGTGTCTTTTATAATCGTCTACGAGTGTAAATAAGAAACGAGTGATCCACAAGGGGATAGATTGCCTTTTCAGTTAACGCCAAAAACAATACCGCTGTTTGACTGTTGCTTTCGTCTACCAGAACATTTTCCTTCATCTCGTTTCTTTCACAGCTCTTTATTTAGGCAAAGCCGGTAATGCATTTCCAGCAAGTTTAATAGTTATCCCTATTTTGTTGCTTTGAAATGTCACGGGCACACAGCGTGCTCACGCAAGAGAGTGAATGCAACGCACCTGACCGTCGCGTTCCATTCTCTATCTTCTGGAACTGTTGCCGTACTGGAAGGCAATTATCTTTTTTTGACTTACCTTGGTTACACCACTACCAGCAATGCTTCCGTTCATTTTTTTAAATGACGCTCAATCCGTCAATAAGTGAGCAGGAGGAAGCATTGATGGAACTGGGAAAAAGTGACTGCGCTTTGCGCGGACGGTGAATTACTTTTGCATAATGTTTCTCACGTCCACTCGACTCTTCGTTTGCCTAACTCGCTGGAATGCAGAAACCCTTCGGGCATTGAACGAGCGAAGTACATTTTGTCGTCTTTTGACCCGCGGAACTATTCGACGGCGGTTTGGTGTGTTTCGACAAGCGCATTTTGGTCATTTCAATTTGCCAGTATGAATGGTCGCTGATCCTCGGGGAAACGTCGCTGAATTGATAACAATAAAATGTCGCCTCCAAAAATGGTCATCGCCCTATTCCGAAATGACCGATTTAATGGATTTCGTTTCGCCTTGACGCTCAACGCACAGCGGTTTTCAAAGGGAGAAGAATAAGCATCGGATGATCAACGAAGGCGAGGACAAGCGGTTGGCTGGTCATTGCGAAATATCAACATCAACTTTTACGTCCTCCACTCAATTGTGCAAAGGGTTTGAAATGTCGGAATCCATTAGGCCTATCGATCGAAAGAAGTTGACTGCGGTAGATCGCGGTCGAGTTGAAACCGTAAGTTGTTGGCTAAGCGTTGGAGAGCTGCTTTAAAACTCCTCGGCGGCGCTGCGAGGGTTACATTGTTCAAGTTTGCTTCTAAGGCGTTGCCAATGAATCAGCTTTACCGCCGTTGTGACATTTGGAGACTTGATGTCCTATTTATCTCCGGTATACGGATCCGGCTGGCAAGTAGACCGCATAACAAGTCGTCAGAACTGCGCATACTACAACAGGCGCAACATCCTCCGTACACCAGCAAAAGTTGGAACAAGAGACAGCTGACGCGCCTGCTGTCAGGCAATCGTGTGCTCTCGTACGTCTCCTGGCGCATAGGAGTGCGCTAGTTGAACAAGCTGCCAGTAAATAGCAGTCACTTAACGGCTGGTTCTTCGCGCTGGTACTTGATGGACTGGTCGCGGCGCTAAACGAACTGACTCTTAAAATAGAAGAAGTACAACGAAAGTGTCTTCATAACATTTTGTATTCATTTTTATTCACTTCGCAGCTATCCCCGTTCGACCACTATTTCCGTGAAGCAATATCGAAGTTGCAATGGCTGATATTCAAGAAAACAGTGCTGGTGAACAGGACGACATCTCCTTCCTGCGAACAGTATACGCTTATTTTTTTATTCTTATGCTAATTAAGCACCACGTTTTTAAGGGAGACGTGGTCTGCTTGACGTGTATTGCTCCGAGTAAGGAAACGGGCACCGGCTCCGTAGAGCGCGTTGCCCTAGCAGCAGAAGGTTTTGGCAACCGTTTATGCTACCTGGAAAACGTATCCGATAGGGTACGTTTCCTTTGGCTTTCCATAATGTATTACTTGACATTTTCGCTTAGAATGTGCCACCAGATCATGCGACCAGTATGTTCTATATTCATAAAGCACTGTCGGTGCGAGCTCTGAGGGAGATGATGAGTTGCGACACGCCAGGCACCGCGGTATTCCCAAAAGACCCTTTGCTTCATTAGTATTCTTGTTTCCTTGAACGCGCTTTCAGGGCAGCTCCAGTAGTCACCGCACGCTACTATACGGTCATGCAGTTCAGCTTCGGCACGTGCTGAGCACCATGGTAAGAGAGCGATTGTTCATAACTAATTTAAAGTGACCAGTGTTGAAGTATCTGACGTGTTTGTCCACATCGTCGGCTACTGATAAGCTGGCCTTCGACGTGGGTCTTTGCGAGGCCGATTCGAGCGAGTCTTGCTGGTGGACAATTCATCCAGCTTCGAAGCAGCGATCCGAAGGCGAAAAGGTCCGCGTCGGCGATGACATTATTCTGGTCAGCGTGGCAACCGAACGCTACTTGGTAAGACTATTCGCTTTTCCTTAAGCGGCAATTTTAAAACTTTATCTTTTAAGCATATGTCCTGTTCGAAAGGAATAATGACAGTCATAGCTGCATTCCATCAAACCTTATGGAGTGTAACCCCTAACAGTTCCGGCAGCGTTCGCAACCGCAACTTGGGTAAGTGTGGGATGCCAAAGTTGCTTTAGTACACTGAATAATGCCCCGCGCTGCCTCTTGAGCCTGTTGTCATCTTTTCTAAGTTTCTTCCCTTCTGTTGCCTTAATTGGCGTATATCCAGTCTTTCCCTTATTCTAACCATTTACAACGCATTCTGCAACTCCAAGTGGCACAGTTTCCAATGATTCACAAAATGTGCAAGAAAGTTTCAACGGACACCTTTCGACGTCGATGAGTAACGCGACGTACCAGCTGCGCAAGACGGCTCGACGGAAGCTGATTAGAATTTTTTTAAAATTTTTGACTCTGCGCAGCTCAAAGTTTCAATTGAATTGTTGATCCCCTAAGGGCCAACTCGTTGAAGGGTACGTTTTTGGCAACGATGTCCTTCGCTTATACCATGGCAACGACGAATGTCTGACAATACCGGAAACGTGGAGCGACCATTCTCAACAAAAGTGACCAATTTTGACTTGCAGAATATTTGGCCAATATTTTTCCCCCTTTTGCTTTGCAGCATTGTGATTTACGAAGGTGGAAAGTCGTGTTCGCAGGCGCGCTCGCTATGGCGCCCCGAATTGCTGCACGGCAAATGGCAAGGCTCATTGATCGGCTGGGAACAGGTATTTCGTATTCGACACGTCACGTCGGGACGTTTCCTTGCGGTCACTGCGGATGGCCAAGTGTCACTTGTGCACAAAGACAAGGCAACCTTTGAATCCACTGCCTTCATAACGGTTTCGTCAAAGGTTCGTTATTTTAGCCACTAAGCTTTGCTTTTTGCTTTTCCTTACGATTTCGAGGTGGTCGTGGGCGGTTGCTCGAACGACTTTTTAAAACATCGATTCCAACGAACTTTTTCCCGCGCTTTCCAACTTGACTGAGGATTTTCTTCTTGTTCAATTAGCTACCGGGTCGTTAGCTTTGCCTTTAGCTTTGAATGAGCAATTTTTTCATTTATCAATAAGTTTTATTTTAGAAGCGTCATCCTATTATGCTAATACAATTGGTGGTAAATTAGAGTGGCATTTTGTTTGTAGGATGTCAAACGAACAAGCTTTGAGGAGAAGGAGGAAGAAGGTATGGGTGTTGCTGCTTTGAAGTATGGAGAAACGGTCACCTTCCTGCAACATCTGCAGACTGGCTTATGGCTGTCCTGTCAGGTTAGCGAGCACTAGTCGACTCTGTTTAGACTTTTGGCTTTTCATTCTATTCTTTATTCTAGACAACTGCCGTTACAAAGAAGAATGTTGGAAAGGTGGAAGAAAAAAAAGCTGTCGCAGTTGAGGAGGCTCGTATGGACGATTGCTTTGTTTTGTTCAAAGCTCAAGGCGAAGAAGCCCAGTCAGCGCGCGTTATTCGAAAGAGCTCACAGATACTGAACAGATTTTTGAAGTGAGCATTATTATCTATCCTTTGTAAGGATCAGCTAAGCAACTATTAATAGGGCCTTTTGGCATTTAAACTATTCATAGATATTTTCTGATTGCACAATGTGTAATTTGCTTATGAATAGTTTATTTTGAAAATGTAGGGGCCTCGAAGGTTTGCAATTCGAAGGTAGAGACTCGCAGCAGTGGAGACGCGCAAACTTGTTGGAAACGGTAAAACTTATGGAAGATCTGATTGAATACTTTGCTCAACCTAAGGAGGAAGACTTTGGTTTGCTTACTGCTCCCACCGATGAGCAAGAAGCTGCTACTGTCCATTTAGATTTTGAAACTATGCAAAATCGGTTGAGAGCCTTGCGAAATCGACAGGATCTGTTCCAAGAGGAAGGTGTACTCAACATGATCATTGATACGATCGATCAGCTTTCGTCTGTTGAATCGACCGGCGAATTTTCCGAAGTGATGAAAGAGACGGGAAGTCGTGAATGGGAGCAGATATCAACTTACCTATACCTGCTTGTTGCCGCTATGATCAAAGGCAACCATTCCAACTGTACGCAATTCGCTTCGGCTCAAAGGCTCGACTGGTTGTTCAATCGGCTGTCGAATCCCCAAGCGGCAGAGGGTAATAGCTGTGCTCTTATGCAAATAGCTTCTGTTTCATTTGTATAGGCATTCTGGACGTGTTGTATTGTATTTTGACGGAGAGCCCTGAGGCGCTTAATCTAATCAACGAAACGCATGTAAAATCCGTAATTTCCTTATTGGAGAAAGTCGGCAGGGATCCAAAGGTTCGCTTACTCTTTCAACCTCGTCGTTGCGTGATGTGTTCATTTTTGAAAAAAGGTATTGGACGTACTATCCGCCCTGTGCGAGGGCAACGGCGTCGCCGTAAGAAGCAGCCAAAATATAATCTGCAATGAATTGGTGTGCAACAAAAATTTCCTCTTGCAAACCCGCATGGTTGATCAAGTCTCCAGTGTTATGGCGAACATTTTTGTCAGCGTAACCGAAGGGTGTGCAATATTCAAGCGATGGTATTTCGAAGCAGAGTTGGAGTATATGGACTCGATGAGTAGCTCCTATCCGCGCCCTCATCTGAGAGTAGGATGGGCTTCGTCAGCCGGATATGTGGCCTATCCTGGTTCAGGAAAGAAGTGGGGTTGCAACGGCGTTGGAGATGATATGTTCTCCTTCGGCTTTGACGGCAAAAATATGTACGCAGGTACTGTGTGCTTAATTCAATTTGTCATATTACTAATAATTTCATGCTTTGCCATGGTTGCATAGAACGCAAGTTTTCTGTTAAGATATCCTTTAAAAAGAATAGCTTTTGTTACATTGTTCCCTTTCTCGCTTAGGAGGAGTGAAGAAAACTGTGGGAAGTCGAGACCTTTCTCGTGGTGACGTCATTGGCTGCTGCATTGACCTGAGCATTCCAGAAATCCGCTTTTCGTTGAATGGAAGTGAAGTGAACACAAGTTTTCGCGGTTTCAGCGTTGCCGACTGTTTGTTCTATCCTGTGATGAGCCTGTCAGCCACTGTCAGGTGAAGCAGTTATTGCTTTTATGCACATTTTAAATTTAAACCAACTTTCAACTATGCAGCTGCCGTCTAATTCTTGGTGAACCTCATGGCAAGCTGCGCTATGGTCCACCGGAGGGCTACCTTTGCGTTACAGAAGCCGCCGTAACTCCAATTAAAATACAGCCTTGCATAGTTTATGGAGACTATCGAAAAGGCTACTTTTATGGCCCATCCACTGTAATATCAGACTTTGCACTATTTCAACCAAAACCTGTTGATTCGAGGGAGGTGAGCTTTCACTTGAAATAGTAGCTGGAAACATTGTATGCGTACGTTTCTTAGATAATTCTTCCAAAGCATTTGGAAGAAGCATGCGATCGTTTGGCCGAAAACATTCATGAACTCTGGTCAATGGATAAAATAGAAAAGGGATGGAAATATGGCGAAGTAGGATCACTGAATGCCCCTTAAGGAAGGTTATGCTTTACGAAGCTTCTTTACAGCGTCGAAGCGAGTCACAGCGTATACATCCATGCTTGACCAACTACGAGCGTTTGCCGAACGCGGAAAGAGCTTACAATATGAATCTGGCAAGAGAGACATTGAAGTACTGTATCAACGGAGACGGAAAATTTTTTCTTTCAAACTCGACTTTCTTTGCAGGACTATCTTAGCCCTGTCTTATCGTATTGACCCTGGAAAATTGCCAAACCGAGTGAAGACATTACGGTTGCCGCAAAAGTAAGTGAAATGGGATCGTTTGTAGGTAACGAATTTTTTAAAATTGATTGACAGCTTCCTGATGAGCAACGGCTACAAACCGTCTCCGCTTGATACGCGTGAAATTAGCCTTAGCGAATCGCTAAGCAACCTTGTCGAGCAGTTGGCTAAAAATTTGCACAACATTTGGGCGCAGAGTAAGGTGCAACGAGGATGGACCTACTCGAGCGTGGAGGTAATTTTTGACCGCCTGCGTCGTTAAGCCTACCGTGCGCGCTATCAATAATTCTTGCACGCACAGAATTCTGCTTTCAAAACAAGCCCACATTTGGTCTCTTATGAATATTTGAATCCAACAATAAGGGCGGCCAATCGTGAAAAAGCCGGGCAGATTGTAAAGTCGCTTATGGTTTACGGGTACACACTTGAAGCGCCGGCCATGGAAATTGACGAAGGTGCTTGCATTGCCCCAAAGTATTGTCTTGATGCATTCCTTTACCTTTGGCGCTTTAGCTACGACGAAGCAAACGGAAGTTTTGCAAATGAAGTTGCGAACCTACCGAATGGAGCGTCGCTACGCGGTGACCTCCGGGAAGTGGTAAGATTTTGCAATACACTGTTCGCTTGAAGTTTGCGAAATGTCGAAGCGCGGAAGTCACTTATACTTCTTTGACATTTACATTTCAAAAATAAGTGACCGTGCTTATTTGAATAACGAAATCAAGCTGCCAATAAGACTTTATTTTCCCAAAGGTATTTTGAATTCGAAGTACGCACGCCTGGATTCATGAGCGTTGGATGGATGGATGTTGACAGCCCACCGGACGCTGATCTTGGCACAGGAAAGCTTTCGTTTGGCTACGATGGCTATCTCGGAAAGAAATGGCACGGTGAAATTGAAAAGTTTGGCAAAAAATGGAATGTTGGCGATGTCGTTGGCTGTTTTCTCGATCTGACTGACAGAATAATATGTATTGCCTCCTTTGAGATCTCTGACGATCTTGAACTAAAGCTGTTTAAGGCTTTTCTCTGAATGGAGAACTTCTCCTGGACGCGTCCGGTGCCGAAATGGCCTTTGACAATGTTAATTCCACCGGTGGTCAGTGAAATGATGCTGATTTTTATCGTCAACTTCTCACGTGATTTTTTGCAGGATTAGTGCCTGCATTCTCGTTGGGTCCCGGTCAGATGTGCCGCGTGAACTTTGGACAAAATGTTGATTCGCTAAAATTTTACACCACCTGCGGTTTGCAGGAGGGATACGAGCCGTTCTGTATCCGAATGACCCGTCCTGCGCCTCTTTGGATCAGCAAATTTCAGCCGGAATTCGAAGAGATTGGTGACGACGATAGGCGTTTCAAAGTTTTGCGTGTTGTTCAAAGCGGCGATAATCCGCCATGTTTGAAGATACAATGCAAACCTACTGGTCTTCAAGAACGTTCCAGTTTAACTTTGTTTCGCCTTAATCTGCCCGTTCGATGCGAACATCGTTCTACCAAGTGAAGCTTAGGAATGCATGTATGTATCGTTGCGTTATTATACAGTATCTTTTAGAAGCACGAGCGCTTCTGGACAAGCCAGCCGGTCAACTTTGCGTGACTCCAATCGTGATGATGCAACGGAAACAACCAGTGCAGATACTTCACGCCGTAGTAAACCATCAGTCACTGAGCGTCGACGAATTGAAGTATCCTTCGTGAATGGTGACTCCGCGACGACACCATCAGAAAAGCAACAAGACAACGTTGATCCCGAATCTACTCGACGTGGCAGCGGCTTCCTCACCAAAACTCTCAGTCTTGACGAAGATTCATCGGTCGTTCAACGCGACACATTAAAGCCAACCGTTCTTAGGTATTTACTTCCTATTAATGGGGTGTCTACAAGTGACTCTTCAGGCTAACGTTTAATATGCGGTCGTTTTTCGAAGCTGTTTTTCCCTTCGAGATCTGTTTTTAATTTAGATCTTCGGCAAGCGAAGTGAATCTAAAGGACAGAGATCATCGTAGCGACGCGCAAAATTCCAAAATGTCGGAGTCAATGTCGTCGACTTCGTCAAAACGCAGTCGCAAACCTTTCAAAGTATTGCAATCATTTGGTCAGCGGATGCGCGACGCAAGTATCGGAAGAGCAAAGAAGCACAGTAAGATTTTTCTTTCCATAAATGTTGACTGATAATTTTTTACATTGCATGTCGAGTGGTAGTAGCTAGGAATGTAAGGCGGCCTGAACATATATGCAGTTGGTCATTTTGTTGTTTTGTTTGTTTCCTAATAGTTTGATCTATGAATTTTGGCGATATCCGTACGCCTTAATATCGCCCAAGTGAATCACTTGGGCGATATTAAGGCAATTACAATTTAAATATTACACCCTAATCTGCTATTGTTAAACGTTAATGCTGAGGGCATGTCGACGATTCTCCTTGAAGTGCCGTACCGTATCAGACCATTCATGCACCGCAAAGCAGACGCTTTATTTGACTACGAACGAAAAGTTGCCAGCCGTACTGTGTTCACTTTCAGCCGTTTAGGTTGGTTTGAAATTTAAATTTTCATTTGCCATTTGTGGTCATTCAGTTTTTGTTTTGCCTGCCGCTTGAACTGCCTAAATTCTATATAATAACCGAGCATGTCAAATCAACTTTTGTATTCAATTTTTCACCTTGCAAATCGATGACGTTTGAACGATCGCAGACTTAAATTCCTTTGAAGTCATCTGAATCTTCTGTAGGAACCTTATTTTGTTTAGGTACCCCGAAAAATGCAAACACGCAAAACGCGAGGTCTCGTGACGTTAGCTCTGAAGGAAGCAATCATTTCGTATCAAACCGGGAAGGAGTTTTGGCGGTGGACTCGAGCGAATCCTTGGACATGCCAAAGACTGGACCCGGAAGACGGCCCACGTTGATCCGTGTGGATAGCGAAAAGTCGAAGCAGCGATGGAATCGCTACTTGAGTCGCGGACACGAGTTTCTCGCTGAGGAAATGAACTTGGCAAGACAGAGCATCGTTCAGTCGCTCAACTCGTCGTTATTGCCTAGCAGCTTGGCGGAAACGTATACCGAGTACTACTTTGGTCTTCGAATTTATCCCGGACAAGATTTGGCTAATATATGGATCGGCTGGTTGACTCCTCAGTTTTCCTATTCCATCAACAACCACTTGACAAGCGCCTTCGCGCAGAAAGTTATTTTTAAAGAGCGTGACAGCGGCGCGACGGTTAATGAGTAAGTAGATAATCCTATGGCGAGTAACAGCGACATACCTTGAAGCTGATGCAAACCTATTTCAGCCAAGAATTTCGCAGCTGCTATGTGGTCAATGCCCTCGATTTGTTGGCCGCTGTGAGTGGCGGTTCAAACGTGTCTAAAATATCAGGACTGCTAGCTGGTTGCATTGTGAACACTGCAACCGGTGAGTTGACTTTTCACGCTAACGGTCGACAAACGGAGATGTGCTTTCGCGTTGAAACTGGCACCTTGTTGTACCCAACAGTGTTTGTCATCCCCACTGGTAAGGAGGTTCTGCAATTCGAGCTTGGCAGAGTGGAAGTACGTGCCTACTGGATGTGCAGATAGGGAAGTTTAATTTAGCCTACTGTTTGTAGAAAACTTTACCAATCGCCTCGGCTCAATTCAATGAAATGTCCAACGGAATGCAACTGCAGTGCCCGCCTCGTCTGCGAATAGAAATTTGCAAAAGTCGCAACTGGTCCCTTGTACCGCAGCGTTGTCCAAGGGTTACCTCTTTGAAATTGTCCGACACCCGCGGATGGAGTATTCTTTGCGATGACGTTGGTGAGACTTGATTGCCCTCCCCTTAAATGGCAAAGAGCGAGCTGTCGCTTTTTTTCCAGCTCGCTTAATGATGCTGTACATCCCTGAGCGCGACTACAGTCTGGACATTTTGGAATTGATTGAATACGCAGACTTGCAGAAGTTTCATCAGCACACTTTGCAGCTGTATTGTTCTCTGTGCGCGCATGGTAATTTCAAAATTGCGCACATACTGTGCCGACATGTGGACGAAGACCAGTTGACTTACGCGATGAAAAGCAAATGTAATTTGCAACCTTTTTTCTCCATTTTGTATTTGACAACTTTGCTCATATTCAGATATAACCGGACAGCTACGTCAAGGTTTCTGCGATCTCTTGGTTGCTATGCATTTGAGCTGCCACTACAACGCTCGGTAAGTTGTGCATCAATTTTAACCACGTAGCATCAATCCTAAGGGCACTCATTAACGCAGCATGCAGAGCAACAAGGAGTACATAATTCCTTTGACGGAGAAATTGAAATCTCGCAACTATTTTTCCATCGATTGCAAAGGCATTTATCCTCATGCGGTCAACTCCACTGTATCTATGAAACCCGCTATGGACGTCATGTCTGTTAAAGATAAGTAAGTCCCTGGTAAATGTTTACTTTTGTTTTTCCATTCGATAGCTTCAGCATTACTACAAAGGAAGAGATGTTTCTGCGCAGTCCCGGTTTCGACTTTGAAGCGCTGAAAAGCTTTGTTATCGACTCGCTTGAGGAGGCCACCGTTCAAGCCCTAATGCATTCAAGGGATCTTGTCGGAGGGACGAACACGAGCCACTTTGCGTAATGATCACTTACGTGACTTTGAACGCATTTTAATAAGGTATATTGCGCTGCAGGCCTCTGTTGAAGCTTTTCGATACGCTTCTACTGGTTGGGTTGTTCACGGACGAGGATATTCAGCGTCTGTTCCGCATTTTGAATCCATCGGTCTTTGACGATCAGCAAAGTTCAAGTACGCTTGCTGCAAGTTTTCCCTTTACGTAATTGAAGATGTCATTGCAGATATGGTGCATAGGAACGGCCTTCTAAGTCTGGAATTGGACGAAGAAGTGCAGCGGCACGTTTGCTACGTTCTCAGTCATCTCTGCGACCTATTGCTGCAAGGCAGAGTGGAGACAATGATCAGCTTTGCCGAATCGTTCGTCGGAGAGACGCAAAATGTAAAACACTAATTTGCATACGTTTTTCTTAGACTTCGCTGCATCGTATTCCGTTAAGATTATTGAGCATGCAATATGTCTACTTCATCTTTGATTTTGGATTCAAATAGGCAAAGGATTAATTTTTTTGCATATGCAAATGTGTTTCTTCCTTCAGGACCAACTGCAGCGTTACATGTACATTAAGCAAACTGACATGCCACCGGCTGAGGCTGCTCGAAGGACCAAGGAATTTCGTTGCCCACCGAAGGAGCAGGTAGGACGCTTGCGCTTTGGACAACGCTGTATGGCCCAAAACTTGGTGTGATCATAACCTTTTTAAGATGTTGAAATTGTTGAACTTCAAATCAAGCGATTGCAATATGCTGGATGAAGAAGGGGAAGTTGAAATTTCCTCTATGTCCGAGTACTTGCAAAATGTGCTTCGCAGTTTTCACGAAGGGATGATAAGGTGCATTGGAAATAAACCTGTTGACGACTCGGCACCCTTTTCTGTGGATGACGTAAGTGCCTTCTTGTTTTCGGGGAGCGAAAATCTGTGCGTCTTAATTAGTATTCATCATTTCGCGCAAAGACTAACAACGCATCTTAATGATTTAAAGAATAGTATTAATGAAAACTTGACTAATAGCAAGTCACTTGTTTATCAGTCGTTAAAGGCTTTTCTTATTATAGCATAATGCTATATATCACTTGCTAGTTTTTTAATGAATGTTTTATAGGTGCGATATTGTACTAATTTACTTTTAACGATGTTTTACAGATTTACGCAGGCGACAAACCAATTGATTGGGTGGATAAGCTGGCGTTGCTCGTGGTTCCGGTTCCGCCAGATAATGGAAGTGGCAGTACCAGTCTCATACCTGACGGCGAAGGTCAGTCGAAGCTATCGGGGTGACCAATTAGACTAGTAAATTATTTCAGAAGCTTTTCGCAAACTAATAATCTCCACGTTAATCGATTGGACAAGCAAGAAGCATATCGATGATGCTGTACTTATCAGGGAAATATTTAGCCTTCTTCTTCGACAGTATACGCGGATCGACGAGGTTAATATTGCAGAATGATTGTTCCTACTGATGTCGCGCTTATTTTGCAGCTTATGAAAGCTTTGAGAACAACTTATTGTATCCATGAGCGTAGCATCGATGATGTGCAACGTTTTATAAATCATCTCAGCCAGATACGTCGTCTGCTTTCCGTCCAGTTCGAAGCTGTTGACGAAGAGGTGCTGAAGGACAGCCTTTGGTTGGCATTTGCGCTTGGTTTGCCTCCGCGTTCATAAACACGTTTTACCATTGACAGGCAGATGATGAACAACAAAGTATTTTTCCAACATCCCGACCTTATGCGTTTGCTAAAGGTGCACGAAAATGTGATGACCATAATGGTAAACGTTCTTAGTCGAGCCCAGCAAGGAGACGCGGCTAATCGTCGGACTAAGGACGAAGCGACTACCAATGGCAATGACTTTAAGGTAGACCAATTTTCATTGTTCTTGTGGTCATAAACTGAAGACCAACCATTTTATTAGAATAGCATATCTGACCTGGTTGTTGCCTGTTGCAAATTCTTATGCTTCATTTGCCGTTCATCGACAGCTAACCAGGCTGCCATGTTCGAGCATCTGCCATTTCTGCTTGACAACGCCACGATGTTGTTGGCGAAGCCGAGTTTGCGCGGTTCCGTACCTCTGGATGTCGCCTATTATTCATTCATGGATAATAGTGAACTCGCCTTAGCACTTAAAGAAGATGAACTTGAAAAAGTTGCATTCTACTTATCAAGATGTGGTCTGCAGGTAACGTTAGTCATTATTTCCTCTTGCCTGAATACCGAGCGGTCAGTAGTTCCGAGGCTTTCCTTTAAGGCTAACGCGGCAATGGTAGCCAAAGGTTATCCCGATATAGGATGGGATCCCGTTGAAGGCGAACGTTATGTCGATTTTCTGCGATTCTGCGTGTGGGTAAATGGTAAGTAAAAGTTTATTGCATGACTTTTCAGCAAGGATACTTCGTTTCCATGTTCAAGTCCTTAGACTTCCAAGCTTGGCCAGCCTCATTCCTTTATGCTTCTTCTCTGTTGCTAATCGTCCTGCTGTAAGATGCTTTAAGCTAGTTCTTCAGCATCCTTGTAAGGTCATCTTGGAAAAAACGTTTTAATATTTGTGAATTCTACTTGAAGGCCTTTTTTAGTTTTTCCTTTTTTGTTAGGTGAGTGCGTTGAGGAGAATGCCAACTTGGTCATTCGCCTTTTGATTCGCCGCCCCGAATGCCTCGGTCCTGCTCTTAAAGGACAAGGCGAGGGTCTCCTGCGAGCATTCAAGGACGCAATCTCACTGTCTACGGAAATACACAATTTCAATTCGGGCAGAAATGTTAGAAATCGTTTTATGTTCGACATTACCAACTATCCCAATCCTGCCGACGAAAATGAAGACTATATAGATATGGGTGCTGCTATTCTGGGCTTCTATTCCAGCCTTGTTGACTTGCTTGGCAAATGCGCCCCGGATCCATTGACGATAAAAAGTGGAAAGAGCGAATCGCTTCGGTTGAGATCCATTCTACGCTCGTTGACTTCTATGGATGATTTGGAGGGCATATTGGCTCTGAGATTTTTGCTGCCGAACGTTTTTGCCTCCAATGAGGAAAGTACGAATGGCCCAATGCTCTACTTGATCTTAACATCAGTTTGCCATCGTAGGTCTTAAAGCTCCATGCTATGGTCTGCTTCCGTTGCACAAGAGTTCAACTCTGCTCTTTTTGGAACGCGTTTACGGACTTGTCGATCGAGAAATGATGTTCCGTTTGCTGGAGCAAAGTTTCATTCATGACTTTCGAGCTGCCACCATTCTCGACCACGTAAGAACCTTGTTGCCACGATTATTTAAAACTATCCTTCTTTAGCCAAGCGTGGCCGAGTCAGATTTGGCACTGGCGCTCAATAGGTACCTGTGCGGCGCGGTTCTGCCTTTGTTGACCAATCATGCGCATTTCTTTGCCGAAGCTGACCATTACAGTTCCTTAATGGATGCTACGCTGCATACGACGTACAGAATGAGCAAAATACGTTCATTGACAAACAATCAGCGATCAGCGGTCACTGATTTTCTGCTAGCCCTTACAAGGTTTGTACATGATTCATTACGATTTTTAAAAGTAGCTTTATTTTCATCCTTTTTCGCTGTTATCTCTTACATTGTCTTTTAGAGTTCTTGAAGTTTAAAAATGCCCATCGTTCTTTAAAAGCTATACCACGCGGTGACGACAAGAGAGAATAGCCTTTATCATTGCTTTGCATTTTAATGTTTTAGTCAGACTATCAGCAGTAATTTTTTTTCAATGTTATATCCATCCTGTTTTTCTGTAGGGAAATAAGTCCGTCTATGATGAGCCGACTGCAACAGAAAGTGGTTAAGGATATATCGTCGCTTAATGAATACGCCATTGTTCCGCTGCAGGTATTTTGAAGCATGTTCACCATAAGTTATCGGGTTGTTAGTTGTGTACGTATTGTTTCAGATCATGACGCAGCATTATGAGCACTTTAGTCGGCACTATGGCAGTTCAACCATCGAAGATGTTGCGAATGAGGAGCAGAAACGCCTTTCAATGCTGTTGTTCACAACAATTTTTGATTCAATGGGAAAAAGAGTAAGCAGCAAGCAACTTCACCCTCTCTCTGCTTTCTTATGATTTCACTGATTTTACGTTTCACTGAAATAATAACTTAGCTTTTAAGTTTGTTTCTTTATTTAAAAAAATTGTAACATTCTGTTCTTGTGAATGTTAAACTTGCACTCCCGTTGTAGATACAGTATAACCTCGATGATAACAACAATACTTGCCAGAGGGTAGTTGTTAACGCAGAATTTTTGTTATAATCGAGAGTCTGCTTACCCTATCACGTCGGCCCGGTTTTCATGTACTTTAAGCTTCATTCTTTAAAGAAACTTGGCTGTAAGGCTGCTGAGTTCAGAGCGAACAAAAATTTAATCTTTTCTCAAAAATTCTGTGATTCGTGTTTGTTTCTGCCGCGAGATCGCGGACATAACACCTCCACATCATTCTATCATACTGTAACTTATTGTTCTCCTTAGCGAATTGTTGTTATCGAGAGTTGTTAACTTCGAGATTGTTATAATCGAGGTTCCACTGTACTGCAGTAACAATTTATTCTCCATTCATTTAATCCATGAAGTAACGATTAAGTGTCATTGCTGAAAGTTCCGGACAAACTTGTAACAATACGAATGTTCTTCTTCCATTCACAGTTTAGCTCTTGTTGGCCTATTCGATTAGTCAAAGGTTTGTATAATTGAGATTCACGTAATCGAGTTTGTTTTAAACAATAAATACAAGTTCAGCTCCTCTGTTAAAGCGAACGCTCATCATAAATTTAACTTAAAGATAGAAACACCTTTAGATCTATTTTTTTACCTGTCGATTGAGCGGTTAGCAAAGTCAAATTGCAGATTTACCTGCATTCTTTCTTTGGGTACTGTAGGTTTTTACGCTTAGTCAGGAATATAACGTAACGTTACATTTGGCAATGTATTTTTTAAAAATACTTTTTCTTTCATTCGCACGCTTCAAAGAGACAGTTTTTATGTAATCACGAAAGTGGTACGTGGGTGGGGCTGCAAACTGAGAAAAAAAGTTTCTTCTCAGTGGAACAGTAATTCTATTACGTAATAAAGGTATTGTTTCTTTTATTATAATAAAATGGAGCTTTATAAAGATTTGAGACTTATGCATTTATTGAAATTAGTTACGTACAAGTCAGCTACGTTGTGGAGTGTAGTTAAGATAGTATTATCGTCTCAAACATACTGTCCGCTTCGAATTGAAAATGGCTCTGCGATTTATTGAAACAATTTATTAATGTTTGTTTGAATTTCAATAAAATACATTCTTATTTAAATAGGCGTTCGATCAAGAATTATTTGCCAGAGCTCTGCCTTGTTTGGCGGCAATTGCTTCAGCCCTTTCGCCAGACTATGCTGCGAGCTCTCCTGATCGAGATGAACTCCATACACCATCTGCAGAGGACACTGATCGAGAAACTGTATGGAAACCGGTACCGGTCGACGTTTCCCATGTACAACTAAGCCCGGGATTGCAAAACTTGGTTCTTCTTTTTGCTCAACACTTTCATGACTCGTGGGCTAGTCGCAAGGTAAGAAGATTTCCTTGACGTCAACTAATCTTAGCTTATAAATATTTCAGCTGGAAAAAGGTTGGAAGTACGGTGAAACTTACAGCCGAGTCAACCTGACGCATCCTCGACTCAGACCCTTCGGGATGCTTAAGGAATTTGTAAGTCGTTTAAAATTTTGCACCCCTAAAGGGCTCCTTGCGAACTTTGCTGTTAGGAGCAAAACTTTTATAAAGAACGTTGCGCTGAATGCATGAAAGCCATGCTTGCCATGGGTTATGTTATCGAAGAAGAAAATCCAGTGCCACCGACTAAACCTGCAACGCAACAGATCACCCCGAGGGGTTCTGTCATATTTTCTCCGCAACCCGTTGACTTGTCCAACATGTCATTGTCCGAGGAGTTGTCTGAATTGGCGGAAAGGGTGGCCCAAAATTCACACCTTCTTTGGGTTGCTAAAGCGATCGATGATCTCAACGTCTCAAGTATAGCTCTTTCCTATACTAGTCGATTGATTTTTTATTGCAACACTTTTAGATTCGGGAATTATAGTGCAGCTCGTCCCGTGGGATATCTTAACAGACACTGAGCGGCGCAAGCATAGATTTCGGGCTCAGGAAATATTAAAATTTCTACAGTACAGCGGATGCCGTATTAAAAGGTTTTCTTTGAGATTCTTTTCTTTTCTCTTTCTCTATTTACCCCAACTTCATTTCAGCCCTCTTCCTTCGAGTGGAAGCCAGGGACAGCAAAGCTTGCTGACGCAGAGTGGACACCGATCTGCGAAAACTAGATTTGCTTACAGTTTAATGGAAAAAATGCTTTTGTACATTGAAAGCGCTGCTCTAAAAATGGAAGTGGTGAAAGGTAGCAAGCGCTTTTCGCGAGGAAGCAGCTGCACGTTGGCGAGCGAAGACGTAAAATTTTTCAGCAAGGTTTGCCTTCCCGTTTTTCTAGCTTTCATCACTCTCAGTTAATGTTGTTCAGGTGTTGCTGCCCTTACTTGAAGCCTATTTCCGGTCCCATCGTAATTATTTCATAGCTACCGGCAGCGGCGTTGGAATTGCATCTATGATGGAGAAAGAAATCGTAGTCAAGTAATATTAATAATTTTTTCAGTTAAGCCTGTCTCTGTAAACCGCCAGTTGTTTTTGGTTTGCTTTGCAACGTGCTCCCTTGTGATATCCGTTAATATAACGTCTCTTTTCGTTCAGCTTGTTCCACCGTCTAATGTCGTCGTTGAGAAGAAAGTTGGTTGCATTTGGTTGCAACATACGAACTACCGTACGTTGTCTGCAAGTGCTGATTAGCGCAATCGACTTCAAGTATGGAAAAGCTTTTCGGTTTTTGCTTTTATAAGTCGAATCGTATTTAAGATCTTTGGTGAAGACGAACTCTGACTCTTTACGCACTTGCACGCAAGTTTTATTCACTTACGTGGTCGGCGATTTGACAAATATAGTCAAAAGCATTCGAAAGCAGGGCAGATACGCAGAAATAAGGGGAAAAACATTGCCATGCACGTCCGGTCTTGTATATCTTAACGAGGTGATTTTGCCAGTTCTCAGCACGTTGTTCAATCACTTGGCTCAGCAAGGCCATGGCCCAGAATTTTTAGGTAAAGCGACGCCCAATCGCCATTCTACTGTAGAATTTAAATTTCCTTTTCAGTCAACGATATCCAATTGTCCTCGTATAAGATTGCAGACTCTCTTTATGCGCTCAGTTCTCTTGAATCGCCAACCAGGAAATCAATAAAGTTGGAATTGGAAAGGTGAACGTTTTATCTTCTATTCTATTTGTTGCTTCAAGATTATGTTGTTCAACAATTTAGACATCGATCTTTTATTGGTCAGTGCCTGAGTGCGTTTGCCTGCTGTTTTCCGGTTGCTTTTCTGGAGCCGGAGTTCAATGAGGTCAATAAATTCTCCATCTTGACTCATCTTGATCAAACGTCGCAATCAAAAGGTACAATGCCACACTGTTGTTTAAACTTTTTATTTCGCCTAATGGTTCCTTTTTGTAGAACTTCTAAGCTCTATCACCGCCGACATCCCATCTTTGGACAAAGTTCTAACCGATATTGAACACCTGTCTCAGTCGGGTGGCAAATATCAAGACGCACCAGCTATTTTTGATGTCCACGTACCAACTCTATGCAGCTACTTTAGCTCTTGGTGGCAACATGGACCTAACGGGACCCCCGCAGAGTAGGCGCGATTTTGACACTTCAATTCCTGCTCACATACTTCCTTTAAGCAAGCCAATAACCAGTGTTTCAAGCGAATTGGTCAACCGGCTGTTCTTCGCATGTGCTAAGCTCATCTGCGATCACATTGGAGTTCAAAATGCCAATTGGGTTTGCCACGTAGCTCGTAAGCATAGCTTCTCCACTACACTTTATTATTTCACTATTGCTTCTGCCCTAAATCAGAAGTAATAAAATGAAATAAAAAGCGATGTTTATAGTTTTCTTCAACGAGCAACAAATGTATATTATTAATGCAAATATGAGATTAACCGCAGAGCAGATCATGTTATTAAATATTTTGGTCCAAGTTGGTAAACGATCATGTTTACTGTTGCTAGTCGTTTACTGTTTTTCTATTAAAACTGTTTTAGCGTTCATTCAACCGATGATTAGCTACGTGACCGCGGAACCCGTTAAAGATTGTCTTCTGCCTATGACGGAAAAGATAAAAGAAAAAGCGAATGAAGCTTTCAAAGAGGAAGAGCGACAACGAACGCACCCTGAAGTGGTCGACGAAGCTGTTGTCATCGAGGCAAGTGAAACTGGGCAACTGCTGTGAAAAGCTGTGGTGTTATTCTTAGATTTTAATGAGCATTTTTTATTCAGCTTCATTCCGTCCTGGTACGCGACATATATGCCGTTTTTCCATTGATAATCAAGTTCACTGACCTGCACAGGTATGTGAATTATTGCTTGGAGCTTTTGTAATCAATTTTGCCGTCATTTACTGACATAGAAAAGGAGAATATAGATTATAAAGTGTATGACACATGGCTATCGATTAATGCGAACATATTGTGGACTGCTTCCAGATTTTTCGGAAAGTGCATTTCCCTACAGTTTCACAGTATTCCAGACTTCTTCCGCACTGAGGGGCATTATTCCTCCCTCCCCTGTTGGTATCTGTCTTCGAAAGCAGCTTTTTGCTATCAGAGCACTATGAACACCATTTGAAAACAGTGTTCAAGATGGTCAGGTTGTTTTGTCAAGCTATGTCCTATCATGACACTAACAGTGTACGCGTGAGGCGGAAATTAATTTGAATACCGAATGGTCAAAATCCCGAATACCCGTATTGTCGAATAGGAAGAAATACTCGGACGGGCAAAACCTGCGCCCGGGTTTAATTCTCGAAAGGACAAGTTCCCGAATAGGAAGGAACCTTGAACGAACCGAAATCCCGAAAGTTAAATTTCAGGTATATTTCAGAAGTCCAGATGACTAACGCTTACGTCAAATGGTCCTCTTGTGGTTGTGTATTCGCAGTTGCTGAACGGGGATACCTTTCGACCATGAAGATATCTTGGTATTGCGGTCCTGCTCTCCTTACACCTCTGTAGACGAGCTTCGAGACTCCTTGGTTCTCTTCACCTAGCAGCTATGAATACAGTAGGACCATTTGACGTAAACGTTTGGTCATCTGCTTCTGAACCATTCCTGAAACTTGACTTTCAGGATTTCCGCTCGCTCAAGATTCCTTCCTAATCAGGAACTTGTCCTTTCGGGAATTGAACCCGTTTGGTTATCTTTTCCTATTCGACAACGTAAATTTTCGTGATTTCACCCATATGACATTAGGCAAGATTGAAGGATAATGGATAGCTACTGCTCGCAAAATTGTTTAACGTATTTTGGATTAGCATTCAAGCGTCAAGCTGATGTTATCCATGTTGATAGTTTTGTCTTTAGAGCTCGTTGGCTGAAGAACCCTTCTTGGGAAACGAATAGCCTTTACGAGAATGTGGCATTCATTTTCAAAATATGGTCAGTATCTCAGGTGGACTCTATCCTTTTCGCTTTATTTCGCTCTTTCATCTTTTCTTAAAATTTTTTGCAGAACATGAAACGGGAAGAACTCAACTTCATTACCCAATTAGACGCTGATACTTTCATGGGCGGTTCAGATCTTAAAACGGGCAAAGCCGCAATAGCAATACGGAAGAAGAAGCGACGCGAAGGTAAAAAGCGCGAGAAGGAAACGAATAGCATTGTGGTCGCTTGCTTAAAACGTTTGCTGCCCGTTGGACTGAACGTGTTTGGCGGGCGTGAACTGGAACTGCTGCAAAAAATCAAAGAAAAACACTTAAAGGTAACGACAACTAAGTTGATCTATGCCCATTTTGGGCACTTTATTGCATCTTTATGCCGCCAAAGCTTGTAATGGTTACTGTTGTCGTTTTGATGAACTGTCCGTTTTTAGAGGGAGCCAGAAGAACGGATAAAAGAATTTATTCGCTCCAGCTTGTCGGTTCCTGATAAGGTAGGGTTTAAATGGAAAAATTGCCTTTTGCAGCTTCGTAAAATTATAGGAGGACATATTTGACAAAAGCTACTGGCAACGTCAATTATATCACAAAATTGGGAAAGCTCAGATGTTGGGCATTAGCTCAATGAATCAAGAGGCCGTTTTGGAAGCAATTACCTCTATGGGTCTCACCCTTTACAATTTACATACGGTACGTACGTGTGCTCATTTTTTATTTAATCTTCAATGGAAATGAGCCGGTAAGTTATGTATCTTATTAATATTTCTCTTTAGGTGGAGCATCCTCAGACGGATTTGGCCGGAGCTTGGCGAAAAATTTTATCCTCACAACGAAAGCGGGCTGTAGTAGCTTGCTTTAGGATGGTCGCTTTGCACAGTATACCACGGTGGGTCTTCAGTTTTAGAAGTATTGGTGTAATATATATTCTTCACTTTTTTAAAGACATCGTTGCATTAACATCTTCCTTCCTGCGTACGCTGAAAAGTGGATGGAGGATGAAAATATGGATCGAGACCTGTTGATCTGTGACCTTGCTGTAAGCATCAGCATCCATCTTTTTTGATTATCATTAATTGATTGTCTATTCTTACGTTGTATATTCAGGATTTTGTTGAAAAAGGTGCAAACGTTAAACGCACGAAGGATGAGGCAGAAGAAGAGGATTTGCAAATGCCTGATTCGCTTAGTCAACTGATCCAGTGCTTCCAGCGCGCCGCCACCGCAGAACGAAAGCAGCTCGTTACCATCGAACGGGATGAACTGTATAAGGAGTTTGTGAGGGTTATGGCTATCAGCATTCACGTAGGAGAAGAGGAGGAAGATGGTAACGCTGACGAAGCTGTTAACATGGAAGTAAGCTAACAGCGACAACACATGGCTATAGTTCTTCGCAAATTTAACTTACTTTATGAAGTTCAGTTTTATGGAAAGTACGTTTGAAAAGTGCATTCTGTTACTGATCCTTATAGGCACAAGAATTGGAAAAGCAAGAACTTAGGCATCAGCAGGCTCGCCTGGCTGACCGCGGCGCTGCTGTAATGGTCTTAATGTACCTATCAGCTTGTCACGGGGAGCCAAATGATATGGTCGACGGAACGTTGAAGTTGGGAATTCACATTTTGAATGGTGGCAACAGTATGGTACAAGATATGATGTTGGCATATCTGCAGGACAAAAAAGATGTTAGCTTTTTCTCCTCAATTGCTGGATTGATGAATAGAGGCAGGTAAGTAATCAAAAGTTTTAGCTTCCCCAAAAATCAGTTCCTCAATTAAAAACATTTATTGAATTAATGGTCTATGGGTTGTCCAAATAAGGCAGTTGTTAAAGCGGGAAATATGCAATTGCATAGTTCAAGGGAAGCAATTTCATTACGGTAGCTCATAAAGTGTTGATAGGTTGATCATAGCCTTTGCGTTTTTTATTGCTGATGATTTTCGAGCTTTTGATTTTTTGCGTCTTTTTTCAGCGTACTGAATTTGGAAATTTTCGAACGGCAAATCAAGGCCGAGGGCCTCGGCATGGGTGCTGAATTATCCTTGGGGGATCATCAGAACTTGAACGACGCCGAGTTTATTTGCACTTTGTTCCGTTTCATACAGCTTACCTGCGAAGGACACAATTCAGGTTCGTAGTTTCATTAATATTAATGTCTTAATTGTGACGCCATCATTACTCTTGCCTGCGCACTTCATTGAAGTTATCAAAAGTATATCTAAGCAGCACGACGATGCTTTGACAGGCACTTATTCTTTTATCAGTATGGTCCAATACGTCTGATTTGGAATACTTTTCAGAGTGTTGTATTTTAAATAAGAACTTTTCTTCGTTACTTCTAAATTTTTACTCGCCCGTTTTTCAGAATTTCAAAATTACCTGCGGAACCAACCGGGCAATACTACCAGCGTAAATTTAATAATTTGCACAGTCGACTATCTTCTCCGTTTGCAAGAATCTATAATGGACTTCTACTGGCACTACTTTAGCAAGGAATTGGTGGATGAAGCAGGGAAAGCAAACTTTCTAAGAGCACTTTCTGTTTGCAGTCAGGTGTTCAATACTCTAACAGAGTCGGTGCAGGTAACTGTTGACCGTTATCTAACGTTGTAGGGAAGTTGTCTAGTCGTGTTTTGAGTTGCCATTATTTGGGCAATTTTAATTTCGTTTCGTTATCAGGGTCCCTGCGTGGGAAACCAAATGGCCTTAGCGAACAGCCGTTTGTGGGATGCCATAAACGGCTTCTTCTTTCTATTCGCCAACATGATGGACAAGCTAAGCAAAAACCACACGCAGCTTGAGCTGCTAAGAGAATTTCTCAGCTTGCAAAAAGACATGATCGTCTTAATGCTCAGCATGTTGGAAGGTAAGTCGATGATCAAATAAAGCATAATCACTTTTTCATGGCTCATTTGCATTACAGGGAATGTACTTAACGGCTCCATTGGAAAACAGATGGTCGACACGCTTGCCGAGTCTCAGCAAAATGTTCAGCTGATTTTGAAATTTTTCGACATGTTTTTGAAATTGAAAGATTTAACCACAAGTCAGGCGTTTCAAGAATTCGATCTCAACAAGGATGGTTGGATTTCTCCGAAAGAATTTCAGCGCGCCATGGAGGGACAAAAGATGTACTCCATTGAAGAGATCAACTATCTGATGATGTGCACTGATGTTAACAACGACGGAAAAATAGATTACATGGAATTCACGGAACGTTTTCACAATCCCGCCAAGGACATTGGTGCGTCTCTAAGTAGCCTTTTTCCTATAAGGTCACGTGGCAGTGCGCCTTTTTAAGGCTTCAATCTAGCCGTTCTGTTAACCAATCTAAAGGAGCACATTGTCGGCGACAATCGACTGGATGTCATTTTGCAAACGGCCAGTTCAATGTGCGACTATTTCGATCCATTTTTGGGTCGTATTGAAATAATGGGCTCCAATAAGCGCGTAGAGAAGGTCTACTTTGAAATCAAGGAAGAATGGTTGGAACAGTTCAACAAACCCCAAATTAAAGTAAGACGCCGCCTTTCTCTTATTGCATCAGCGTACCAACCAAAAATTGTTTTCTCGTTTTCAGCAGTCGAAAAAGGACTTTCTCTTCAACGTGCTCCAAGACGACGGCGGACAGCAGGGAAAATTAGAAGCATTTGTCAACTTTTGCGAAGATACAATTTTCGAGGTAACTTCTAATCTGGTGCAGTTCAAAATCCCGAAAAACCCCCTAAGCCTAAACCAAAATTGGAGAATGATAATGTGTATGTAGTCCCTCATGTTTAGGTTTAGACTAAGGCGTGGTACACTAACTGTGGGGAATAGGAGAAAGCAGTCAGGTTTGATGATTCGGGATTCTTGTCTTTCGGGATTGTATCGTAAACCACTTCTAATCATATTTGATTTGTACTTTCACGTATACTCGAGTTGAATTGAATTAGTTTGTACTTCATGCTAGCACGTCTTGGATGGTTGTGTTAAAATTGCGTTTAATTTCAGATGTCGCATGCAGCTGAAATCAGTTCCGAAGACAAGGACTCAAGAGTAGAAAGGGCCAAGAGGCAGCGAGAAATTTTTACAGGACAAACAGAGCGTCACGATACGTACGTTGCTTTAGCTTTTCTTCTCATATGCCTAAAAACGGAGTGAGCATCTTTAAGGATATCTCCTTACGACATTATTTCCCTTGTCTTTCAAAAACTGTTCTTCTTTATCCATCTATGCTACAAGTCTTGCCGCCCATCTCAATTAGTCAAAGCGAAAAACCAACTGCGAGATTCAATAGCTTCCATGACATACGGGCAACTGTTTCTCTCAGTATGCCGCATCTCTTTCAAGCTTATCTTCATGGTCGCCTGGTTAACATACTTAATCCTCTCTACGCTGCTCCGTTTTATCTACTTTATGATGGGCGGATCCAAGGAAGATGACTACGTTGCGCTCAAGTCTTTACCTGAGCCGCCGACTTCGCGTTCTCTGAATCGGCAACGAAGCTTCATATCGCTTTTGCCGGATATTGAAAAATCTGACGTGCATAAATACGAAGCTTTTGGGCTTCAGCTATCTCAGGGTACAACGGAAGTTGAGGCGGCAAATTTGGTTACCGACCATGAAGCGAGCAAAGCTTCATTTTCATTCTACATTGGCGGAAGCTTTCCTGCAAAGTCGAAATTGGGCTCTCCAACGGACGATGCGCAGCAAGCTTACAGTGACGCCCATTTTGGGTAAAATATTAGCCGAACTATCCAAGAGGATAATTTTAGCTAAAAATGCTTGTAGCTCCGAATCGCAGAAGTCATTTGAGCAAGATGACAAGGTTAGATTTCAGGCAACCGCCTACGAGCCAAAAATTGCTGACGTTACGCCCAAGTCTCGCGGCTCAATATTTGTACGTATCTCTTCCTATGGTCCGTATTCATATTATTCGATCTTCAGAATGTGCTGGCTCGCAATTTCTACGTTTTAAAGTACATCACGCTCGCGTTGGCATTTCTAATAAATGCCATACTTTTGTTTTATCGAGTAAGTTTTTTTTATATCCTTTCCCTATAGTTGATTCTTGATCCGCTCTTCTCGACAGGAGATTTCTTCCTGACGGGTTAACTCAAACTTGTCTTTAGGTCAGCGTTAACACGGCCGAAATCAGCGATTCGTTTGCTGCCCCTCCGGAGTCCGGAAATGCCACTACTTCCGAGGTTGAAGTTGAAGAAGAGCTGAGCATTCATGAAAATTATTATTACTTGACTCACGTGCTAAAATGCTTGTCGGTTGGCCACTGCCTCGTTTCCTTGGCTCTGTTAATAGCCTACTATCAGCTAAAGGTTAGTTCCAATGTTTCTATATTGTTTCTAAGCGTTCCAATGTAACTTTGTCCGAAAATAATGCATTGATACCTCGTGCGTTAGATCATTTGATTTGAGAATAATCAAAATGTTTGCAAGTACTATACAACGAATGGACGAATCGATGTTGCAGGTTCCCTTAATAATTTTCAAGCGTGAGAAACAAGTGGCAAGAAAGCTGGAGTTCGAAGGTATGTGGATAACGGAAATGCCTTCCGAGGACGCAGTGTCAGGAAAATGGGACAGCATGGTCATCTCTTCAGCGTACGTTCTTCACTACAAGCGAATAGCCGCTTTCAACGTTGACCGATTTAGGAAATTTCCAGAAAAGTACTGGGATAAGTTTGTTAAGAGAAAAGTTGTGGAAAAGTATCAAGATCAATTCGACATAGAGGAGCTGCATCGATTGCTTGGCTTGGACAAGCAAGCATTGGAGAACGCCGGCAATTCCGGGTACGCATCCTAGTGTTCCTCTCGACTATTCAACTCAACATTGTTGTTAGGTCGCGGTCGGTTGATTGGCGCTATCAGATGTGGAAAATTGGAGTCATCTTTGCTGACGGAGTAAGTAGGCGCCTGAACCTTTTTGCCAGTATTGATCGTTGCAAGTTTGTGCACCAAAAATTGAGAGATAGTTTTTTCAGTCCGTTAGTCGCTTCTTTATTTCAGTCCTTCCAATACTTGATGATGTACTTATTCTTTTCTGCCGTTGGTATATGGAACCCTTTCTTCTACGCTGGTCACCTCATTGACGTAGTCTTTTCGTTTCCTATGCTGCAAACAATCCTGAAATCTGTAACGCATAACGGGAAGCAGGTATTTTCACGACAAATCTGCTAATGCCTTAAGTATTATTGTGTTCCAGCTTATTCTCACTGTGATGATGGTTGTTGTCGTAGTTTACATGTACACAGTGCTTGCTTTTAACTTTTTCCGCAAATTCTACGTTCAAGACGAAGACGGCCAAGAGACGGATAGCAAATGCAACAATATGATTACAGTAAGTTTTTTTATTGATGTATAAAAAATTATAAAACCCTTTTGTATTATTTTGCACGAACTGACTTTGAACGGTAAAGAGTTTTCTTCTGTTCGTAAGTACCTCTACCGCTGTTCCATGTAGGTTTTCTACGCGGTAAGAGACCAGCGGATATTTCAGTAATATATTATGCAAGCACGGGAAGGTTTTGTCTTGGCAGATGGCGTGCAGTCTGATCTGTCCCTGCGTTTGCCGCGACGAAGTCCCATTCAGCTTATTCATCATTTGTTTGAAATTTAGTGTTTTGTCTTCAACATTTATGCCGGAATTCGCGCTGGCGGAGGCATAGGTGATGAACTGCAATCTCCATACGGAGACGAGAAGGAAGCTTGGCGTATTCTTTTCGACGTGACGTTTTATTTCTTCATCATTATTATACTATTGGCCATTATGCAAGGTGAAACGTCTAACCTACCATGCGTGGCTGCCTGAGTAACGACCAATGCTTTAAGGTTTGATCATTGACGCGTTTGGTGATTTGCGAGACCAGCAGGAATCTGCGCAGGACAAACTGGAGGTACGTAAAGTGCAGTTGACTTGAAGTTTGGGGGTCGGTATTCTTTTTCTGAGTTGAATCTGTATCTTCGAAACTGCTTCAGCATTGAGTTTGTTCACTTGTAGTCCAATTGCTTCATCTGCGACATTGGCAAAGATTTCTTCGAACGCCTACCTCATGGATTTGAGCATCACACCGCCAAGGAACACAACTTGGCATATTACTTGTGAGTATTGAACTTTGCTGTCTGCCAACGTAAATCTCTTATTTCTTTTTCCTTTTAAATTGTTAATGCATTAATCGGGAACTTGAACTCAAGTGTAATTTGTAGGTTCTTTTTAATGCATCTGATAAACAAAGATGAAACCGAATATACTGGTCAAGAATCTTATGTTTGGGAATTGTACGAAAAGCGCTGTTGGGACTTCTTTCCCGTTGGCGAATGTTTCTTGAAGCAGTATGAAGACCAGCTAATGATGGCTTGATAAGCACTTGATGCTCAACTTGGTTTGAGCAGACGCTGATTATTCAATTGCAACTTCGAATGTTAATACAACGGCGAATTCCCGTTTAGCAGATCTTAGTTCCGTCCAGTCATTGCGAAGGACCAATTGTATTCACGACGTGGTCGCGGTATGCGATGGACATCTCGTCATCATCATTTTCGTCCCATGAAACGAAAGTGCACGTTTGCGATTCACAATTTGAATTCTTAGTAACGCGACGCATTTTGCCCTTTAAAAGGGTTGAATTCCTTCGCTTTAGCCGATCTGATGACGAAATTGCATTTATTGCATTTTTTTTAAAAATAGTAAGCTTTTGGTGACAGACGGCGTAGATTACAAGTTCAGCTGTCTGATGTGTTTCATTGAGCGAAATGTTCAGGGTGATGTGAAGTTCAATAAATACTTTGCTCGCCAAACTAAATTACAAATTAATATTCATCGTCCTGCTTCTGCTCTAACCCCTTTAAAGCAGTGCTATAGGAACTCCATACTTTTCTTAGCAAGGAGTTTTATTCGGTTTTACAATCAAGATAGCTTATGGAAAATAAAGTCTAAATTAAGTTTGTTCAGCTACATTCCTCAAGTTGCTCCAATGCAAAATAATGAATAAGGCATAATAATGTAAAAGAGCGGCGCCTTTAGCCGCTGGCTTACTAATTATATGCAAAAGTTTAATCATGCGAACATAAGCAAAGAAAAGAATTGAACGCTTTGAGCTTAGCGCTTACCAGGTTCAAACGAGTCTCCAAACTTCTGCTTGCCAATCTGCAATGGATAATTTGGAAAACGCAGTGCTAAGACTTCAAAGGCACAACTTAATTTCAAGAATTTGAAAATTGAATTTGAAATAATTATTCAGTGATTTGCAGGTTAGAACAGTACAGTACTCAAGTTTTCTAGACTATCTCTGTAACCACCGCACAGCTCCAGTAGCCTCTCTAAGTGACGCTGTTGGATCGACATTTTGTTTTTGCTCTGACGACAGTTTGTTAAGTACAGATCACTGCTGCTTTCATAGCTTTCCAGCTTCCGTGCCTTTGTGCAAATGAGTTATTTTTACGAACTAGAATTTATTTCTAGAATTAAGACTAAACGCATCAATCACTTTTCATCCGCCTAAACGAGCTAAATTTCCAACACTTCATTTAAAGTCAGTCGTAATTATTATTCAGGGAATTCATTGTAAGCAAGAAACGCCTGGGTTCGTAAAAGAATTTTGTGCTTGGTGGAAAAAAGTAACGTTTTATTATTTAGTACATATTCGAAAAACTAATCTTGTTGTGTAACCGTACAACTGATCGAACTTGAAAACGTTTAACTTTATACAGATTGTAGTAGCGGTTAAGCATGTCAAAAACAGCGAAAGGTACGTTTACTTCCATTTTGCTTATTGTTAAGCCATTTCTAATGAATAATTTAGAGTTTGTAGTCGCGGCAGTTCAGGCGTCTGCCCTTGGGAATCAAGAATCAACTCTTAGTTCCGTTGCGCTACAAGTAGTAGAGGCAGCTCGTTTAGACGCCAATATCGTTGTACTACCCGTACGTCCCTGCGTCTGTTTAATTATTTATTTATTAATTTAACGAATGCATTGTGGCGTAGGAGTATTTCACTTGTCCACGTGGCTTTACTGACATTCGTGAATGTGCGGAGCCTTTGGATGGCAGTGGTCGAACTTTCAGCCTAATATCGTCGCTTGCTCAATCGCTCGGTGTCTACATAATTGCTGGTAAGCGCATGATCCATTGAAATCATAGTACTTCAAGCCTTTCGCACTACCGCCTGTTTTAGAGTATACATTAATATTTCACCATTACTCTCTACTGTTCTTCCATTCCCTCCCGAGATCTTTCGCCTGCCTCTAGAGAATTACAGATTTGTATGCTCATTTCCTTTGACAAAGATTATTTGATTCTGTTCAGTGAACTTGGCCGCGTTAATTTAGTTTGCCTCTTATGACAATCCAGATACCATTGCACCTTTCACAAATGCATTGGCCGCTTAAGTTAGCCTTTCCTCTTAAAATGTATGCGGTTAGAATTGAATCTCTTGAACGAGTATACTGGCGGTTTTCCTCTTGAAAGTTAGACTTCCTTACTGTAAGCAAGATACTTGAGAACACTGTCACCCTGTAGAGGATAGGCTGGGTTGCCGCCCTTTTCGCATTTCAAAATTGGGAGGTGTTGGTCTGCAGATACAGAATGTAAAGCTTATATTAACTCTCCTTGAAGGGAAGGGCTACGCCTAACTGGCACGTTGTATTACGGGGTTAACATATTTGGGGACTACTGCGTGAAATATTCTTCCCGCCGTAAGTTTGGTTTACTTAGGAACAATACCAGAAATAGAGAATGGTGCTTATTATAACACCTGCTGTCTGTTCAACCGAAATGGTGATCTGGTGGGCAAATATCGTAAAGTAAGTTGTTTCGCAAAATTTCTGCTTACGTCACAGACTGAGAAGCAATCGACAGAAGTACAGGTTGACCGTTCTTGGAGAGTTGTTACCCAACGAAACGCAAGTTGCATTTGATGTAAACGAGCCGGTGATATTTAGAACTGGTAATATTTTGATGTCAAGCTGTTTGTGCTTATCTTCAGATGAGCTTTTAGAATTCGTCGACATCGGTATTGGAACGGGCAACGATATCCATTTGCCACAACTGGCATTGACTTATGCAGCTGCAGGTTAAAGTTTTTGTCCTATATTAGCACTTGCTCATCCTGAATCTGTTTTACGTTAGCAGGGATCACCTTTTAATTTCTCATTGGGCGTACTGATAATTAATTTTGCCGAATAACCACGTAGCTAACAGAACTTAAAAACAATTTACGTTATACAGATCTTAGTGGCCGTGAAGCGCGTGGAAAACCCCGAAAGGTTGCCAGTTAATACTGGCCCAGACTGCCTTAGTGCGTCTGTCCAAAAATGCTGTCCACAACGTTTGCAGTACGTAAATTTCTTGAAAACAAATGTGCATGCATCGCTATGAGGTACGAAAATCTTTAAAGCTCTTTTAATAGATAATAATAGAATATAAACAAAACTAGAGCTAAATCAATAAACAAACCATCCGTTTTCCAATAAATAATTTATTTACTGCATAAATAGATAGAAATAACGAAACAGTAGTGAAAATAAAAAACGAAGTGATATGCAAAGTAGAAATAAAAATTAAGAAGATAAAATAATTGACTTGCAGTGACTACTTCCTCTTTCCACTTTTCTGTTGCCCCGTCTTTGCGTGTCCGTGCAAAAGGATGGGAGTCAAATTTTCATTATCCAATTTGGTGAAATAGTTTATTTTATATATAAGTGTATTTCGAACGATCACTTGGAACTTCTACCAATACTGTTGAAGAAACTATGAGTCGCGTAGCGAGCATTCCTTTCTTTATTACTTAAGAATGGCAACTGAAGTTCTGCTGTCACAGTTTGTATTAATACGCTTTAGCACAGTCGACTCGCGATTTGTCATTCGACGTATTTTTCTGGCAGCAAAAGATTAAATCGAAGAAAAAGACCGATGAATGATGTATTAATACTTTGAAACTCCGATGTCGTAAAATTGAATTCAAAGCAGCCCTTTTCGTTTTGCCTTTTCAGCAACTAAAATGACGACATGTATTGCTGCCATTCATTTGGTATTCATCATTTATTAATATGGTAGCTGATTTCGTTGCACATTGGCGCGTTAATTTTCTTGTTGATTCGATGATTGAGATGATATCTGCAGACGATGTTGTACTGATAGCTGAAAGTTGGCAAAGCTGATGATTAAGTCGTTGCATCTCTATACTTTTAGGTTGCCAAATGTTAGTATATTGTTCTACTTTCGATGGGTCATTTTCAAGTAGCCATTGGACCTTGCTGGGCCAAGGGCGCGCTCTTGATTCACTAAGCTACGTAGTTGTGTGTTCTGCACGTCCACCTGCAGATGCTCCAGAGGAGATGAGGGTCCGCAGCGCGATCATGAACCCCTGGTAAGGTTGTTAATTTTATTCTTCACTTAACTCTCTTATTACTTATATATGTAGGGGCGACTGTGTAAGGTCCGCTAAGGATAAAGACGAGGTTATTTGCGAAAAATTTTGTATGTTTACTGCTTGAGTTCACTGTCTGTCTAGTTTAGTTGCTGTGTTTGTAGGTCCGGCCTTGGTGCAAAACGCAAGAAAATGCATGCCCATATTGGAGAGTAGGCGATCGGATATATATAAAAAGGGCTTCGAAATTCATCCTACCATTGTCGGTAACAGGTGATGTTCGTGCCATTTGTTCTTTCGTGGGTGCTATTGAGTTTGGGTTTCTATGTTCGCTTTATCAGCTGCATAGCATTTCTGATAGGTAACGATGTTCTCTCCGATTAAATCAAACATTCTAACTTACATTTGTGTTTAAGGTTTAAATTTTCTCTAGCCTGCTCTATATGCGTATGTTTAATATATCTTTTGCATATTTTGCCATTTCCATTTTGTATGTTATTCTGCGATGCACTGCAGGCAAATTGTTAAGGCACTTGAAGATGATGATTGCAATACCAGTATACTCTACGTTAAACAAAGTGAATGTATCGCTTCATCATTTTAAACCACGACTTACAAATTTGGCAGAATGGTTAAGTCGAAGAGTTGAATGAAAGCATTTTCTCTTTATTACTTCACTTATCTTTTATACATATCGTTTAGCGAAGTTAAATTTACAGTCATTTGATCTCTGCCACCAATCGTATGGGTTTAGCTGATTAGATTTGTTTTCCCTAATCTTTCCTGAAAGCAAGGCCAATGCCAATTGGCACGTACAGGATGGTATTAATTTGACGTCGACGGTTTCAATCCATCGGAAATATTTGAGATATTTGTTGGTATTTGCATTTAAAAAGTTTAAATAGTCAGCAAGCTCGCGCGCTGAGCGAAAGTCGTCTACGGCGATGAAGCTTCCTTGCGGAGCGGACGCGTAAGTGGATCGTTGCAGCACTATTGGTACAGTTCGATCCAAAAGTGCCTCGTAGAATCTTTCAGTGACGTAATGTTGGCAGACGGTATTTTCGAAGACGATTCGAAACTTGTACTTTGTTGTGAAATGCGATATTGGTCCTTTTGGCAGCGGAGTGCCGCCGCATTTTCCGTACACGTCTACTTGGAGGTAACGTTTTAACGCCAAAATATACCATTCCCTGCCGGAGTGAGTTGAACATTTGGAAGCCAACCAGAAAACTAGGCGTCTTCGTTTAGCCACCGACTGGAGTTCAGTTTTCAAATCTGCCGTTGTATTGTTGCTTTTTTTGACAAAAGATCCATAGGGACAAAGGACAGCC
The DNA here is from genome assembly GCA_000797535.1 of Trichuris suis. Lineage (NCBI taxonomy): Eukaryota > Metazoa > Nematoda > Enoplea > Trichinellida > Trichuridae > Trichuris > Trichuris suis. The sequence goes on along the minus strand of KN538395.1, from coordinate 15,251 downwards.
GACGATGGCAGATAGGTCATTGACATGTCGAAGAACGAGTTCATTCCCAGTAGCGGAGCAAAGTGTTCCGGACTGGTTTCGCGACTGTAAAAGACGAATTTTTGGCCATCTCTTTTTGGCAGAAAAATAGCTGACAAGCGAACGTCGCGAAGGTCAAAGACAAGTGCATCGCTTTTACCAAGTAATGATGCCTTCCTTGAGGATGTCCAGTTGTAGTCCACCCCACAAATCTCGCCTTCCGGTTTGCTAAGAGATTCAGAGTCACCTTCAGTCATTGACATTAGCATGGCGCGACCAGAGACAGTCCAACAATCTTCGGCCGTTGAATACAGGTACAGCTCGTCTGAATGTGAACACACATTGAAGATGAAGTTTCATTTTCATCTTATGTTTACGCTTTTTAATATTTGGGATGGCCTCTACTATTGGTTGGTGGGTAGAGAGAAGGTTAGATCCAAAGTTAGTGGATTACTTCACGATAGCAGCTAACTGCTTCTTAACAAAGCTGAGCTTGTAAATAAGGTAGATAAGCTTACTGTGGGCATGAAGAATAATGTTAACAAAGTTTCTATTATATTATATTATAAAATATTCATATTAGGCTGGATGATATACGGAAAGTACAATTTCTTTTGCAAAAAGAATTTATGCGTTACATGCGTGATGCTTATAGATACTTTCGTCAGTGCACTTCGAGCAGGGCAAATGCGTACACGTTTTCATACCTTTAATGACTACGACGATTGCTGTGAAGATGACAGACAGTATGAAAGTGAGAATTCTAGTGGGATAAAATCGACGTTCCGCGCTGCCCATTTCAAAAAGTAAGTCTAATTATTTTCTCACTTTCTTCCGATAAGCCATTGACCTTGCCGCCGTACATGAGGCAGCGCCATATAGGTGGAATGAACTCAGGGTCGTAGAAATCGATGCGAAAATTTAGGTCGCACTTTTATAACTTGACATCCGGTCGCTGTCGCTCTCTTAAGGCGGTTTGACTATGTCCAGTATGTAAAGAAATAATAAGGTCTTGTTTTGAGAAATTTAATATGAAGGAATGCGTCATGTACGCAGTGAAAAATCGCTTGTGCACCCATTGGATAACATATGAAACAAGCAGAGCTTTTATTGTTTTACCTGTTATAAAAACCCAATTACGCCACGAAGACTTTATCCGTGCAAGCATTAGTATTAACACATATTTTGAGCAACGACGCTTCTTACTGCGAAAGACATTTAATTGTCACAAGCAGGCTTAGCTCCATAGCAATAAAGTATTATTAAGAATAATTGGCTGGCTTGCCAATGGAGAATCCGAAATTTGAGCCTCTCTTAAGGTGATAATTGCTATCCGTAATATCCGCTTTACCTGAACTTGAATCGTTCTAAATACGTAGCATTTAGTAACGGGTTCGTAAATTTTCATGGTAGAGTAAAAACGGGTCTTGCCGTGAATAAACTCGACCGTGAAGATTTGAATTGCTCACCAAATTATGGGCATAAGGTCGCCTTGAAATATGGCTCTTTAAGGCTTCTCTACGCTAATAGATAGGAACAGTAATTAGGCGTCAGGTTGACCTCCGACTTGGCTACTTTAGGCGCGAACTGTCTAGTATTCCGAGTTGGATTGATTTATTTAACTGAGCTGAGCCGAAGATGAACTACATACATTGCTTCTGTATTGGCCTCTTTTTCGCGGTTCCATTGAACTATGCTTCCATAAGTCATCTGATTGCCACACGTCGGTCATTACTGCAATGTTCACAGTAGATTGCAGAACACGGGAAAATGGCTTTACGTATATCCAACCACTTAAGCATAGATGGGTATTTTCTACAATCTTATCAATAAGTTGGAAAGAAGTTTGAACAATTCTTTCGACGCCGTATGTTCAGGATAGATTTCCAGTGACTTTTTGATGGCATTCAAGCTGGATTGGCACTTGCCAGCCTGAAAGAGAAACGAGGTTAAAGTTGCTTTTAATACTGTACGTTTATGCATGTCCTTCCGGTTCCCGTAGACGCCTATTTGAGAGCTTATTTTGCCATTTTGAGAGGTCCTTTCTTTGCTTGGATAATCGTTTCAATACGGTTGCTTTGAGACAATGGAAAAAGACCAGTGTTCTACTCACTTTGCTGTCGTGCTTACTCTCTTAAAACTGCTATAATGAGAGTACTGATAAAAAGGTGTTTGCGCGTCAAAGGAATTTGTTATGAATAAGTTGACAGATATTTTAAGGAGAGAACCTGTTCTATAGAATCTACTAGCATGGGCTAAAGGCCCTTCGACCATGGGAAAATGGAAGAGGAACCCTTTTGGAATTTTTTGAGAATTTGATCTCTCACAGTTCTGACATTCGGGATTTTGAGCGCGACCACTTTTTTTCGCGTTGCCCTTTCTTCCAAAGATGCTTTTTGCTTAGATTACCTTGTATTGCAGCAAAGCGTAATTGTAAAATGGTTCGAATGTATGGCTTCCGTGAATCATCGCTGTTTCCAATAGAGAGTTCGCCTGTAGAGCGACGTAGCGGCACATGGGGTTTTTTACATTTGGCTTTTACCTGGCTAAGGTTTCCTTCGTGCATTTCAATTACGGCAAGGTTGCACCACGCCTCAGCATAGTCTCCACTGTAGGTTAGGCACAGGGAAAAGCATTGCTTTGCCCATTGTAGGTCGCCAGTTGCCTGGAAAAGCGTTTTCTACTTGCTTATTGTCCAAGTAGGAGGGATATGTGTGCTTGCATATAATCTTATTCTAACTTACCAAAGCTACGTAGCCTATGTTATACCAAACATCGCCACTTTGTTCATCCGTTGCGTTTCGAATGGCTTCATGAAGACAGTCAACTGCTATGTCGAGTTGTTGAGCATTGAAGCAGCAAAGTCCGATGTTCAAATAGACCTCCGTTGTCACCATACCCATTTGTAAAATTCTCCTGGAAATATTGGAACGAATGACAGGTTGAACTTTTGAGTTGAAAAGTCGACATTCACTTAATCGTGCTGTTGAGCGTACGAACCTGAAAAATCGTAGCGCCAGTTCAGGTAAATCGCTGTAGAAATAGTTGGTTGCGACAGAGGCGATTGCTTCAATGTCGATGCTATCCTGCCTTAGTATCCTTCTCAGAAGCGAATCAATCTCAATTTGATTATTCAGCTTTTCCTCTATGACGCAAAGGGCTTTCAACAGAGTGGTATCCTCGTTGAATTTGTTTAACGCTTGATTCAGTATTTCTATGGCCTTCAGCGGTTGATCAATGGCGCAGTATACCTATGGGAAAAACCATTGCTTCATTAAATGAATGCAATTTTTTCCGGAAAAAGAATGCGAGACTTAAGCATAACAGCAGTTGCTAATAGTTTGACTTCATTCTTACCTTAGATAGATGCAGTGCTGTTGTAATGGATGCCTGCTGGACGTGAGCGGTTCTGATATTCTTCTCAGCGTCTCGGTATTGGCCCATCCTATAGCGCAGAAATGCATTTGCATTATTTGTTCTATCCCAGGAGATAATAATAATAATAATATCACGGAACTGGTAACACCATTGAGCTAGAACTTAAATGGCTTTAAGTCTACTTTTTTTATTACTGTATCTTGTTTATATGTGACTTCCTTTTATCTATGCTACTCGACAGTTTATATTTTGATGACTTCTCAGACCTCTACTTGTTATATCATCTTTGCAGTAAAAGAAGTGGGTAGATGAACGTTGCTACGCTCATGGTGTAGCATTCTTGATTATGGACAAGAAGCCGTAGACTCGCAGCGAAGACGTGTGACCATATATACGCAAAGGTGAAACAATTGTTCACATGGAAAATTGGGCGTCTTGTAACGGGTGTAGACAACTTCGGTGTGCCGGTTTTACTGAAAATAACCTGTGAGAAACAGAACGGTAGACGGGGACCTAAAGATCCCGAAAGCTCTGTTTTGTATCTCGCAAGAGTTTTCAACAAAAACAGGAGTACCGTAACTGTTTACAATGAAAATTGTTCACATCGTTATAGAATTAGTTTTCAATATTTATTTCTAGATATGAGCATTAGATCTTTTTGAATTAATTTTTCTGAATGTTCAGCGTTCCAGCAAGGTTATCAATTTAGTCTGTGCCATGGAGTTCAAGCAGTCAATATTTCATTGATCAAAGCTATTGGTTGAAGATACAGCCTTTTTGTACGGGTGAACAATCGATGTACGATTGTTGTATTTTGTGTCCAGTGTCCCGAAATCTCCGTCAGATGAGATTTAAAAATCTTGTATAACTTATTCAACCATATGCAATCATGAAAGTGTTCACATATGACCAGCCGAAATGTATGTAGGCTGACCATTAGTTGAACTTTACTGCGACAGTATAAGGGAGCAAATTTGTAAAGTTACCTTAAGTAACACCTGCCCACTTGAAGCTTCCAATACCAGTCCGATTGTTTTGTAGACTCGCAAGCTAGCAAAGCCAATTGGAAAGCCTGAAAGTTGGCCTATGCTTCGGCCAAATTAATTTTCAAACGCTTTAATGGACTTGCCGTTCTCACGTCGTTCAGCTTGAAAAAAAGGTATTCAAAAAGTGGTCTTGAAACCTCTTGACGACTTGCATATTTTGACAAATTCAGTCTGGACACATTAATGAAGGCGCCTTCTCCAGTGGCGAACATGGAAGCCTGCAATTATATAGGTACCAGATGCTTTAAGAACGTAACGCTAGCGGGTTTATTCAAGCTTGCTTAGATTCTTCGTTTAAAGCTAACATGCTGAAGGTGCACGAGTTTTTCCTTATTCCCTTCAATAGCTTCTCTACACTTTAGGAAACCAAATATCGAGTTACGCAACGTGCACTTATCGCATATACTGGCGTTTACAGTAGAAACTCGATTGTCTGAAATAATTTTTGCACGAGATAGCGCACGTAGTCGACAATTCAGATATGAAAGTAATTTATCCCGCGCCTATATGCTTTGATTTTATTTATTATCCATCCATTCCTCATAGTTCCAGTTGCGATAGGCTTTTTAAATGTAATAAAATAAAAATAAGATTGCCTGCAGCTTTCTGATCGCTTGCAATCGAGCATCAGCGTATTGCTGTTAGCCTCTTCAATGGGCAATTGGGGGACAAATAACGAGTCCAAATGAAATCACATTTATTTCGAGAAAATCCGTTAAGAAAGGCCATTTTGCATTTCTTGACTGGCGAAACACTTTAAAAGGAAAGGTTCTCCTTCAGTAATATTGCTGTTGCCTTTGGGATCATTATGGTTGCATGCTGCAGGCACTGAAAAGCCTTTTCGTAGCCTTCGTAGTGACAAGCTAACCAGTTGTCACTATGAAGCCTGTTGCACGTATTTATTATTGAAAGAGCTTTTTAAAGCTGCGACTTCAGTGCTTCCTTTTCTTCAGCTATATTGTTGAACGTTGCAGACAGCCATCTATGAATGAAAACGTTGTTCCATTTGTAATTTTGATCTTCCCGACCGATTTGGATAATTGAGTTTCAAGGCAGTCGTATTTCTATTGTGTTTAAATGTTTTGAATTCCTTAGAAGGTTTTCGATCCTCATTAGGCGTTCACTCATGTTGGATTGATTTAGATTTGAAAACATTGCTCTTTTAGCCAGTATAATTAGTTTGTTGCTATTATACTATTAATAGTCTTGTAAAGTAAGAAGAAATTAATCTCACCGTTCCAAGTCGGACAAATCGACCGGTCAGTGAGGTTAGCGGACGAGCAGTTTGGCTGGTACGTGCAGTGCGCAATGTTGCTTGCAACGTATCGCTCTTATTCATTTGACTTTCTGGTCGCAGAACTCCGGTTATTGGTCGTCCAGATTTGGTTCTCGGTCGAATGCTTTGACTTGCCATTCCAGCGGAGCTTGAAGTTGGTCTTCTTAAAGATGTTTCAGGTCTTGGCATGCCGGATAACACTTCTTCGTTCATCAATTCTTCCGCTATGCTTGTATCTTCCAAATCGATCTCATCCAACTTTACTTCTCGAACAAGACAATTCAGCTTAAGACACCATGCAGCCTGCAATGAAATACTCACTATCCACCACGTTATTAATGCATTGAGTTACTCAACTCTGGTGTTCTCGGTCACTAAGGTTGTAGTCTATCCTAGTTTCTAAGCGGATGCATATAATAACAGTAATCTTTTCTGGTACAACGATCGGAAATGATCTTGTTCGCTTAGTCAAATTTTTTTACCCTTCTTTCATATTGAAACTTGATAGCATTGTATTTAATGTCTTCCATTTGTTTAGTTTAATTTGCTGCACGCGAATAGGTTGTATATTATTTTATAGATTCTCTGATCTTCATTATTCTCGCGGGAAATCACGGACAGAAACACCGTCATTAGATTGATCAATACTTGACAGGAAAAGGCAAAATTAGTCAAGAATGAAGTGTTCTTTATTCAAATTATCACGTTTTACTACGTACTTCCAGTTGACAATTTTGGCTCGCTTCTGTTTGTTGTAGTGTTGGTTTTGAATTTGTAGGCTCTGCAGTTGACACATCCTTTACTTGAACAGTGCATACATATGCACGTGTCCTGCCTGACATTAAGAATAGAGATTTGTCGTCTTTGCCTATGCTGTAGCGTGAAAGTCTGAGACCGCTAAAAATGCCAGTCGGAAGGGTTTTCTATAATTTATGACATTGAGTTAATTTTTTGTTTTGAATTTTGGCCGTCGCGTGTGTAGGCCAGCTTTTGTGCTCAGTAATCTTTTTTCGAACAGTGCATTTTATAGCAGTGAAGAGCTGAAGCTCTCTCGAGTAACTGAGAAGTACGATTATCCTTGAAGAAAGCGGATATTCTTGCAGGCGTACTGTTAGTATTTTTCCCGATTGCACTTAGTAAAAGAATGAGTTGAGAGTCACTGGAAGCAATAGGAAAGTCCATAGCTCTTGTCATTTCGCTCTGCCAAAGTTGCGACTACAAAAAAGTGTTTCTATACTGGCATAGTTTCGTTGTAGGTTCTGCCAAGGCTGAAGGTTATTTCAGGTTGGATAATGAAATCTTATGTATGGACTGAAGCTGCAAGCACTTGTTTTCTAAAGGTCATTTATCCTGCAGAGAGATACCACATTTTTATCTATTTGTGCATATCCCTTTCCAGTAGCTATTGTTGATCAAGCAGAGGAATAGAAGCCACTATACGGTTTACTGCTTTTCTGCTTAGAATGTACAAATGAGCTCCTATGATAGCGCAAGCTTTGCATAGGTTTTCTAGTTTTTTTCTCATTAGAGCGTATCGTGTATGCAAAGCAACGCATTATTGTCCATCTTGTATGCGATGAGTAGCCCGTGCATCTGTTCAACCTGGTCTCAATCCATTCATGTCTAAAATTTCGTTAGCCAAAAGTTCCATTGAGTCCGTTCTAAACTTGGAGCGTTGAAATTGTCTCATGATTTCGTGAATTCCTTGTCTTGTTTTTTGAACGTTGTTCTTCTTGTCGTGTCGGTTTACTTTTTCAAAATGCGTCATAAATGCTTCTGACGTCATCGCCTCAAGCTTAGATATACCAGAAGCATCCGTTTACGTTGCTTAGGCACATTTATAAATGGCTGTTTGACGTTCCTTAGAGGTTTCGGAATGAACAGCTTTAAGCCTTTAAGCGAAAAGTGGACCTTACCATCTGCTTTTAGTTTGCTGACCACTCGCGCATAGCCATGGTCGATTCGAAAAGTGGATAGGGTTTAGCTGCTTCTTCGTGCCCCTGAGAGAGTTGGTTCAATTCCTGATTGATTGTAATAATAGTAGTTAGTACTGGGAAGTTAGGTAGCTTCATTTGTGTCCGCCACACTCTTAGAAAGCACAGGTACTCTCCTCTGTAAATTCTATTTCACAAACGTTTTGTAGAGATCAGCTGCAGCTTGGTTATTGAAAGTAATAACTAAGTTGGCAGGTGAAATCAGAACCTGACTGTACATGTCAATTTTCAGTGTTTCTGTGTTAATTCATATTCTCATTGAATAGGGAACTATTTTGGCATTGGACCTTCGTGTGCTACAGGCTTGCACATGTGAATCAAATTCGCTTTCAGTTTTCCGATGGCGCTGATCATGTTGAATGCAGCTGTCTAGTAAATCGGCTGGCGCCAGCTGACGCGCACTGGAAGGAAACAGAGCTTAGTGAAGAAGGCCGCATTACTGAATGGAAGCCAAGCAGACGAAAGAGTTCGTTAAATTCCATGCAGACGTAAAGCTGAAGTCGCGCCTTCTAGCCGAACGTAAAACAAGAACGTTTTGAAAAATAAGTCTCACTAAATTACGCGAAAGGAATTTCACGTTCCGTTTGCGTTTACGTCTTGTTTAGAGGAGCTCCATTCTTTACTCGCCTACAAATAGTCATTGTAACTCTTTAATTTATAAGGCTCCATGTCGGTTGGCTAACTTCCGCTCTCTGTTACGCGTAGAAGCGGTTGTTTAGTCCGTCTGCTGGAAGCATAACTCTTACATTTAAGGGACGAGTAACTTAGTATCTCCAACGGCAACATAACTACGGCAGTGAGAGCGTTAACCACTACCTTTTGGAGAGATGATTCGATGCTTTCTTTTTGCCTAATGGCTAAGTAACGGAATCGCGTTTTTTCTTATGCGTAGAGTGCTTATAACTACGCGCAAGACTTTTCATGAATTCATTCATAGGTTATGCAGTTAGGCTGTGCCCAACCATGGACGTAGGGACACTTCGCGCCGTTTAGCTTAAACAAACTTTCCAGTTGTACAGCATGAAGGTTCTCTTTGATTATTCGTATTTATCCTGTTCACCTTTTAGCGGAAGTTGAATTCCCCTAAACGAGGCAAATGTTTAAAGAGCACGCGCGTGGCTCTTCAGAAAGCAGTCTTATTAAAGGGCGTTGACAGTTAATATTGGTTCGTGCCTCATTGAGTGATTTATGTTGAGCAGGTGGTGTTCGCTTGGCATTTTATGCTGATGCAATATGGGTCTCCTTCTTACTAGGAACGACACCTGGCACCGTCGCCATAAGCATCCTGTAGTGCAGCATGAAAAATTGCAACTTTCTCTCTCTCAATTCAATGGAATTGCCCTCTTCGCTTGTTTGCATTCCAACGGTTTCGCCGTCGAGATGGCAGTGGCCAGCGTCTTGGCGCGCTGGAAAACATGTCCACCTTGATAAAGTGGTTCTACTCTCTGAGATAGCTCACAACCACCTTAGTGCAGGTCGCATGTTTGGTTTTCCCACTTCAACTTCTTATTCCAAAAAAAGAGCGCATCATTTAACTATGTAATCCTACTGAGATCAGACATTCTCGACTAGTCGTTGTTGTTGGCATCTTATACTTAGCCAGCAGCAAGCGTTTAACAGCAGCATCCATTGGAATGCTGCTCCCGGCGTCATTTTTAAGCGTGAGCATTTTTCAAAAACGAAATGACGAATAGTTGTTCGCCTCCCGTTCAGTGCTAAACTTCGCGGGGATGTTCAAGATGACGAACGTGCCGTTCTTAGATTATGACTGCGTTTGCAAAAGCGCGAAATGTTCCCGAAAGTCCGCAAGGAATGAGAAGCTGGTCGGCATGCTGTGCCCTTTGGCTTGGATTCTATGTCGCCAAAGCAGCGACAATAGTGCGTACGTGAGCATTAGGAAATTTACCCCAACAGTGGTTCATCTGTTTCGATGTCCACTTCCTTGCTATGCGCAAAATTTGAAGAGAAAGCACGCCTACGCAGGCGTAAAGTAAAGGACTTCTACGCGATGAAAAAATACCTGGTCATACGGGTTGTTATCCAAGGCTTTGGAACACTCCTCCACTGCTTTGTCGTAGTTCCTTTGCCGGTAGTGGTACAAGGCAACGTATAGGATGTCCATGAGTATTCGCTTTCCAGAAAAGGGAACTTGTTGTGACCGCTGCTAGGCAACGATGTCGACGTGACAGTTTAATGGTCAAACGCCACCATTCGCGCAGTAAACTTGCATCTCTAATCAATGCGGAAGCAAACAAGACGATGGAACGTCCCTATGAGTGTTGCCTATACTGCTAGTAGGAGCATCGAGCAATGCGATCGTCACGTAAGGGGCACCGGATATTTAAATAGGCGTCCGAAACGAATGCAAAAATCAACGTGAGCCTAAGGTACTGAGTTCGTGCGCTTTTGCAAGCGAAAAAAAATTCGTTGGGTACATCGCCTCTGGTTCGGCAAGGCGGTATGGCCTAGCGGCGGCCTTACATAACGTAGCGGTTTGCCAGACGTCTGCAGGAAATGTACAAGTGTGGGTGCTGCCAGGTCGTAAAAGGGAGCATACCTTTTCCGCTCTGATAGCACATGTTTACCATAAACGACGCAAGTAAGTTCCTTTGACGTCTCTTGGCATTCCCATGGCGGTCATTCCTGCTTGGGATGCAAGCTTTTCCATTCCACTCCAGAAGGGAACATCCGGCATGCGGGCTAGTTCTTCCGGTAGTTCGCCTCGTATGTCGTCGGTGTAGTTGGTAAAGACTTGACGTGGCATACCGAAGCCAGTCTTTCCAGCTTGACTGTCACCCCAGTTGATGCCCATTTGATAAGGAATGAGACCTTGGCTCTTCTGCTCCTGGCGACTTAGCTGCATAATCGTTGTGTTTCGAGGCATGCCAAAGCCGGTCATTCCCGCCTGGTTTGCTCCCTCCTTGTAGCCCGTAGTTTGGCGCGGTATCACTGACTCGTCGTTGGCCATTTCCCCTCTTTGGCTGTCCTACAATTGAGTCTCGTTTTTGACTTTACTGTCTGCGAAAGCGCCTCATCACCCATTTTACCTTGTACTTGGTGACGTTCGTTCTTGGACTGCCAAAGCTGGTCATACCTTGTTGAGTTGCCAACTTGTTGGTTCCGGCTTGCAGATGGACGAATCCTTGACTTTGTCTATCCTGATCCGGATTGAAGCGATGCAGAACGCTTCTCGGCATCCCAAAGCCGGTCATGCCGGCCTGGCTGGCCAATTTGTTCGTCCCTGCCTGGAGCGGTATGACGCCATCGGTTGCTTTCGCTTTCTCTTCGTCAACCTTAAAGAAACGTACAAGCGTAACCTCCGAGATGCAAAACAACTGAGCAGCCTCTATCTTAAAATAGCCTTTTCTGGTTGCCATTGAGTACAGGTCGCAGTTTTTGCTTTTATGGTTTTTTGTCTAATTTGAAATCAATTCAACGAATTCATTATATCCGAGAATAATTTAACTCTCAACGGTTAACTGAATTGACTAAGCACGTGCAAGCGGTGTAGGTTTCGCAGGTTGAGGAAGTGAAAATGAATAATTTTATAAAAAAAGGTTTAACGCGCTCATCACGTGACAATCGCCCGCCAAATTATTCCACCTTACCTCGCCAGTGCCACCGGTTCCCTTGGTCTTGCCAATGACGTCACGTGGGCATCCGAATCCGGTCATTCCCTTTTGGCTAGCGTACTTGTTGGTGCCTGATTGTAAAGGCAGAACATCTCGAAGGCTTTGGATTTTCGATTCGTCCTCGATGGGTTTCAAATTTTCACATTTCACCTTGTCGATGACATCACGCGGTCGGCCAAAGCCAGTCATACCTTTCTGGCTTGCGTACTTGTTCGTACCACTCTGTATAGGAATGATGCCCTCGCTGCGCATGAGCTTTTCCTTGGGCAACGTGCTTGGCTTTCCGAAAGCGGCCAAATTGGCAACTTCTGCAATCAGCTAAGTGAGCTAATTAACATTGACAGTCTGGTAGCAAAGGATTCCTACCTTCACGTTCCGCCCTGGCATGTTCTCGCCTTTTATGGGCTTCCTCCATTGCTTCTTGATCTACTTCTTCCATATCTTCCTGATCCTGGTCAGTTTGTTCATTTTCGGCGTCGCTCATGGCTGTTTGTTGAAAGTGACGCTGGCAATACGGTTGTGGGTGAACAAAGGAGTGAGGTTCAAACGAGTACTGCGCGAGAAATGCTCGCTGAGACACGGCAGTGCTGCTTGGCGCGCTACTGGTTGAGACAGCGCATTCTTGTTGGCTGTTAATCGACTGCTTTTAGCCAAAGATTTGAAACGCGATCAACAGCACAACAACAATTGACGCCCGTTGGAATGGCTGCAGAGCCGTCAGGGTCTTCATTTGTTGGCGGCGACAATTTAAACATGTTCTTCGCTCGGAGAAGTAATAAGAACATCAGGCAACTCCGCAGTTTCAGTCGCGCAGAGGCAAAGCGAACTCGGCTGCAACTACCCTACGTACGAGATGCACTAAAGTGGAGGAGGCGGAAGAGGAGGCGGACAGAGTGCAACAGAGCATCCGCTATTTTTAGTGCCCTTAGAGTAGTTCTAAACTGCGCTCTTTGCTTCGTTTACGAATTGGGTGCACAGATTTTCTGTCATAAGCGGCAGAGAAGCAAGGCTACGCTGTCCTGTTTCTTCTTTACCCAAAAATTGAAATGTTTCCAAAAGCTCGTCATCGCTGATCACATTCCGATGGTGCGCTCAGCATTTCGGGACATTGTGCCTTCTTTTCGTAGCGTAAAGTTGGGAAGATAACTGGTATCATTAGTCGCGTATACTTCCAACTGATTTCTTTCCATATATTGGTGGAATACTGTGCCCTCGCGTATCATCCGATAAGGCCCCTGACCGCTGCTACTATTGGGTAGAAGTTATGAGTAGTCACTCTCAGGTTCCGTCATCACGTTCAATTCTTTAATAAGGGCCTGCTCGCTTGCGGAATGCTCTTCTACACCGAGTAGCCTTTCTTTTAGGAGCAGCATCTACGAATTCTCATCTGCTGACATCTACGAATTCTCATCTACTAACAAATATTCTGCTAAGCACTGTACACGTCAGCTTCTTCTTTGTATATGTTCGATGACAGCCAAGTTTTTTTCTAATTTGCTGTTTTCTTGGCTTTTTAAAAATCAATAGCGTTCTCGCTAGGGTTATTGACACTTAACGGCTTTGTCTAAAGTTTCTGTCCATCTGAAACAACCATAGGTTGCCCAACTGTTGGCCAGCACTTTAGTTCTTCTTACAAAATTTTTAAACGTTACCTTCCTCTTACTTTATCTTTGAAATTTTTTCCATGTGGGTACTCTTGCGCCACGGCAGCGTATCAAAAGACGCAAAGGCAGTAAATATGCCGCTTAGCATAACGCTTAGTTTTTCTTCGCTTTTACGTCTGATTTTTAAAAGTAGATACTTCAGCTGTTTAAGGTCGCGTTCTCTAAGAATGTTTTCTTCCGTTTCTTACTTGAATGGAAAGGCATTTTTAGGAACTTAAAGTCAGGTAGGCGTATGAAAGACTTGCGTCATACCGCAGTTTACGTCATTTCAGTTAACGCAAAGATTTATTTCCTCTTAACTATGACCATCAGGAATTCTTGTATTCATGAATCTCTACGCTTTGCGTGTAGTCTCCAGTGCACGTTTTGCCACATTTACTCTTTCGCAAAACGATCAGCCGAATACCGCAAGAAAATTTAAAATCAGACTATATAGTGGCACGTGAAGGCAACGCTGAGCTAAGATCATCAAATTATTTAGTAACAGACATTATTAGTAGTTAATTAGGGATGATACAGGCTGTATAAACGTTTTATTTTACGATGGTCCCCGTTTTTAATTTTGAACGTCCAGAGCTTTCACGTGTGAGCGTCACCCGTCGTCAGCCCGCACGGCAAACTTCGAAAGGGTTTAGTTCCGCGTTAAGTAAAAAGCTTCGTCAATCTTTCACATGAGAAAATGATGCCTGTGCTTACGCCTTGTACGAGATTTTAAGGAGTCGAAACACTGCGAAGAACGCCGCTCAATTCCACAGGCCTTTAGTTCTTTACTCACTACTGTACTAGCCATTAAGTAATGGCTACCGTCCGCAATATGCTATAGGAATGCCATTTAATGTTGCTTTCGCGTTGTTGCACCGCTCTGGACACCGCGTGCGTTCCCATTATCAACGAATAAGTGTGTTACTCATTTTTGTAATGTAGGAGTCAGGGCAGTCAATCACGTTTGATTTCATAACCAACTCGTGAGCGGTGGTCAGTAAGAACCCTATTTTTGCCATTCGTAGGGATAGACCGTACCTTGGCTGCTCTTCTGAGTCAAATTGTGAAATAAGGTGCATTCCTCCACCTTGGATTCCTGTTGCCTGAGGTTCCCTAGACGGCGAGGGGTGATTAGTTTGGCTTTTGGTAGCGTCTTGTCAACATGTATCCCGTTGGGACAGTTTTCGTGCATAGTAGAATTTATGCGATTTGACAGGTACCCATTCTCTTTTAGCATTTGTCGTATTTTTCTTCAGATCATTTACAGCGATTGTTGTTACTTGCTTTTTCAGTAATCGTATTAGTCTTTAGGAGATGAAGAGAACGTTTTGAGCAGTGCGGCATTAACTGTGGTCCATCTGTAAAAGTTTAATTCTAAATATTTGTTCAGCAAGTTTATTTTGCTTCTTTAATTTCGTTTCTGACAACGTAAAGGCTTGGTATTAAGGATATTTACGCGTTATACTAATACTGGCTTCTCACGCGTGAGTCCCGGGATTTATCCTTTGCCAGGAAGAAGTTGAAAACGTCTTCTCAGTATTGTAGTGGGCGCAGTAGACCCCACATCGATCCGTATGCGGGGAGACGTTTTTCTTACATGTAATCCGCGTTAATGTTTATTGCGTAGTACGATAGATTCTTTTCTTTCTGAGGAGGGCTGTGCGTGTTAATTCCTTATACTTACATTTTATCAATGAATGCACATTACCAATGAATGATAAAATGGTCTGAAGAATTCAGACCGTATGCTATGATCTAGAACAATTCAATCTATATTGGCAAACCTGTGCATTTATTCTTTGCGGTCTGCATGTTGCGTAATAACAGCGGAGTCAATTTTTCAGTGCCATTAGGGCGTTTATTAAGCACATAAATCAAATTCTGTTCAGTTTATCATTGCACCTTCATTTTGCTATCGGTAGGAAAACTCGTTTGTGGTCTTACGTACTTTCCCGCAAACAATCTACCATCGTCTGAAAAACTCAGGTTCTGTCTTACTGTAAACATGCCAGCCACCCTATTCTGCCACTTCCACGGCCTAACCCTAAGCCCCAGCATTGTATTTCGTTTAGGCTTACGTAAAGGCGGAACAGAACGGCCGTCGTCTTTGCTTGTAAGGGCAGAACAGCATAGCCGGCATTCTTCTGAAAAGAAGTCTGCATTTCTCAAGCACTGATTGGCTGAGTCACCTCAGTCACTAATTTGCGTATGACCGATGTATGGTATCCAAGACGCAGAGACTTGACGTGACAGAAAAACAA
>KN538394.1:1008726-1129041 GCA_000797535.1 Trichuris suis | reverse complement strand
CAAACGCCATGGTCACCTTGACGCCGCGGAAATCCGGCAAAACGAGGCGCAACAGTTTCGCTTTGACGCGATGCGATTGCGCAATGATTTGGCGTCAAAGTGAAACAGTGGCGCCTCGTTTTGCCGGATTTCCGCGGCGTCAAGGTGACCATGGCGTTTGTATAAGATTTTCTTGACGCACACGTTTCGAATTGCCTTGTTTTGACGCAAATACAACTACGTAATCCGTCTCATTTTGACGCGAAACGTCGAATCTCGTCACGAGGTGAACCGCGGGATCAGAAATCTCACCTTGACGCCGAGTCATACCAGGGCGGTATTTCATTACCACTAGCTTGGTATAGAGGATTCCGTTCTTTATTCAACGTTCTTTATTCTATTCCGGCCTTGGCAGTGAAGGAATTCCACGTTTACTTTGAGATAATGCGGTGTAACAAGATGCCACTTTTTCCGTGCGCTGAGATGGAATAGTAGTAGAAGAAAAAAGCAATTGCTCTTGAGGGAACCTTTAGGATATTGAACATAAAAGTTGTGCAGCATAAATACAGTAAGCCAATAAGGGACATCCAACTGTGTTGCAGCAGAAGAATATATTCAGGTTGTACACTTAGGACCGATGCAAAAGTGGAAGAAAATATAAATACCTCAGTACTTTTTGTTCATGAACGTGGCTAGAGACTACATCAGTTCTATGGACACTGTGTTTCGAAGTTTAAGTGGTAAAAGTATTGTCTAATAATTTTCATTAACTGGTTTAAATTACTTGGCGCGTGTGGTAAGTCTTTCCCCTTAATGCTGCACTGTGAAAACAAGCAATTGCAGAAACAACAACAGAATGGTTAAAGTGCATATAAGTGTTCATCTCCTGAAGCAGTGGCTCTTCTCCTCGTAATTCCTTTTCGTCCTTAACAATTCCAGACTTGTTCGTGAAAAGTTTCTATCTTCTTCCCTGCAGGCAGAGTGAAGTGAAGTCATCGCTGCGTCCTGTGTGTCATAGATAACATGTTGTATAATGCGGGAAGTTATGTTCTCCTTGGTCCTCCTCATGTGCCAGTTAGACGTGTTGATGGTGACCATCTGCGGACCAGTGACATCCAGGCCCTTCCTCACCATCGGCGTTCTGAGTTTGAACTACAAAGAGTAAGTCTGAAACCAGAAGACTCGCCATCCTCCATTCCAATATGCTCATGATAGCTCATCCAACGTTTAATTCGTCTCTCCATCTTCTTTGCAGGAATTATTCTTTTCTCTATTTCTCACTGATGAGATAAGGCTGTGCCTGCGGTTGAAACAACAAGCAAATGTAACGCTAAATGACTACACCTGAAGGACTGACAATAAGGCAACAGATTACTTACTCAATTTTCTTTTGTGTAGACTTTCACATATCAAAATGCCCTTGTTGGCTGATTCCAGATCGTTTTCATAAGGAAGGAGAGCTTCTGCATCCGTTTGGGCTTCATATTTTCATATCCAATCATAGACACGCGAGTGGAGCGACGCTGACGACGGAACAAGGAGCGTTCTGAAAGCTTCGACCCAACTTAGTACAATAGCGTTTTGCCTAATAAAAAATCGCTCGTCCACTCACTAGTTGAGCATTTGCTTAGTGTAGTTACAGGTATTGTCTACAAACACAGAAACGGGAAAAGCCGTGAAAGATCAAAAAATGAAAATCCAATCATAGAATTACTATTGGGGTCTTTTCCACTGTCCGCTAAAACAGGAGGCCACAGTTCTTGTATAGCGATTGATGCATTCCACAGGTGCTCAAACGATGAGCATTCACCACTGAAATGAAACAGTGATCCATAGTACTCAGACAGAAGAAACCGCTCAGTGAGTGGGAACAAGCGCACGCTGAAGACAGGCCCGTCCGTGTAAGCTGCCACGCAGCAGTCACGCGGAGATTAAGGACTCACCTGATAACAGTTGACTATCGCTACAATGCTTGCAATGAGCCACTTTTATCGTTCCACTACACGACTATTAATCTGATGTCTTACACATGCACACATTAGTGCTAAGTACTATACGAATTATTCAACATAGTTTTCGTTCACTGTTTCACTGAAAGTGCAGTTTGAATGCTTGTCAACTCTGAATTTTAAATAGTACCGAAGTTACCGTTATAGTATTGCAGAGGAACCGAATTACAAACAGTGCTCCCCATAAGTTGAAGTGGTAAAAACATTCTGTAACAATTTTTATTAAATGACTTGCGATAAAAGCACTCGTCGTGTGGCCCTCACGACAACGGAAATGTAACCTACATGGTCCTCAGGGACCTTCAGTTTGACATGCCTACTGTACGACTACGTCTGGTAGTTAGAAATTCCCAGACTTCCGCTGGGCTCGACTGAGAAAGCATGTACTAATATTAGCAATGCAACTAAGCACAGCATTTAATATAATTCATCGGTTTGAAAGAGGAATGCGATGATAAAACTGGTTTTAATCTTATTCTAACGAGAGTGATAAGCTTTTGAGGAGTTAATTCCAATCAAATCTAGCTTTAACAGCGTGGAACAAAATATTCTGCACCCGTATCTCATCAGAGGCACTGCAGAGTCATCGTCTCGAAGAATTCCTCTGTCAGCAACGCAACCTTCGTTAACAGAAACGGAACTTTCAGAACTAATCTAATCAGCTAAGCTTAACGTTGAAGACCGTAAAAGTTAGCTTCGAAGTGTACGCTTTAATAAGGCGTGGACTAAAATTGCATCAGTAATTGGAACGGTTGTTCTGCGCTATTTTTGACAACACCAAGATGTTTTCAGTTTAAGTAGTAGTCAAGCTAACACTATAATATCAGAGAGAAATCAAATTACAAACAGTAGTGAGAACATATTACAGTATCAACATAACGGATGGGCTTCTTTTAATGAAGGTTGATAATTTTACTACAATTGATAGAAGAATTTCTGTGGAAAATTGCATTAGCTATTCATGATACGTACCAACGACTGAAGGCTCCGTTAGGGGCGCAAATGACGTCATTCGTTTTTGCGCAACCAGTCCATTTCATTCAAATCTTCAATTTTGAATGGCAAAAATTTCGACCACTATCAAACCTGAAAAGGAACGAGGCTTTTATTACCTATTTGCCTGCAAACAACCTACTGTAGTCCACCAACGTTTGAAAAATGCAGCTTCCTTCAAATAAAAATGCCGGCCATCCTATTCTGCCCTTACTAGAAAGCATGCCGGCCACCCTGTTCTGTCCTTACGTGAACCTGAGGAAAAATGTTGGTTTCTGTTTAGGCTTAGGCTTGGCTAAGGGCAGAACGAGATGGCTAGCAGACTCACGGTAACACAAAATCTGCGTTCTTTGAACGATGAGACGTTATTTGTGAGAAAGGAGGGAAGACGTAAAACGCGCTCCCTCCTTTAAAGAAAAATGAACACGCAGCACTGTCATACACAGAATTTAAACTATGGACCTAATAAACGCCTTACTGTCACTGAGAAGTGGACTCCGGTAGCATTACGTAAGCTTCTTCGGAGTATTTAATCAACGCATTTACTGAATTAATAGAAGTACACAATTGACAAGTTGAGACCTCTTTGGATTGATAGGGATTTAATGTATTATGTAATAAAGATGAAAGCACATTTGGACTGAATGGATACTTCCAAGAAAAATAAATTTTTTCTGTTTGAACTCGCTCCTGGTCCTCTTTGAAGCTCAATGCGTCCTGAAAGCGACACCTATCCCCTGTTATTACGCGTTTATCATCAAGAGCACCGTAAGTTAAACGGCTTTTGTGCTAACAGAAAGGGTTCGAATACCACAAAAAGAATTTAAAAACAAATGCCATCCGTTACGAAGAATTGATAATCCAAAAAAGACGCATTACATAAATGAGGGATGTCATATAGCGGGTCTACAAATTTTCACAGTATGAAGACGTCGCACCGCGTTTTATAAGATTAGAACGGAACTTTCACGACTCGCTAGTTGCTGTCGTCAGCGTCTTGGAAGCATTATTATTTAATTATACGGAATCATACTGAATAGTTTTTTCCAACCTTTAACCATCAAATGGAGCTTTTGAAGCTGATCGCGCCCCGACATCAGCCCCAACACAGAAAACATCTAACCGCGCTATCACCGTAATGAGTTAGCCTGGCAATCAAATTGTAGACTACCTGCGAGTCATTTAGATCAACTGAGCAACGATAATCGGTTTTCCACTGTAATAATAATAAGCTTTTGCAAGCTTGAAAATGACAATTTCACTCTTACATAAATTGAAAAAAGTCACAATTACTAATGTATTTCCATCTCGATATTTTCATAAAAACAGCTTTTGCTGGAAGCACTTCTCCAAGAATCCATCGCTGCTTTAAAAGCTCAAATATATTACGTCTTCGTTGCTATACGTTAGGAATCATCGCAATGTAGACTCATGAGTCACAAAATTTACTCACCGTAAAATAATAATAACGGATAAATCAATGTTGACGACCGATTTGGGCAGTTGCCAAAGGTTACGCCGATTCGTAACAATAATAAACAGTATATGCGCAAGTTATGAAGCATTCATTTTTATCAAAAACGAGTCCTTTCCTTAGGGACAAAACTTTGACATGAAATCTCATACAACCGTTGCGAATAGTTACCTATTCACCTTTCATTTTATCGCGCAAGTAAACAGCTTTTGAAGCCTCTGCCTAATGCTGGAATTAACTGAAGGCGGAAAAATGTCTTTCTGCAAAAGGCCTCACCTCCACGGTTTAACGTAAGATTTGATTCACGCTAATAGCTCCTTTTGAAACCGGTATACACTGGTTTCCTATGACTGCATTTAACATTATTGTAACCAGCATGAACGCCTTTCCAGCAATTATTTCGAATCAAATCCTGCGTTAATAGTGTCAGTCAAAATATTGTGCACCCGTAGCTTATCAGGGACATTGTCGCCGGCATGAGGAACTCCTCTGTTAGCAACCTGACTTAGCTCATAGAAATGGACCTTCAGTATTCTTGTTCATTATTAACGACACAAGGTTCCGCTACAGGTGCGAAAAGTTCTCATTCCTTTGCCCGCATCCACTCCACTTTATTCAAATCTTCATATTTTCATTGCGCAAATTTCAATGTACTAATAGACTTCGAAAGAAACGACCGTTCTCTTACATATTTTCTTGCAAACAACTTATCGTAACTCATCAGTGCCAGAAAAATGCAGGCTCCTTTTCGGAAAAATGTCAACCATCCTGTTTTTCTACCCTAACAGCAGGCGCTCCGGTCGGCCTATTTTGCTCTTACCCAAACCTAAACTGGAATATAAAGTTCACGTTTACGCTTGAGCTTAGATAACGGCAGAACTGGTTGGCCGGGAAGCTTACAGTAAGACAGAACCTGCATTTTTCAGACGGTGCTACGTTGTTCGCGGGAAAACAGGTAAGGCCAAAAACGGGTTTCCTCCGCTTAAAAAAATAAAGATGCAGCAATATCATAAACAGAATTAGATTTATGACCTTAATAAACGCCTTACTCGCACTGAGAAATAAACTGCGCTCTTGTTGCATAAGAAAGCAAGTTCAAAGAATGAATGGGTAGTTATTGCCAGCGTAATTTAGATTACTGCGTATAACAGCGCTCAGTGTGAATTCTTCAGAGCATTTTATCAACTCATTCGTTGAATCTGTAAAAATCACGAATTAAGAGGTTGAGACCTCTTTGGATATACCGGAGTTTATCGTATTATGCAATGAAGAAGAACACACGTTACCTGTGGCAAAAAAATTAAGCATAATTGCATGGACGAGAAACTTCTACCTACTACGAGGACATGTTCTCAATTTTTGTTAAGGCGGAATCGAACCTGGGAGGTATACGCGTCAGACGAGAACACTCACTCACCACCTGTAGCACCCAGCAGGCATATTAAGTATCACGGCAGTTTTACCGAGTGATTGTAACAATTAAAAGTTCATCACGGCTATAAAATTCAAATAAAATTAATATCAAATCTTGTGCCTCACTATCTTACCGCTGACGACGGAACCAGCCGAGTTTCAAAAGCTCCGATCATTTGCTGATTACGTGCAACGGGAACAATAAAACGTAAACATTGGAAGAATAGTAACGAAGGCTGATAAAGAAAATGCAATCGTAGTTTCAGATCGAACACTTTACGTTCAGAAGATGGCAGTTCGTTTAACTAACGGCGTTTATGAACTCCTTATTTCAGAGGCTGCAGGTTCTATTCGAAAAAACTTACGTTAGTTTATCAAGAGCTTTGTTCTTGAAACTAAAGATGCAATAGTAGCCAAAGCAATGCAGCATCTACATTTCTGTCCAATTATAAGGCTCGTGATCTATGCGGACTCCCGAAGATTCGCAAGTCACGTATTCCTTTTACTCGAAAAGTGTCATTCATCAATAGTATTACTTCAGAATCACGCCATTATCTAATGGCAATCACAACACCATTGGTATTGTGACGAAAGCAGACAATAACCTTTAGCCCCTCATGATATTGTCGTAGATTATAACGTTAAAGAACTGTTCCCAAGCATTCTAAACTCTTACATTGTAGACACCTTAAAAGGATTACTTAATACGGATAACATCTTCTTCGAAAGCACAAACATGAATCCCTTTCACGTTACTAAGCTCCCCTCCTCTTTCATCTTTCTTGACAAATACTTCTAAGAAAGATTTTATCAACAAAGCAATGGCGACCTTTACACAGCAGCTTCTCATCATCAGCTCTTCCGAACCCCTAACCGCCTAAAGACAATGCAAGTACCGATGACCACATATCACTATCGTTATCTCCACTTTTTGTTCCCCCTCCCCTCCTCTGTAATGGCAGAAGTCCTATGCGATACTGGTGACTCACGACGAGGAGTTTCTTCACTCATTACTGGAACACGTTCAACAAACTTTTTTAGATAATGGATTCCCTAAACCTTTCGTTACTTCACTACAAATTCCAAGCGTAACGACTCTTCTAATGTACAAACATGGTTTCAAGCCTACTATATTGACCAAGGTGAGAAGACTGAAAACGAATTAGAGCATTTTTCAAAAGTGTACCTAATTTAACGTGGTTATACATAAAAACAAGGACAGGCTCCCCTTCATCAAAGTGTTGAACGTTCTTCTTCTGCTTTTTATACTAAAGAAACGGGCAATACCTTAATTAACAGATTTGGGGTTACACATGAAACGGTTATAACCTCGCAACAACGCTAAGGAACAGTTGCAAGGTATTACCACTTAAGACCGCGGTCGCATGTAGTCTCTTTGTCTGACCACTGCGACGGATCATGTATTAGAAACTTCAGCTGTAGCAGAAAATCCATCTCAGCGTCTTGACACCTTAAAGTCCTGAAGCCTAAGTTTGCAAGCGGCAAGTTTACCTTAGCAAAATAAAAGAAACTTTCTATGCCCGATATAACTCGACCCTCAATAGAGACACGAAGATTAGTGAGGTGCGGTCGCGTCTTGCTAATCGTGCGCGTTGCTGTTCCGTGCACTAATGCGTTTCCTCTCTGTGAAAGTTCTTTCCCGTTCCATTCCATCTCCTCTCCCTCTTTCACCAGACGGTTTCTTGATTAGATTACTTTACTTATTATACATTAAACCTTCGCTTCTCTTTTCACTACATCTTTTCCTTTCTTCGTTTTTTTCTGGTTCCCAATCGTAGGCATTCTCCCACCAAGCAACAAAAGAAGATTAACTATTTAACAGAAACATATGACAATCTGAAGGAAGAAGAAATAAATCGAGTACAAGAAAGAAAATAGCAACAAGACATAAAACTCACAGAAAAAAGAATATGAAACCAAAATGCATACGAGAAAGATTTAAAAATACATTACAGCTTACAGTATGACAAGGACAGCCGCGGGTGGACGTTTCAAAAAGCGCTTTAAACTAACAGTTTTAAACTCTACCTGTTCACGTCCCGTTATGTCACCTAAGAGTGACATTAAAATCGCCTACCTATTCCTTTACCTATTCATGAATGCCTACGAGAAAGATGAATTCATAAAGTAGACATAATAAGAAATTAACAGTAACAACAAATAATACTAACGACCTTTGGAATGTTAAGGCCGGAACTCGGCAAGGCACGTGAGGCCATTGATGTCAATGCCAATAAATTTGTAAATCTGAGCTCGCATAAACCCGTTTCATCATTTTTGTGTTAACTCAAAGGGATCTTTTTAACGAATATGTTGTGCTGACACAGGCAAAAGCAAAACGTCCACTTTATATCTGCTTCTGTTAGTACTTCACGTCACTTTTTCCTCAGAATACCAATTGCCTTTTTCGGCAAAGGATTTTCGCATGCACACTTGGCACTTTTCGTCCTGAACACAATGGACATCATCAAAGGGCTGAAGACAAGTGCTTAAAGCGTATTTCTAATACAAAAACATTGCTTAAGAAACATTGATGACAATCAGCGGGTTCTAGCAGACTGCCCATTCTTAGCCATCGTCATATCGGAGCGGGCAAAATATCAAAAAAGGTTCGACAAAAAGTAATTCACAAAGTAATATGCAGCAAAGATAAGCTACAAATTTAAATGCGTCTACGCCATGTTCACACCCACGCACAGGCTTGTACTAAATGAAGCGTGAGTTTGTGGCGACCCGTCGGCAACTTAACCATCGCATTCAACATCCGTAATAATAACTACTTCAGTTGGGCATCAATTGTTCAACCAATTTGGACAGGTTGAACATAGAACTTTGCTTGCGCACACTTGTTCGCCCAACAAAGAGAAAGGTCCCTTTCTTCGAACGATTATTCTGTGCCAATTGCGGCAAAACGACTTACACGACTGCCGGCTAAATGGGCAAGAAAGGAAATGATTGCTTTGACAGGAAAAATACCCTTACAGGTGCTCCAATGAGCCAAGGCCGAGTAAGACCATTACTAAAGCGAGTGAACAACAGCTAATACAGCATACGAGAACATTCAGAATGCCACTGCTTCCAGGTGTGAGCTTATTCTCTGCTACTTAGGTGACAAAAGCATCAGGGAGACGACGGTGCACGTTCATTCTTTTCAGCGTGGGAAAAAGCTGAGCATCTTTCAACTGCCAAAATCAGTAAGGCACAAAAGACGTCGGTTATTGAAAGGTGATCCCTGAATGACCTAGCGATGGTGTCGCCTTTTTTCCTCGCCTTTTTTCATGTATTCTTTTCTAGAAGCCTTAGCTTTATTGACCTTACAAGAGCGGTCGCAAGTAGGAAAGGATCTTCTCGCCTATACAAGGAGCATGAACACAGTGATCGAACTGCCAACCGGCGCGGGGGATCATGATTTTAAAAAAATTAAAAAGGCAGGCGCCATTTCAAAACATGCTCCTACAGCGTTGACTGCTTCAGTTAATCGTTATCATTCGCATTTAGGGTAGGCGATATGGCGACGCGACGCGACGCTCAGATGCATATCGCTAAGGAGTACTTCCAAAACGCAACCGTGTTTTGCATTAGCTCACAATTAACAAGGCGGGAAAGCGAGCGCTCACAGACCAAAAGTAAAAGCCGCCTCGTACATTGGGCTGAAGCATCTCCTCGCTTAGGCGTTTTGCTTGATAAGGATAGTTGATTAAAATTCAGCGTCTGCAGCGGAGCAGCTTTTTTTCGTAATACTTTTTCCAACGTCTCTGTGCCGCGACTATTTTTCCCCTCCGCAGCGACCCAACGTTTGCCTAATCGTCTTTGCCATGCCAAAATCAGCGATGATCGCATAAAAGCGCGAATGTTGGATCTGTGCGCAAAGCAATGAATAATAATCATCCCGTTACCCTCTCCCGCATTTCTCGCTATCTCCGCCACTCGTAAACGACCTGGCCTTGATCGACTTCAGCGAAACCTGACGAGATCGAGCTTCTTTCTCTCGTCAGCCTTCTGTCATCGTTCCGCTTGTCATCTTGTCCAGCAGCGTTGGCTGGCGAAGGTCCTCTCCCCTCCTCAGCAGCGCGCGAAATTTGCCGACGCTAGGTGTCGCCAGCGCTGACGCTTGGACGTCATTGGCCCAGCCGGTCGCGCGCAGGGTGGCAACGGGTTCGCTGGCGCCAAGCCAGGCAAGTCACCTTGTTTAGAACGTCGTAGCTGTTGCAGTGTCGCTGTTTGGCGGCCGTTGAATGGACTCTTTCCACGCTTTCAACTGTTGCCCACGTAGCGTTGTGTCATTGTCGTGATGGCTTGCATGTGGCCGTGCTTCGCGCCCCTTTTGACGCTGCTTCACATTTCCATCCTGCGCATCAGCGCATCTTCGCAAACGAGTTATTCGCGAACCGCCGACAGTTCCCTTGGACCTGCGTGGACTTGTACTCAAAGCTATTGCGACAACAACGGACTATGCTTCGTAACACCCAGCGCCGGAGCTCAATGCAAGTAAGTAACAATCCATTATTTTTGCCGACACCCACAGCGAGGACGCTTCTTGTCTTGTTTACTGATTTTAAAATTTCATCTTCGTGCCCATCTAATCTATTTCCCTCTGATTTGACGGGGTGGTTTGACCATGGTCATTCACGTTAGCGAGAGGCAACTGTTGAACACGAGGTATAGTTGACCATGTTTCGTGACGATATGCCAAAATTGGAGGCACTTGTGTGACCAGTCTGCAGATGTTTCATCTGAGAAGCCAAAGTAGGGCGTCGCGCTGCGCCTACATCTGGTGCACCACGGCGGGTCATCCGTCTTTGCTCGCTCGGCGGGCAACTTTTTGTCTGGAAATCTTGACGCCCCTCAGCGTATTTTTCCGTTGGAATGGACACTTTATGCTGTCCTCCGTTTGCGTCCACCTGTTAGCGCTTCTCAATCAACATGGTAAAATTTCGTGCGGACAGTCACCTGAAGCCACCCTGGGTTCCGGTGTGCTTCCTTGACCGACCCTCTCACAACACGCAACAGGGCACGCGTCGTCGGAGCGCGGGGAAAGTCGTATGACCTTGCCAGCCGTTGTCCATTCCGTCAGTCCCTATTGTCCACTACAATTCTCCAGTTGACCTGCAGGCTTACGACTGTCCACGGATTGTTTGCACGACCGAACGACCGATGAATTAGTGGCTCCGGTGACCTCTAACTGCTTGTAGAGGAACGTCGTCGACCGGAGCAATTTTGTATGCTACCATTTTGTCAAGTGGGCGCGCAGCAGATGGTCAGGATGGCTTGCCTCGCAGCTGCCGCGCATAAAGAGTGACCTGTGCTAATAATCCCACAGTAGGCCGGTTGAGCCAGCCGGCTGCGTTTTGTTTTTTGACGCGCGCAAAACGACTCAGCAGCGTGTCGGCGTCGGGATTTTGTCCAATTTGAACTCTTCGCCCGTGTTTGCTTATCAGTAGCTCTTATGATGGCAAACAAAGCTGCTGACGGACAATTGGAGATGCGAAATATTCAACAAAAAACCCAGCGCGCGCCCGTTGTCTATTGCCGAACAGACAACGGCGTCGGTGTCCTAACATTCCGCCGCTGTAGAAGGATGACAGGCGCGGTCCAGTTTGACCGAAATGTTTTCTACTGCCGGCATGCGGCCATCGCTTGCCTGCCTGCTGGTCGATTGGCAGATTCATCTTTCAAAATGTGGCTTTGATCGTCTTTTAAACGTTTAAGCACAGTGTTTTCCCCGAACGCTTCATCATCGCTCATCGTCAAGCTTTTCGCCGACGACAAATGTGCCACCGTTTGTTTCGTCAAAGCAATAATCTCGTTTCCAGATACCGCGTATGCAAAAAAGAAATAAATGAGCCGGAAAAGCCTAAGGCGGAATAAAGCTCGCTGTGATCGCTTAAAATCGCCCGGTGAAAACATATCAAATGCTACCGCGCTATACAAAACAATCTCTTTAACTGTTGCACATAGAAAGCTTGTACATTTTAACAGGTGCCTCAATGGCTTCTCAGGAAAACGATGCGAGCGCCGAGCCGATCCTTGCAATCCGAACCCGTGTCACAACCGAGGCGAATGCACCTATGCGATTGACGACAGAAATGGCGTAGAGATAAAGTGCATCTGTTCGACCGGTGAGTACTAGCCACGTTTTCCTGTTTGCCTATATATGGGGAGTGGTCAACGAAGGGACGCGTCAACCATTGCAGCCTAGATAGCGTCGAATCTTTCCCTTTGTCAGGCAGTATCTGTTGACCCAAGTGGAATTTTGACGGTTTGTCCACGACGCGGTTTGGTACAGCTTTCAAAGTGGAAACCTACAGTAACATTAGGAGCGGGGGGTGTTTGTCCAGAAGCGCCGACCTTTCATCCACCACCGATCGCATATCTGTACCTGTTCAACGTACTGCTGGCGCTCTGTGACCGGTCATTAACCCCGATTCCATTTTACGAGCTCGGTCCAAAGCTGCTTGCCCCAAGTGGCCATTGACAAGCTTTGTGGACAACTTGTGTAAGCGATTACGATGGAAAACTGGGCCGAACAGCTGTCGCTGTCCATCAGCAACCTTTGTCCAATTGTGTTGTCCTTATAGTCCCACCGCTCTTTACGTTCCTGTACCACGCGCTAGCAGAGAAGTAGACAGCGCAACTTTGAGAAAAGCCTTAACTCTACGAGTAATGGCATCATGTGGCCAAAAATTTGTGGCTACTATGGGAACCCCGTCCATGATCAGAAGATAGCTGTCTTCCAAAGCACCCGGAGGCACAGTTGCTACGACCACATGGCCAACGCCTGTCATCCCTGGTCGATGACGGTTGGAAAATCTGTCCAACAGCATAGATGGCGATTGCCCGGAGGCCACTGCCATTGGTCGACCTCCGACTGCCGTGTGAAAGTGTCTCTATGCCCTTGGAAAGAATGACCTCTTGCGGGTTGATTTTTGTCATCATTCATTCGTTTGTAAATGAGGTGACCGTCCGGTTTTCCGCTTCGCCTAAGCGCCTTCTCTGTTTTCTAGGAGCGAAACGAATAATTAAGCTCCTTTAGAGGCCATTGGAAAACTGACCGAACATCGCGGGCACGTCGGAAAGCCCATTTTGTCGTCCTTCTTGCCCAAAAGAATGCACTCAGCTTCCGCGACTGCATCGCCTTTTAGGTGCAGGGTCGTCAGGTCAAGCGGGATGTGCGCTCGTAAGAAAAGGCTAAAAAACTGGGACACCGATCTTCCCAGACCTGATTTGCCCTCAGGTTCAAGACAACAGCTGGCAGGTGTGCAACCGCCAGTTGGACGTGTGATTTGTCCTTTCCTCCGTAGCGCAAAACTTTTGACCATCGCAGCGGACATTTTCCATAAATGGCAATAACGCCGCGAGATGCAACTCGTTTGACAGCAAATGAGAAATGTGAAAGATCGTTTCCGGCTATCGGCGAAATAAATGGAATACCAGTAGGGTTAGGGTTCGCTTAGTTTTCCGCTCAACATAGCTTGACCAAAACGCAATGAAACGAACAAGGCGCATCGGTCAAGGCCTTTGCCTTTTTTTCACTCCAAATCAAGCGGCAATCCACTTGTGCAACGACTGTTGGCGTTTTTTTACGACTACCATAGATGGGTGACAAATGCATTGAGGCGAACGTAAAATCGCAAGCTTAATTTGGTGCTCCAGTGGGTCTACACCATTTGCAATTGTAAATCGTAAAATTTCAGGCTACGAAGGGACCCTTTGCGAATTCAACTTGGACAACGTATGCCTAAGGACTGCACCTTGCAAGAATGGCGCTTGCATACCTTTGTCTCATCACAACTATCGTTGCAACTGCGAAAAGGGATACGAAGGTTGTTTGTACTGGCCGCCAACTCATACAATGAATAAATCGATTTGCTTTAAGGAAAGAATTGCGACAAAAGAAATGCATGCGCTTTTGATCCGTGCCAGAATGAGGGCGCTTGCTTTGTCAAAGGCAACGACTACTTATGCGCCTGCTCTAAAGGGTTCCGCGGTAGGAATTGTACGGAAGACATAGACGAGTGTTCAAGCGATCCTCCAGTATGCGTGCACGGTACATGTCACAATTTGCGAGGAGGCTACGAGTGAGTATTAAACATTTCTATTCTTCTTTTTTATGTGATGCTATTGTATTGATGTCCTAGTTTTTTACGGGTCTTTGATCTAGACGCAGCAATTTTTCCTTTCGCGTAAAATTACCCGGAGGACAGCTTGCCTAAAGTGCCTGCTCGATCTTTGGCGCTTTGTTAAAATTACATGGGGCATTCACCCTTAAGGGTGACCTGATTTTTTTGCTTCGCTTTAATTGGAAAAGCAAAATCGCTTTTCACTCTTTCGAATGGTTGAACGTTTAACGTATTAACTTTCGAAAGGAGCGCAGCGACTTCATGGCGACAGTCCTATTGATTGTTGACAGGGCGAAAAACCCGACTGTTACTCAACGATCCTATCTAACTGAAGGGTAGGCTGAGCAGTTGTTCGGTTCAATTGAACCTTTGCTCAATCACAGTGCCTATTTTTGAAAGACAAGCTATCATGTCGGCAAAGGTCGTACGCTTGGTTGCCAAAAACAGGATCCCCCCGTCTCTTGATCAACTGATAGCCCGCAATTTGCGTCCTACTGTACCTAGCCAAGGTTTTTAATCTTTTGCTTCGACGCTATTGTGCTTTCCAGCCCGAAACTTGTTTGCAACACTACTTTCAACTTTTTTACGTGAAGCAAAAATATACCATAGAGACAAGTTTAAGAGAAATAAGAACATTTCTTTTTTTCAAGTATTATACTTAACCGTTAACCACTCCTTTAGGTACGCATAAGCACTGCGTAACAATGCCGACCTCCTAAACATCGTAAACAGGATGTAACTGTATAACAAAGAAAAGGTACTTATTCTCATCTTGTTTAATTAAGCCATGCAATGGGGAAAACAACTAAACGAGTCAGGCTAACGTAATGGGTTTATTCTTCATTCGACCTTACCGTAAACCTTGCTTCTTTTTATCTTGTCAACTTTCATTATTATTGCTGTTCTTATTGTTGTTATTGTTATATTCGAATAGGGAATGCGGCTTATTAGAATAGAGGAGCAATATGCTTGGGAACACGTGCCAGATGGCGGCCCTGGAAAGGGGCTCGCTGCGCACAATGGACAGCCTACCTGCTTCCATTGAACGCGCTTGAAAACAAAACTGTACCTGAGCTGTACATTGGATTTTCAGGTGCAAATGCGCGGCGGGATATACGGGAAAGAACTGCGACAAAAAGATTGGACCTTGCGACGTGTCGCCTTGCCTCAACGGAGCCCGGTGCGAAATAACCGAAGCTGCAAACTATAGATGCCACTGCGCGCCTGGTGGGAAAATCACTTTTCCACTACTAACCGCTGTGCAACTACGATTTTTACAGGTTTCTTCGGCATCCATTGCGAAAATGAGCTAAAGACCTGCTCAAATGAATGGTGCCAGAATGGCGGGAAATGCTTGGATACTCAGCACGGCCACGTGTGCCAGTGTGCGCCGGGATTTACAGGCCACTACTGCGAAAACGATGTCAACGAGTGCCTCGCGGAATCTGAGCTTTGCAAGAATGGCGCTACTTGCCTGAACACCCATGGAGACTACCAGTGCCTTTGCATCAACGGCTGGGAAGGAAAGAATTGCGAGATCAACATAGACGACTGTCAGGGAGGCAAGTGTTACAATGGTGGTACTTGCCATGACTTGGTAGCCAACTTCCGCTGCGAATGCCCCATAGGGTATACCGGTAAGGCAAAGGACCTTTTCTAGGCGAATGCCAACCCTTTACTTCGTAGGTCTTCTATGCCACCTACGGGATAAGTGCCTGTCCAATCCTTGTTTCGGAAATGCCATCTGCATGACGAATCCAGTTGATGGGAGCTATACCTGCGCCTGCCCTAAAGGCTTCAAAGGGGCAGACTGCTCGGAAGACATAGACGAATGTGCCAACGGCAGACCATGCGACAATAATGGAACGTGCGTAAATTTCCCAGGTTCCTTCCGGTGCGTCTGCCCTCCAGGATGGACGGACGAAAACTGCGACGTCGACATTGACGAATGCGCTTCGAATCCTTGTCTCAACGAAGGTCTTTGCCTTGACTACACGGGAAAGTTCGTTTGCCTTTGCTCGCCCGGCTTCGAAGGGGAACGATGCGAGAAACCAAAGAGCCGCTGTTACAAGGGCGATGCCAACTTTCCCAACGGTAAATGCTTCAATGGAGGCAGCTGCGTTGAGAAAAGTGACGGAATGTACTGTCTATGTCCACCCGGCTTCTCTGGCCAATACTGCGAACGAGATTTGGATTCGTGCCTATCGAGTCCTTGCCAAAATAATGGCATATGTATTGATCTATCGTCAGGCTATAGATGCGTTTGTCCTCCCGGTTATACTGGCATCGACTGTCAGCAGAAGAAAGGAGACTGCCGCAAGAATCCTTGCCAACAAGGGCGATGCATAGACTCGCCGGACGCAGTAGAGAAATTCCGGTGCGAGTGCTTTCCAGGATGGACTGGTGCTTTCTGCGACACGGATGTAAACGAATGCCAATTCCACCCATGTTGGTACAACGCCACTTGCGTCAATACAATGGGCTCATACGAATGCCGCTGCCAGGAGGGTACCTATGGTCTCGACTGCCATGAAAACGTCAACGATTGCGTCTCCAACCCATGTTTGCATGGTGGCCAATGTCGAGACATGATAAACGCCTACGCGTAAGCGCTTATAATGTGTCTTTCAAAACTTTGAATTTTAAATTACGCAGATGCGACTGCAAGCCAGGCTACACGGGCATCAATTGCGAAGTGGACGTAGACGACTGCGTCAGCTCTCCCTGTTTGAACGGCGGCAGTTGCACAGATTTGGTCAACGGTTTTAAATGCCTATGTCCGCCTGGCTTTTCGGGCGCCACTTGCAATGTCAAGCGAAACGAATGTTCAAAAAATCCCTGCCAAAACGGTGGCACATGTCGCAATCGGCTTGGAAAGTAAGTTGCCGGCTGTCAGCTTTCACCACTGTAGGACACCCAATAAGTTCAGATACGTTTGTACGTGCGCCCCTGGCTTTCAAGGTTCGCGTTGCGAAATGGAAGTGAACAGTTGCGCCTCCAACCCGTGCGGTCACGGAGGTACATGCGTCAGTTTGCGCAGCGGCTTCAGGTGCAAATGCCGCGCCGGCTATACGGGTAGAAATTGCGAGAAAAACGTCGACGAGTGCACCCAGTTGAGTCCGTGCCTTAACGGGGGCATTTGCACGGACGAAAATCACGGGTTCAAGTGTCACTGCCCAGTTGGATTTGCGGGCAAGCTTTGCGAAACGAAGCTCGATCCTTGCAAGGGCAAAGAGTGCCAAAACAATGGCGTGTGCAAGCCCAGTCCCAATTACCGCGACTTTCAGTGCAATTGCAAACCCGGCTTTATTGGTCGCTTCTGCGAGTACGACGTTGATGAATGTTCCCTGAAGCCTCCGCCCTGTAGAAACAATGGAACGTGCGAAAATCTGTTGGGCACTTTTATATGCCACTGCCCTTCGGGTCTAACCGGAAAACTCTGCGAAGAGCACGTGAACGAATGTGACTCGCAACCATGCATGAACGGTGGAACCTGCGAGGATCTGTTGGATGGATTTGCCTGCGTTTGCCCTTTGGGATTCCAAGGAAAGCATTGCGAGCAGGAAGTAAATGAATGCGCCAATGAACCCTGCCTTAACGGAGGCGTCTGTCAAGACTATGTGAACTCTTACACTTGCAAATGCCCGCTAGGATTTTCCGGAACCAACTGCGAAGTGAACGACGAAGATTGCTCGCCGAGCTCGTGCCTTAACGGTGGACAATGCATAGACGGAGTGAACAACTTCACTTGCCTATGCATGCCCGGATATTCCGGTCGAAACTGTCAGCATCGTGACAACTTGTGTCAATCGCAGCCTTGTAAAAATGAAGCCAGCTGCATCGACAACGGAGGACACTATCTTTGCCAATGTCCACATGGCTATACCGGTGTGCATTGCGAGGTTAGTCTATTGGCATTTTTTGTCTTAATCTTAAAACTGTCATCGCAGCTTAGTAATTAATATACAATATTATGCCCTCCTAAACTGCCTTTGATTTTTTGGCGACCTACTCGATGCATGCAGAACGTTCACAACTTACTTGAAATGCTTCGTCTTCAAAACGTTGCAACTTTCAATGCTTCCAGCGTTTCGTCGACTGGTGTGCACAGCAGCCTTGCAAGAATGGAGGCAGTTGTAGTCAGCAGCAAGGAGAATTCTACTGCGACTGCCCTCAAGGATGGACCGGCGGTGTCTGCGATGTAGAGATGGTCTCCTGCGCCGAGGCGGCTCGTCGACGCTTCACTACAATGGACAACCTTTGCCGCAATCGTGGCCGATGCGAAGAAAGGGGAAATTCGCACGTGTGCATATGTGCCCCAGGTTTTAGCGGCTCCTATTGTGAGATCGACATAGATGAATGCGCATCCAATCCATGTCAGAATGGAGCCAGCTGTAGGGATTTGAACAACGGTTACGTGTGCGACTGTATGCCCGGTTACGGGGGACGAAATTGTGACATCAATTTGGACGACTGTCGTCCAAATCCTTGTCATAACAATGGCGTATGCCACGATCTCGTCAATGACTTCATTTGCTCTTGTCCTTCCGGTAAGCAACAACCCAAATATCTGCACTGTCTCATCTTGGCCGTAGCGATTCGGAATGCTTAAGAAAAAGCATTGTGCAACTATATTGATATTTAAGCAACACTACCAAACTACACTGCCTTAGTCTTACCGTTATGCTTATACAACTCCAACTTTAGGAACAAGCGGGAAAAGGTGCGAAATAGACGAAGAGGACTGTTACGCTGGCGCTTGCCACCACGGGGGAACATGCGTGGATAAAGTTGGCGGTTTTGAATGCCTATGCCCTGCTGGCTTTGTTGGCCAACGTTGCGAAGGCGACGTTAACGAATGCCTTTCGCAACCGTGCTCAACGGAAGGGACTGTCAGTTGCGTGCAACTGACCAACAACTTTAGCTGCATATGCAAGGAGGGCTACGGCGGCTACACTTGCGATATACGCCAAGACTTTTGCCTGTCGAATCCATGCTTAAATGGAGGGCTCTGCCTGCCGGATCAACAAATTTGCTTGTGTCCTGCCGGCTTCCATGGTCGCACGTGCCAAAGTACCGACTTGGACAAAGTATGCGACGCAAAGGCATGTCTAAATGGAGGTACCTGCGTGCCGCAGCAATCTTCGACGGAAGAATACATCTGTCGATGTCCACCCGGCGTCGGAGGCCGACACTGCGAACTGGACATTATGGATGAGTGTCTGGTGAAGCAGTGCAAAAATGGAGGCACATGTGAGAACCGAATCGGTTCTTACGTGTGTCACTGTCCTCCTCACTTCACTGGCACCCACTGTCGACGCTACGATAAAAATTTCCCAGGCGGCATTGGCGTGGGACCCGAAACAGACGCGATGACGGTCGACTTGAACGAATTCGACGAGACGGATCGCAAGGAGATGCAGCTATGTTCCCAGAACGATTGTCGCCAGAAGTCCAACGATGGCGTATGTCATCCTGAGTGCAACTACTACGCATGCGGTTTCGATGGTCACGACTGTTCGGCCGGTCTGACCCCATTCCGCAATTGTACCAATCCCAGCTATTGCGCGCACGTGTTCAAAGATGGAAAATGCGACCAAGCTTGCAACAATGAGGATTGCCTCTTCGACGGATTCGACTGCTCCCTTATGGAGGACCATTGCAATCCGCTGTTCGAAAGTTACTGCATTCGACACCACGGCGATGGTCGCTGCGATTCGGGCTGCAACACGGCCGGATGCAACTTCGATGGGGGAGATTGCTTAGAAAAATCAAGCAGCGCCCATCGCGTACTTTCAGGCGAAGTTGTCCTAATACTGACCGTCGATTCGGACTTGTTCGCCAAAGAGGCGAATCGCTTCTTAATGATCGTTGGCAACTTGATACACGCCAACGTACGAATTAAGGAGGACGACAAAGGGCGACCGATGATTTACCAGTGGAATTCGGACACCGGCATGGTCAAAAATGAATTGGACGATTTTGTTCCCCATTTTGGCGAGAAAGCGCCTGGCGACGGACGCGCAAAGAGACACAGCGGTCCTGCGAAACCTATACAAGGTACCTTGGTGGTACTTATAGTCGACGTCACCACTTGCACTAGCGAAGGGGAGACCAGCTCGGATTGCTTCACCGATGTGGTCAAAATTGCCGACTTTCTTGGTGCTGCAACGGCAAGGGAAGCCTTGAAGTCCCAACTTGGATGGAACCTTTATTCCGCCAGAGGAAAGCAAGCCACCGACTCTGAAACGCAACCCTCTTGGACGCTCGTTGTTGTCAGTCTCGCTGCGTCGGCTGCTCTTATCTTCCTGAGCGTCCTGGTGCTGATAAGGAAGCGCATTCGTGCTCCTATATGGGTTCCGTCGACCGTAACAGAGATCAGCAATGGTAACTTCTCTTACGAGTCGAGCCTAGCCAAGAAGGCAGGTTTTGCGGTGCCCAATCCTTACGACATGGACGTTTTGAAGAAGCGCCACTGCTTGGAGGGAGACGTCAAATACGACGCTGGTCAAATGACCGAAGGAGAGAAGTTGAGCCAATACTTGGAATGGTGCAGGAACGACTCCAATCAACATGGCAGCAGCGTATGGTCTGACTCGGACACTTACAGCACGTACGCTCAATCGCAACAAGCCTCGTCCAGAGAAAATGGAAATCACCATGTTGGGAACAATGTGGACCAAACCACGCTAATGAAGGTTGCGTACAACTATTTCCCCAACGAGAAGGAACAATGCGACGTGTTAACTAAGCTGATTGACGAGGGTGCCGACCCCAATGAGCAGACTGGCGTTTATAAGCACACTGCGCTGATGTTGGCTATACGATACCTACGATACGGCGCTGCTGATCTTATGCTGGAAAGAGGTGCCAATCCAAATATACCGGATAGCAGCGGCTATACGGCTCTACATCACGCAATCGCTGTTCGAAACGAAGTATTAGTGGCCATTGTGCTTAAGGACGAAAGATGTGACGTAGAAGCTCAAGACGACGACGGATGCACGCCACTCATTCTTGAAGCGAAGTACAGCAAAACCGGCACAAATATAGCCATGTTGCTGCTCGAGGCAAAAGCGAATGTTGCCAGTACGGATAGCCAAGGTAAGCGAAAACCTTTTTTTCAAAAGAAGTTCGACACACCCCTAAGGGAGCGCTATTGATTGCGTCAAAGCGTGTTCCGGTTAAGTTAAACAGTTTTGTCAAGCAGTTGTGTTTAGGTTTCACTGCCCTCCATTGGGCTGCATACAATGACAACGTTCCGCTGATGACGCTTCTATTAGACAAAGGTAGTTCCAGAGATGCGCAAGATTCAACGGGCAGAACACCGCTATTTCTTGCCGCTTCTGAGAACAGTGTAAACGCGGTCAGATTTCTTATTCAATCATCGGCTAACAAAGACTTAGCAGATCAGCTGGATCGTCTGCCACGCGACATTGCTCTGAGCAGAGGATATATGGATATTGTTGCTATGTTGGACAATAGCCGCAAACTGGATTTGACCGGCATAGCCACGTTACCACGTAATGGAAAACCCAAAGCGAAGAGAGCCGCCAGACGAACGCGCTCCGTTAAGGCAGACCTTCACACTCGCTCGTGCAATGGTGATACTTTCCCAAATGCCAGTCAATATGCGCAGCAACAACATCTAAGCACAAGTACCTGCCTAAAACCAATGGCATCGCAATACTGTCTAAGTCCGGTGGCTTCATCAATGGATCCAACAACATCTGGAACATCACCGAGCACGATATCTTCGTTGGAGTCGCCTCAGCAATTCCATATGGTTGAGTCGCCATCGCCCAGTGCCACCTTCTATTCCGCAGGAATGCTCAACAATTTCATCAAACCCGAGTTTGCTGTAGAAGGGGCCAGCTGTCCAATGGGATCGTACAATTTGCAGCCGACATCTCATACCAACGGTCCAATGTGCTTTGGTAAGCAGAAAATGCAACAACAAGCGCCAGTGGGTTACAAGATAGAGTCGCCAACGCTTCCATTTGGAATGACATGCAGTCCACCGCAGGGTACTGCCATGTACAGTACTTCATCTCCGTCGTACACACCCGGTGCGCATTCATGCGCTAATCAGGGTTCTCCCGCCACGGCCACATGTGTTGTCTCCAGTCCGCCACCGTATCCAGCATCTTGCGACATGAACAAGATGAACGCTGCTTGCGGCGGCAAGCAGTCCATCGTTATGGATAGTGGTTTACAAGCGTGCAATTTCACAAGCGCATGTTCGCAAAATGTGATGATGAACTACGACGGTGTCTCGACCAATTGGGAACAACAGAACGGTGAAAATGGATATCCTCAGACGTACGACTACGCTGACATATACGCCTACCAACATGGACCCCCGCAAATGTACGACCGCTTCGTGAACAGCTATGCACATCAGGTGTAAACGACGGGTCAACAACCAACGGACGACTTTCTTTTTCCAAAATGTCGTATACAAATGGCGACCTTACAATCCACTGCACACTGCGCGTACAGTATTGACTTGTGTTTGTTACCTTTCTTTGTGCCATTGTGTCTTATGGCTTTTGGTAAATTTTATTTCCTATCATTTCAAGTAACGTTTGATAAATAAGCAAGTTAGCCTTGGCTTCCTAAGATTCAATTTTTCATGCCGGATCAATAAATGAACAATATGACGATAAAAGTGTTCCTTGTCAAAGTACGACAAACACGGACACCTGCGAAGCGTGGATGTCAAAAATGTACAGCGTGGAAGATCGGAAGCATCAACACTTCATGGCAAAGAGATGGACATTCAAGTCTTAAGCTGCCAGTGACAGATCTCATATCATCTAGAGATGCTGTGC
This sequence comes from Trichuris suis, assembly GCA_000797535.1. Classification (NCBI taxonomy): domain Eukaryota; kingdom Metazoa; phylum Nematoda; class Enoplea; order Trichinellida; family Trichuridae; genus Trichuris; species Trichuris suis. The sequence goes on along the minus strand of KN538394.1, from coordinate 1,106,198 downwards.
CCTTCTGTTTGATGTGAAGCCTCCTAAGAAGACTTTCATTCAACTTATCCTCACCCAAGAAATTCAGAAGCACGACGAGACAACGCAAAAGTAGGTAACTTTAATCTATAAAGATCTGCTTAATAGATTACAACCACAGACAGAAGGACGAACAGCACTCCTCTAGGGAGACAATGTACTCAGGAATGGATACTTCTAACTCTACAGTAATCGTGCTTAAGGTCCTGGGGGACTTATGCAGTACAAGCGAAGTTTCTCCTCCTATTTCTATGAAATACTTTCCCAGCTGTTGTTCGACTATTTGGGACGAATGAAAAGAAATGAGCGCGACAGGTCAACGAGAGAGGACCCAGCTAACCGCTTAATAAATATTCAGGTCAACTGCTAGCGGCAAGCAGCCTTCGAACGCCCTCGTTTAAACTTTTAGGTCGGATATTGCCTACTTATCCATTTTCAACACACGAGCAACAGTCAAACTATCTTTCTAATGCTTACCTTGCTTGTGTTCATAAACGCCGCATTCAGAATTTGTTGATTCAGTGCAGAATCTGCCGCGGTCGCCAAGCCGTGATGATTTTACAAAGTGTGCGCAGGTAGCATTACGATTAGAGAGGTATAAGTTTGATAAAAAATTAAAGCAGAGATTAAGAAGACGCCGTCTAAGGCTTTTTGAAAAAGCCGAAAACGCTTACCTTTTCTAAAGATGACCTACGCCATTTCAAATACTAATACTGGCAGCTCAAAAACACTTGACGCAAATATTGAAAGAAGCACGTCGAAGAGGTCGGTTTGTTGCAATAAAGAGTTCACCTCGAGTCGAATTCATTTGCTCAATCAGCTCAACGCTTTACAGTACATGATTATCAAATAATAAGTTTCAATTAGGCTGTATTGCAAGCAACGAGCTGCAAAGGAAAAACTTTGCACTCGCGCGTTTACTTTTGGCTCCATTGATAAGATGAGAATTAGCGGGTCTCTTCCTCCATCTGCCCGCAAATAATACAGTAGTCCTGACAATAATCAGGTTTGCACTACTCGTAAACATACAGTAGGGTAAACAACATCGGTTTTTGATTTTTCGCGCGCAATGTCTGAGAAATTCACGGTTCCTTTCTGTTAAGCGTGTGGCCGGCCGTCCTCTTCTGCTTTAACTGGCGAGCGTGCCGGCTATCCTGTTTTGCCCTGGCCTACGCCTAAGCCAACATATAAGCCTTATGTTTATGTTTAGGCTTAGGTAAGGGCAGAACAAGATGGCTGGCGAAGTCACAGTATAACGGGAGGGCGCATACCCGCATAATCGACGTTGTTTATCCTACTGTATGTTTACGAGTAAGGAAACCTGATTATTGCTAGATTACGGTATTGTTTGCGGGCAAATAATACCGTAGTCTGGCAATAATCAGGTTTCGTCTACTCAAAGAGAGGAAGAGACTCAAATTAGCCATATTTTTCGCCAAACTAATGCATTTATAACCCGTGTATTGCATTGCACTCATTAAAAGTATAACTTCTTGTAACCGATATGTGGATTTTCTTTGCACACACAGAAGCAAGCCGCTAGTATCTATGACATTCATAACGGATGAAGCTTTTTAGGGTAGTGGTAACCGTACAACCAGGACATTATTCCGAAATAAATTATCTACAAAATAATGTGCGCAGGTACAAAGATAGAAGAGCGTAGGTTTGATAACAACAATTAAAGCAGAAAACTGATTTTCTCGTGACGGACGTACACGCTCTCATATGAAATATTACGGTTGTCCGTTTTAATGAGATAAAACTGTTATTTGATAGAACCGAAGCTTTCGGGACCACCAGGCAAGTGGCTAACAATTTATTTGAAATTTCTAGCCTTTCTTTAAAGTGCCTAGTGTCGCCAGAACACAGGGAAACTGCTGATGCAAATGCGACAAGTCTAGTCGAAAAACAAAGCACTTGAAACTGTCTTCTTTGTGCAGCACAAAATAGTCTACCACCATTACAGTACTCACCGGAATAGAAATTTAAAGATTTGCAGGTTCTTGTGACGGCGTTTTGAAATTTCATAGTTGACTCACAATACAGCCTTCCCGTATGTGAACAAATTACGAAACGATTGAAAGTAAGCTACTGCGGAACGTCCTTTAAGTTCCAGTTTACATGAATGTTAGTTAAAATGCCTTTTTTCTGAGAACGTTAATAGGGAAGATCATTTACAATAAGACCTCGCAGTTGAATGCTCAGTAAAGGCATAAAGCTACGCAGTTAGAACTGACTTGTGTTCCAAGTGATCAAAAGCAATATTAGCATAATAAATGATTCATGTCATTGCATTTTCGAGTCGCTAGAGAACAAGCAATGTCGTGACAATAACTGCGATAAATTGCTCAGATGCCTTCGTGCCATTTCACTCTGTCGATGGCCTTCTGTTCAGCGCATATATCCCCAACTTAGGCAGCACATTACAAAATTACGCAAGAATCAATATTATAAAGTAACGAACACCCATTTTGAGGTTTTAGATAGTCTATCAAAACATAAAGGCCCCTTACTATAATTAAACTTTAATAATGTGCAATAAGACTTCTAATCGAGGATACCTTCCAATAATTCACACGCAATCAATGTAACTGACAAAACCTTTAATTTTACATCACCTCAGAAACCTATGAACTGCCTCACAGGTGCGCGAACGTCTAACTCAATGCAGAAATATTGAAATGGCTGCGACTCATCGATTCAATGCTTGTAGATAATTGCATATGCAGTTTTACTCGACAGCTTTCAAAAAGTCAATGAAAAGTCGCAAGTTGACTGAATCTATTCATTTTGAATCGCGGCGCATAATGGAAACTCATACAGCGAACGTAAACGACCGACGGCCATCTTTGAAGTTAGCAAATAAGAAAGTTGAAAATGTTCTGCCCTACGCCGAAAGAACTTTTGCAAAAAGTTACAAACACTGTATTGCCGAGAATGGGAATGGCAATTTAATGTAGTAATGGCTATTTACGTTTATCGGGGAAACTGTCCATCGCCTTTGGCGAATTCATTTATCTAACAGTGAATAGAGGGACCGGACCAACTTGATAGGACAGAATTGTTCCATTCAGCACATACTGGCAATCATTCAAATTACAGCCGAAGTTAACTACGTTGAATGATGACTTCGGCAGTTACACCAATACACAAAAAGGTCGGCGGCAACTAGTTTCAATACTATTCTGATACTTTGCTTCTCACTCTATTTTTTACCGAAAAAAAGGCTGCAGGTAAAAAGCGATTCCTCTACATAGCGACAATTGTGTTAAAACAAATGCCCTACTCTGGAGCGTAGTTGAGAAAATTTCGTTGACATATGGACTGCTTAAGGAAAACTCCTTAAGCTAATGCGCGCCAGTTTATGCATACGCCATCGCTCTCCTACAGCTTCTCTAAGCTAATAGGCGTACGCTTAAGTGAATTCAAAATTTCAATCAGTTGGCTGCGCTAAATGCATATTGCATTTAGTAGACGCAATAAACCAACTCGACTCTGGAATTAAGGAGCAGCAGTTGTTTGTGCTCACAGCAAGCAGGAAGAGTGCGTGCACTCTACTTTCAAAACGAAGACGCAGAGCAACAAGGCTGCACCGCACATGTGAACGGCAGTCGATCAAACTGACGGCGCCATTCAAAGAGTCGCATTCTACCATTGCTACTGCTAAGCTTAAAAATACGATACTTCTTTCGTTGTGAATATCACATAACAAAAGCTAAGGTGAACCTCGCGCACCAATTGATAAGAAAACAAACGCCTGCTCGCGAGCTACCAATCAATAATATTAACTTGAAAGATTAGAACACCTACACGATGAGATTAATTAGTATTCTACGCTAAGACGTCATCGACTCGTGACCACCCGTTCTTGAAACGTAATTTCAGTCCTAGTAACCTTCATATTACGCTTTTCAAGAAGCTAACAAATCAATTTTCAAACATGCATTCAACTAGCACCACTAAGGTGTTGCAGCCGTCACTTCGGTCTTTAACTGTCTGTCGGCTGCACTTTTATTTGGCGATTACAAGTTGTCCACGGAATTGCCGAAAAGAATAATAATAATAATAATAACGATAATGACGTCTACATCACTTAACAAGCAAAGCCGTGGATTGTAAAACTGAGTACTGTAAGGAAAAAAAGTCCACTCCGTCATTGAATAGGAAACAGGATTAAGGGTGACTGTCTGCATATATATATTAAGGACGTGCTTTGCTCTTTCCCAATTCGGTAGTTCTAGCTGGTACCTGCGTCCGATTTGTAGAATTTGTGTACTGAAACTTGTTCTTCTTTTCGGATGGTTTGAGAACCTTAGCGGAGACGCAAATTGAAATTCAACAAACCAAAATAACAACAACTCACTTGGAAGGAACACATCAACGTTTCCAGCACGGACATCATTGCGCCAGCGTTGTCGAACTCACCACAATAGTTTGGCGCCGAAAAGAGGGTGACCAAAGACCTTTTTGCGAAGAACTCGTAACCATCTTCGACCACCTGATGGGCACGGCATATCAAGTCCAAATCGTGACGCGTCAAAAACTTGGTAACAACGTCTGGACCGAAAGTGAACGAGACGCCTCGATCATTTTCGCCCCATCCCTATAGACTTGTTATCGTAAACGAGATAATTAGATAAGGCTAGCAATCAATACCTGAACATCCTTATCGGGATCTGACCACAACAGGTCGCACAATAGTCCTAAAGATTGGAGATCGAATAAGCTGACTTTACATATGTGGGAATTGAATAAAATAATACCTGTATCTGGCACATCAGTTGGGCGCATGATCCGCCGAATTTGTTCCATTGATTGTAGATCAGGTGATAAACCTGAAATTCCAAACATCTCTCGATTGTTTTGCATAAGTGAACAGTCGGATACCTCCGTGGCAACAGAATATCTTTTCGTCAATGATCGCTGCTATAGGAAGACAATTGAAGCAGTCTGTAAAAGTTTTCCATAGCTTGATACTGAAACGTCGCTTACCTAAACAGGAACCGTTGAAACGGTGGGGGGAGAAAAAACGTAAGAATCGACTTTTGTTCGGCAGTTTAAAATTAAGAATACGCTTGGAGCAAATCAATCATACAACGACGAAATGGAAACGACTGCACTCCGTTTTTGGGTCATACGTCATTCACTCTTATGACCAAATGAATTAGTTCTACTCTTGACGCGACGGCTCGATACAATTGTAAAATATTAATGGCAAAAGCATTTACCCGCCGTTTTTTAAGGGCGAAGAATTAATATTGTGTGATAGAACAACCATGGCGATTATATCAACATTGAATAGAACAACAAGCGAACGAGTAGGCTTACATTCATCGTAGAAACCGTATATACGATTGATGCTTGCGCATTCGTGGTTTCCACGGAGTAGGAAAAAGTTTTCTGGATACTTTATCTTGTAGGCAAGCAGAAGACATATAGTCTCTAGCGATTGCTTTCCACGATCCACATAGTCGCCTAGGAACAAATAGTTCGCTTCTGGTGGAAAGCCTCCGTATTCGAAAAGACGCAACAAATCGTTGTACTGCCCATGGATGTCACCTAAACAAAGAGAGCATATGAACGTGCGAACGTTTGATGGCATAGCTGCCCCACCGCAGATCTTCAAAGGAGCTTCCAGCTCGAGAAGAATTGGCTGACTGAGAAAGATTTCGCGCGATTTATTGCACAAAATGCGAATCTCATTTTCAGTCATAGCAACAGTTTTGCCGGGCCGACATCCTCGCACTGCAATTGTACAAGATTTGCCACTTTCGTAAAATTGACAAAAATTTGAAAACTTGCCTTCCAATAGCCTGGCAATTAAATTGTCCACGTTAAGTTCCCCATCACTGGCCATAGCAGCGTCTGGAAAACCAGAATTTTTACGTTAAGCCAAGCCTTGAATAAGCATTCACAAATTCTAGTTGCAACGCGTCAAGTGAACTTGTATGCCTACCGCTGGAGCCAAGAGTCATACGGCAACTTGCGACCCAGATGCGTTAAAAAGCCGGCGCTCTACCCGATGGCTTAATCGGAGCACAGATTCCTTAGAGATTAAAGAACCTGAAAGTAAAATGCTACTTTAGACCTATCCCTGAACGCACCTTATGGACAATTAGACGACTGAAGAAAAACAGAATGTAAAGAGCGAAGGAAGAAAAAGGTACGGACCAAAAGCTATTCAACAACGACGTGAGAGAGAGAGAGAATATACTCTGGTGGCCACGTTTACTGTATTCAAACCTACGCGTCATTCATATGGGAAAATCTTATTTCGACCTTTGTACCCTAAAACCCATAGATACCTCTACGATTATTTGGAAATATTTCCCGAAAATTAGTTTTTGATAACGCAAATTACATTGCTTCATTTAGCGGCCAAGAAAAATATAAAAACAGAAACAATCCTTTTGACGGTTGATTTTAGTAAAACGAAGGTACGCTGTTGAAAGAGTGACCGTTTCTTTTGTAGGTTGAACATCGGCTTAAGCATCAGTTCAATATTTTCCAACTGCTGAAGCAGTGAAGTACATTTCTTGCCATCGCATCTGTTGACCGCAAGATTATCAGATTTCGTGAACTTTTGTTTTCTGCGGTATTATGCCGCACGTACAAACAAATAGGATGACAACACATTTACGCTATTCGCTCTGATCAGCCTAAGGTTTGGGAAAATGCAGAGTTACATATCTGTGCCTACTTCAAGCCCAGTTAATTCTGGAGAACGCAGCATTATTTTTTATCTAAGGCGGAGCAAAAGTTTTTAATACGTAACGCAAAAATGGCCAAGATTATCCATCACGTTTCTTACTGTAGATTTTCAGGTACGTTTACCTACTGTTAAACAAACCTGATTATCTAACAGAGTAAAACTGAAAAAACAAAGCTGCAGCATTAATATTTGCAAAATAATCGCAGCAATTGTCTTAGTTGTTGTTAATTGCATTAGAGAATCTACGCGTTTGCATGTTTTGAGCTTAAGCTTTGCTACTGTTGCTTAGAGCAGAGTGTTTCACTTTTCCGCGAAAACAGCCCTCTTCTAGCTAAACGTTGAATGTTCCTGTTTGCATAAACGCAGACTAATCGATCTTGTTAAATTGCACTGCCGTAGTCGAGAATGCTTTGTTTAAGATTACTTTGTTTTCGACGCAAACAACATGGCTGTGCGCTGACGCTGGTTGACATTGTTCGAATAATCCCGCGCTTTTACTTCCCTCCTTTTGTGCAAAACATTATTCCCAGTGGGTGACAACGCCGTGATTTTGCTCAAGGTCATTGCGTCTGAATTGTGCCAAATCAATTTTCTTCAAAAAGCCAAATTGTAATTGCAATTGACGTAAAAACCGTCCCCACAGAGAATCTGAGAGGCATCCGATCGACAAATGCTGTTGTGTTGTTTTAATAAGCTGTCTTGAATTGATTTTGTAATTGTCCATCTGTGCATTCTCTTGAGCGCGTCGTGTTTGACGAAAAGTAAACAGATTACGTCACTGCATCACCGATAATGAAAAAGCGAAATTCCGAAAAAATTTAGCATCGGCAAAAGATCTGATAAGACTAAAGAAAAACCAATGCTTTGACGTGTCAAGAAGGCTGACTGAAATTTCAGATGAATGGGAAAACTTAAAGCATCGATATTTTTGAAGTATTGAAGGCACTCTAAAAAAGGGCAATCATTAAATCTTTTTCCTTTCGCTTTGTCTTGACATTCGTTGATGTTATTCAGTACGAGTCAATAGTAACGCAGTGAAAGCTCAATCAAATAATTTTATTAGCAACAACACATATGACGCTGAAAGTGTGAACACGAATATATTGCATAATAGGAACTCAGTTCCACAGTCGGCTGCAGTAACTAAAGGAAGAATGTTTCCGTGAAGATACACTGAACCAAAGAGGCTTAAGACGTTATACTTTAGCAAACATACAACCGAAAATAGATCATATAAATTTTGATACAATTCTATCAGTAAAGCTCAGGACTATGCGTAGAGTAATTAAGCATTAAATACCATACGTTATTCCTTAATTTGGGCATGATAAGACTTACCAAAATGGCAAAGCATTGAAACGAAATAATAATAGCAACTTCAAGGAATAACACTGTAGCGACTTAGGCGAAACAGGTTTTATACCGAAGCGCGTACGGTGAAGTTGCGTTTTTTATGAAACACATAACTGCAGAAAAAATTCTATTGCATTGACAACTATTCTTAAAAAGTGACATATGACTGAATTGCAACTCATATGCACACACCTGCACCGCAGACTTTTCGACTTTGGCCTACCAAGACACAAAGGAACTGTTTAGGATCAAATACTTCGCGGCATTTCCTACGAAGCAACGTTGCACCTATTTTAGTGATTAAACAATGTCTTCATGACAGAGATATTCGCTTCCAAGTCAAATGATCGCAACAAGTGTTAGCAAGTTGAAGAAACGCCCTTTTTCTTATTGAGTGCAATGAACCGACGGCGCATCTGTTTGAAAATGTAAATGTTCAAAGCATACGAACCTGCAATATGAGAACTGTCATTCTTTAATATTTTGAACGACAATGTTCCCTTTCATTTGCAATCTATCAATCAAGAGGTTATTATTACGAATGAGCTGCTATTAGAAAGGCGCTGCAGGAAAGATCTGTCGCTTTTAATTAGGGAAGAATCCATAGCACAAAAATTATGCTCTCCAGCAAATCATCAAACAGAAACAGGGACATTTCCATTACATGCCCAGAGAGTACTGTAGGTGGAAGTAAAACCAAGTTCAGTTGATCGTCTAAGTAACCGCGCGCAGCCTAAACAAAAGTCATAGCTGATTTTAGGCTTAAGCTTAGGCCGCCTGTGGTTATTTGGTCTAACAGAACGTGATTTTAGTTCCAGCTACAGGGAACACTGTACTGTGTTAGTATTAGCGCAACAAAGCCCTACCACATCTTAAGTAAGAGAAACAGAGTTATTTGAACAAAGGCAAAGCTTAACGAGGTGAACAGTCCTATAACCTTCCGCTGTGGAAAAACCTGAATTTCGCTAGCAGTCCGTCACTGGCAAAAGATACTTTCTTTTCCTACATGCACGTAAGCAAAAACGATCACAGTTCAGGGGCTTTTTGTTCATTGATTTCCTCCACCATATTGTTAAGCATTTTATTAATTTAACCAGAAGTGAACTAATGTTAACGTACGTCACTATGGCATATAAAAAATAAAAATTGATAACGACACGGAAGGAGGAAATGAGGAACCTTTGCCTTCGCAGCGTTCTGTCCGAATAATGAATAATGGATTACTGTTCAGGGAAATTTTGACACACCTTACTATGGCACAACCAAGACGCACGCGACGTAGTCTGTTGAAGCAACACCAACTGCACAACAAATATTTCCAACGTGCAATGACTCTCCTTCACTACGCAAAAAAACGCAATGCGCGAAAAGCATCGCATAGCTTCACCTCCTTGCGACTGTTGCATTTGGTGTTACTTCTCAATTCGTCATTTGCTACGAAAAAATAAGACTTAGAGATGACGAGATACGCAGCTGAAAACTTCCTGAACGTCATCTTCTTTCTGCGGCTTAGCGACACAAATGTTCTTCTTGCAGTCAATCACTAATGGCGTCTTGTTTCCCACAGCCCCGCAGCAATCGACAAAAGTAAACAACGAAGTGCAAGTTCCTTTCCGACAAATGCTATCGCTGCTCTGCTCTTAGTCGCAAAGCACGACAGCTCTCCTATTCTGCCCTTACAAGGGCTAAACAAAAATATAAGCTGCTGGCCGTTAGCTAAGCTTAAGCCTATTTGGGCTTAGGCTTAGCTAAGAGCAGAACGGAATGGCCGGCATTTTCCCCGAACACAACCTGAATTTCATTAATTACTTTTGTCAATTACTGTATTTGCGAGGCAGTGCGAAACAATACCTCAATAATGAACGCATAATCAATCGGTGTCGCTCGGTATAAACGCGCTGATTTAAAGGAAGAAAGATCCTGTCGAAAAACTGATAATCCGAGTTACGGTTATTCCCAAACACAAAGGCGGAATGCGTTTGATCTACAGTGGAGTAAAATGGCAACGAAAAGTGAAGCAAATGCGACAAGTTGAGAGAAGCTCTTATCTTAAATGAATTGACGATTTATAAAGTCGTTGAATCGTAGAAAAACTTCACTTTAACTAATGATGACTGCGTTTGTTTGACAAAACTTGTTTAAAGAGTTCTTCGCGGACGAACACGCTGATTAGGTTTGCGAAATTCAATATACGCGCATTCCGTCTATTCCGCCTTCTATAAGGACCAACATAACACCTCTGATTCTCTTCTGAACGAATGAAGAAAAGACAAACATAAGCAGCTTGACGATATTGCTTATTTCAAGTGCGCCAAAGTTAAACGAACTGAAATTTTACCGCAACGCTGACAAGTGAACAAGAATGGTTGCGGTTTTTGCAATTTCGAAAGTTTGCTGCCTCAGGAAACTCGACAAATTCTTCCCATCAGACGACGCTGAATTTCAAGAACGTCGCGCGACCACGCCGTTAGGATTCAAACTGATGGCGCTCTGTTCAACGTGGAAAAACGTTGCCTCAAAGGCACGCAACTAAATGTAGCGCGTAGGATTGTTGCGAAGACATCTTTCCAAATGGAACCTATACGCCCATGCGCAGAAGAACCGTTGCTGCCCGCCCATCCGAATTGAAGGTAAGCATAGAGGTCACTACTTTGGGTATAAATCGGTTGCGAAGAGTCCTTACGTTCAAAATGCATTGACAATTGTAACCCCGCGGCTGTCAATCGTCACGGAGACATTCTTACGACTTCCCTGCTTGCGGACATTGGCAACTGAATGCTCATTTCAGTGGAAAACACTTTCTAAGCTACGAGAAAGGAATTTCATCCTCCAGTACGGGCAGGGGATACCCTTTGCTTGTACACAAGATACCATATACGTAAACAACATAGACGTCTTTTATGATGCGGCAAGAACACTACATTCTCCGTTGCATGTTCCATCACACGTCCTATATTTTTCGGGTTCCGTCTCGTGTTTTCGGTTAGGCTCCATTTTCGATCATACATCGTCGTCTTTTTCGACGTCAGCTTCTCATTGCGCAAAGCGAGAAACCAAAAACCCATCCAAACGGTAGAGGACATCATTAGTTCCCTGTCTTAGCGAATGACAGTCTGTATAGTTAATGGCCATCTTTCTAAATCTCAGAAACTTCTAAAGTACTGTCTTGGTTGATCATGCTACTGTTCCTTAGCATTGTATATAAGAAATAATAGCACGATCAGCCCAGACAGTGATTTCGAAGTTTCTGAGACTTAGAAAAGAGGGTCATTAATTATACGGACTGGTCAGGGAACTAATGATGCCCTCCACTATGTGGATGCGTTTTTTGATTTCTAGCTTTGTAGAATGCGGAGATGACGTCAAAAAAGACTATGACGTATTATCAAAAATAGAGCCTAACCGAAAGCATAGGCAATCTTACCGAAACGTGACGGAACCTGAAAATTATAAGAACTGAAATATGCAACGGAGCACGTAGTGTTCCCGAGCCGCCACCAAAGACGTACACGGAATTTTTCCTTTCCTTACGTTGACTTAAGCTAGCCCAAGTACCCTTCTTAGTAGTTATAGTGCTCGTACTCCCCAAAGGACACGGGCTTGCGAGCGTTGAAAATGGAGCATGGTTAGGCTCCGAAACCTCCGCTGGTTTTAGATACAGTTCTCCCTGTTTCGCCTGCCCGTATTTGGGCATGAAATTTCAAGATGCCGACAAAATAAGCTACACTATCAATACGAAAAAGTAATATGCGCAAGATCGCGGTCTTATGGTCGGCAGAAAACCCTTTGGAGGTTCGTAACAGCAAACTGCAGTCTTATCGGCTGAGCTACAAGACTCGAGTCAAAGTTGGCAACATCTTAAAATCATATAGAGCTTGAAACTTTAAGTAAGTTATCATCAACTTCTTCTGACAGACTTTACGTTTGGTCGGTGGGAAAAATACTTGCTCAAAGAAAGGCGTCCATGTAACCAAGTGCACCTCAAAACCCTAACGGATGTTCTAGACCCTTCTTGCACTCAACCGAATACGTCGCCAGTTTACAAGATTGATTGCTGCGAAATACGATACAGCGGGACGTCAACTTCTATATTTGCTAACTTCATGGGTTTTCACACTTTTTCCGCTAGTTACAGATCGCCTCAAAGAGTGACAGCACTTCATACAGTACGAAAAAAGCTATCAGTCCAGCAAGCAACGAACTGTTCAATTTCCCATTACAGTTTTCCGTTTGACGGGCAATCAATCTGAAAAGTTGTTTTCATTGTTCCCGCCAACACGTAACAGGAAGGCAAATTCCTCCACTTCAAAGTAACATCACTAGTAGAGGTTTGATCAAGTTGTTCAACAAGTCAACGCTGCTACCTGAACGCGCTTTACCATCAAAAGCATACACCGGTTTCCGAAACCCGTCATGCGTACGCGCGTTTCGAACAACCTAACACGCGGATGTCACATGCACGCAAGAAAAACGTGGGCCGAATTCCATAATGTCACCACAAAATCGCCGTGAAGGTCATCGAACTCGAATTTCAATATTCTCAATGCTTAAGTCAATCATGACACTCTACTGTCTTTCCCTTTTTCGAGAACTTTGATAAGCTAGTCACGTCTTTCCGCCCAATTTGAAGGTCACAGATGGAGAATGTAATTAAGTGCGAAGCTTTCAGGCACATGTTGAAAGCTTGGAATAGGAAACGCTCAAAGAACAGGTTTTCCTATTAGCTATCAGCGCGTAAATATTAGCTTCAACATGACAACTGCCCTTCTCCTGGCGTGCACTCGTCGGAAGTTGGTCAATAGACAATTTAATCTCATTGACTCTCACTCGTTCATTCTCAACAATCCCTTTACAACGGTCGGGGAATTATGAATTGTTATTTTGCCTAAGCTCATCGAAGCGGCGAGCTTAGGCACAGATTTCGCTGCTTCCATAAAATTCGCACAACACGGATGGAAGAGATGCGATACGCAGCGTCTTCATTCCCATTCCGACGGAGAAAGGTGCCTTAAGCCCAGAAAAGCAATTTTAGAAAAGGCTCTCAATAAATCGAATAAGCATCCGATCAGAGCTCCTTTCCAAATGCAAGAATCGCATTACACTATATTAGAGTGAAGAAACCGAAAGCTATTCATTAATCTATTTGATCTGCTCACTGCGAGAGCAATTAAAGGAAATATACGGCGCTCATTACAGATACTGAAATAGGAGGAAAAGAAGCTATTCAAAATTTGGGATGTCCGATCAAATGTCGCATTATTAAGCAGGAATTTGCAACGCCAACTTTGCGCTAATAAATACGGAGCGAAAATGAACAGACCTAATTAAATTACAAACTGAATCAATATATGGAAAAGCACTATACCGTCATAGTTGAATCAATAGCAGAAAAGGCAAAGGAATCAAAGAGTTAAGATTGAAGCGAAACTGTCTTCGTTGCTTTCACCTTAGAACATGTTCAACTTGCAATGCAACTTGTCACGCTCGTATTACGATGATTAAGATGAATTGTAGTCTAACACACTTAACAAGATCATTCTGACAGTATTCAAGTTAGGTGTCAAACCAATTTACGTTTTGAAATGGCAATAACAACGACGCGTAAAGCTCACATGTCAATCCCTATTTTGCCGGTTCGTTTGCAATTAGCAGCAAGACATCATAGGAAGACGATGGTCAAGTATAAAAGAAACAATACCAGAATATGCAAAAGAACAAAATCAAAGTATTTCACACGCGCAAGACCATGTCAGTCTCTACTAAGCAGCTGATCCAACTTCGGTAAATTCGATAAGCTTTAAGATAACGTCAGGGACAGACGACAAGAAGTATGTTGACGGGATTTCAAACACTCTGTTGAGGAGTGATCGCTTGAAAATTATTTGAGCCCACAAGAAGGCGAACAGTGTGAATTCTTTCGCCTTCGCGCAACTGGCATATGACGTCAACTTAATGAACGGCTAACTATAAGAAATGTTGGGGCAGACGAGCTCTGCGAATTTACTGAGAATGGAGCAACCATCGCCATTTAAAATATGACAATAATTGTGACTTGACTCCCTCCAAGGAAAATTAAGGTCACCGCCTACATGTGACCATTGGGAGAGAGACAATTTTCGCCTCCATAAAATTTGAAACAGCTACAAATAAGGCAGAGCAATTGGGCGCTACGCCGTTCTGAACAATTGAAGGTGGCCAGTTTTGAAAAGGAATGTGAAAATAACTGCCGGACATCTGCATTGCGGACAAGGTGACACGGTTAATTATCAAGTCAAGTAAAACAACGTATGCACGCTGGGGAGACAATTTTTCGCGCGCCGAATCAACCGCATCGCTCTGCATGTCTGCAATGAATGACCGACAATTGAAACTGTCGCGAAAATAAGGGGAGTAAATATTTTTCACGCAACTTCATCACTACAGTAAGCTTCCGTCTTAATACTCATTGCTACCCACGAAGCCATTCAGTTAGCTAAACTTTACTCGTTCAAGAGCACTCTTTGGAAAACTAATTTCTACGGGCAACTCAGTAAATAGAAGGGTGGGCACAACAAGAATATTCCAACGCTAAAGGCGAGGCAATATTAATGCATCTTGTCGTAAAGTGCTGGTTTCAATGCCTGCAACGAAATCTGGCATAACCTGTATAAGCTCAGCCATTGTATACGATTGGTTCTGCGTAACCAATCGTACACCCTATTATCAATAGGAATAAACAAGCGGAAACTACGTTCGACGTTACTTAAACAGGTGAGCATTTAATGGAAAGCAGCGTAGCGTTACAGGCAATAAATACATTGTTCTCCGCAAAGGCTACACCAAAGCGACTTTCCCCAAAAGCGGTTGACAACTTGGTCTGCTCGTCGGCGTGCGGAGTGGCTGTTAGCTTCAATGGACCTATTTAGATTTTCCCTTTAACGACATAGTCTCCAAGCCGACAGCCTAATTAACAAATTACAAAAAAACAAAGGACTCATCACTGTCCAAGCAGCTCTCTGCCTGGTCGATAGCATCAAGCGAATTAACTGCATCACCATTGCTAAATAGACAAGCAACTTTTCCAAGTCATAAGACTTTAGCGGACGAATTTGCATAAGCGATGGCGCTGCGGTTGGCCAGACCTCTTCGGACGTACTAAGAGAAGGAAGTGCACGCGAAACTTTCTAGCTTAACAGCGACCATCCAGCTCAGGTGAAATGGGTTCGTTATTATCTCTACCTTTTTAGAGCTACGCATATATTCTTAGCATCATCTCCGCATTTTGCGTCAGCCATTTTAATCGCGCGCACACGCTGGCTCGCCAAAAAGGGGAAGGAAGTTTCGAAAAAGCTTTTTGCGTTCCGCCATGCGGCGCGCGTGGGGCGATTCAGCGGAACAAATTCAAAACGTTACTGCCAGCCGAGCGGCATTTCGCACAGAGCACGAGCACACCTGTTCATTCACCAGTCTGTTGACACGGGCCATTGTGCCCATAGTTCGACGAGAAAAGGTAGAACCGGAAATTTCGACGGCGTTTAATTAGAAGGAGCATAACAAAAGAAGACTGCTTGTCCATTAGCTGTCGTCACTGCGTGTGTCACGTAACCATTGCGCTTTCTAAGCAGCAGCCGGCAAAACGAAGTTCGAAGAAAATTTGGTAAGCAGCGCCTACGGACGTAGTTAACTAACTTTTTTCTTCTTTGATAATAGTTTTTAATCATTTGTTCCGTAGCCTTCATAGGACATCCCGCCAATGCCAAATAATTACTTATTATGCGCATATGGATGCACGCGTCGGGATGTTCTATTACGGTCGCGGAGCATAAGTGCTGTCGGTATTCGCTTCACATGCCGCCTTGGCAAAGTCACGAAAGACTTGCAAACCTTCCCTTTCTGCTGAGTATGACGTGCTGTCGAGTGGGTCCCATATCCTCATTTTCTTATGAACTTCGCGTCTGTGCAAAGTCATCTAAGATATTGCACTATGTTTTGTTTCCGTTCTCACGTTGAAGCGACCGAAGCTTATAGTCGCATATGTTCCTTATATAGGCGAAGATGTCCCCTCAGTTGTAAGCACAGTAGAATGATAGTCCGCGAAATTCTCAAATTTGGGGATTTTGGCACCTTGGACATTGGACGGCCTGGACATTTGCCGGATTCCCATTTAGACGCCTTGCAGAGGGAGATAGAGAAGAAAACAGTGGACGTATGACACTCCAGTCAGCAAAGACTTTGCCCTGCTTCAATATAAGTATAGTTGGAGTTTAAAAGAGCTTAGTTCCGTTAAGCTGCTGCACCAAAAGGAGCCACACGATTTGACGCAAGACTCATGAAGCGTCGGACATCTTGTCAAAGGAGATAAGCGTTGGGTTCTCCATTAGCTTCATTCTGGCTCGTCAAACCTGATGGGCACCGAAAAAGGCTTTGCGGAGCGTACGCAGAACTGATCATTGAGGGGCAGTTCCATGAGGCCTATGTGTGTGCCAGTCAGCTAGGAACAGAAAGACGAAACTCGACCGAGACTCCCCCACTGGATGAACCAAGTTTTCTTTCAGGACTGCCGTATGCCGCCAAACTTGCTAGCCGGTTTTTAAGCCAATGTGGGTGGGAGGTTAATCTGCCATTGATCATACTCCCCAAACTATTTTCTGTCATATGACCACATCTTTCGTTCTCTCGTCACGCTGGGAAAAATTTCGAAAACAGCTATGACATGGAAAGTGCGCTATCAGCCTCCTTCTATAAAGGATGATCGCATGGATCTGCCTGGAGGTGGCTTAAGGTTACAGACAATAATGGTGGATACTTGATTCATTCATATTTTATCATGTGACTTTAAACCAAAGTTCTAAATGCCGACAGGCGACTTATGTTCCAACCTAATACAATGAACTGCTTACTTCTCATTTGCTAAGTCAGTGAATAGCTACACTAACGGGCAGTCATTACGTGCGTAGTTTCGGCGTGTCCTCGTATACCTCTGAAAAGGTGACAGAGTTCTACGCTTCTTCCAAACGGCTAAACATATTCGCCCCATGTAATAAGACAATCCTACAAATAAGCGAACTAATACAACTAATACTAATAGTGACAGAGGACCATTTCGTCACTTCCAGCTAAGCTTGCAGGAAGTGACGACATCCAGCAGCAGCTTAAGCTAGCAAACCTGGCTTAAAGTAAGCATCAAAGATAATAGTAGGCAAACACGTGCGCGCATAATGGTGAACACTTGGCGCTTCGTTACGGCTCCCGAATAGATTCGATACAAAGACGAAAGCGTCCATTATTAGACATGTTCCATTAAAGGTTACGTAATTTAAGACTTCATAATTAGAACAAAGGCCTTCCGGGGAAAAAAGCTGCATTCCAGTCTACCGCGGGAACCCAGTTGCTAAAAGTAGCAAGAGCATTTCCTTTTTTATAAGCTCAGCGGTAGGCATAAATTTGCAGCGGGGAAAAAACATAATCCAATATCAACGTCACAAGAACTGCTTCCGCTTAGGAAGTTAAACCAGATCGAAGCGTGCAAAAGCAAGAATACATCTTTGCAACTTGTCTATCACGCAGACCGACTAAAAGCGGCAGGCATAGATCAAAGCCCACCTGAATAATGCGCTGTCACTTCTCAAGAATGTGAAGGCACCTATCATGTAGTGAAGCTAAGTCAAAATTAAAATCGCTGACAGAAAACAATAAAGACTACAACAACACTATTCAATAATGCGAAGGGAATGTTCCCTGGAGTAGAAGCTTGCGGCCAAATACCGTTAGATGACAGTTCGCTTGACCTTCACGTGCTCATATGCCATTTTTAAATATGAAAAATAAAATTCCGTCAAACCATGTAATGTAGGACAGACGGAACAGAGAACGAACAAGTAGTACCCTGACAGGACCAGTTGAGGATGTACGGTTCTTTTGCTCAGCGGCTGGTGCACAGAGGAACATGCTGTATAGCTATGTTGCTTGCCAGGAAGCGCATATGAAACAACTGGAAGCTTTACCGACAGTTCGCCACGCCAATGAAAACGTTCGGATACACATACGCCTTCCGACGACGGCAGTTATTTAAAGTGAGCGATCACACGGTATGCCTACCTGACATTATCGTTTACCTTATCAAGATACAACATTCAATAGACGAGAGAGGGAATATGTTGATATAGAGAAAAGTAGGAGTGGTCGAGAGGGTGGTTTAAAAAATTACTGAAACGCTATCGAAGGTGCAACAGGGCATACATTCCTTTGGGCATAGTTAAATTGATATTGAAGAAAAGTACAACTAGTCAAGAAGTCAACAAAACAGCTTTTGCTTCGTTTGTCCGCCACGTGCGTTGCGTTAGGCAAGAAGTTACCGAAAACGCATTGAACCGCTAACCCTTTGACGAAGACAATTCACTAAATTCAATAAGCGCAGCCGGCAACGACCAATAATGACAAGACAACCGCCGCCACTACTTGACAGTAACGTGTTTGCATAAGTCTACTTATTATCTTTTCTATTCGCGCGACAGGAAAAGCGAGTTGCCCACTGAACGCGAGTTACTACGGAGCGTCCCATGAAAGGCAGCTGTACGACAGATTAGACGCATTTTTTCAATTTCATCTTCCCTAACGAAAAGTCTTTTCCAACAGAGTGGCAAAAGCGCGGATCGCCTTCGCTGCTTATCATCATCTAGCATCGTTTGAACGAAGAAGCAAGTGTTTCACCATCCATCATGCCATTGCTTCAAGTGAAGCTACATCTGCTCATAATGGTGAGTGCCATGGGCTTGGGCGCCCATTTCCAATTCTACAGTAATTCCGTCGTCAACAACGTCGTCGATGACATTAAACCGTGGTTCAATCAATCTTATATTGAACACTACGGAAGCAGCTTAACTACGGAAGGACTGACTTTACTGTGGTCAATGGCGTCTGCGTGCCTCCAGTTCGGCGCCGTAGTCGGAGCTTTAATTACTCGACCAATGGCAGAGAGATTGGGTCGAAGAGGAGGACTGATTACAACAGGCATCACGTGCGCTGTTGGATCGCTGCTCACCGTGATAGCCAAGTACGTTGACGCGTTTGAATTGTTCTTCGTAGGTCGCCTACTACTTGGCGTATCGTTGGGTGCCTCGCTGGGATTGGCATCCATGTTCGTTACGGAAACTGCCCCTGTACGCTATCGAGGCGCTTGTGGATCTCTGCTACAAATCATGCTTGGTTTGGGCAATCTTCTTTCCTTGATTCTCACCCTTCCGCAGCTGTTCGGAACCGCCACTCTATGGCCAGCCGCCATGGCGATTCCATTGATCACTAGCCTATTGCAAGTGCTGGTTACTTTTCAAGGTGAAGAGTCTCCGCGTTTTCTGCTAATGGCCAAAAAGGACGAAGGCGCAGCTATACGATCTCTGTACTATTACAGAAGAGCCATCAGCGTTGAACCTCAAATGGTGCAAATTCGAGGGGAGTTGAACCCTGTTCAACCAACTCCAATAAAGGAAGAAGACGGAAAGACAGGGGAAGCAAAGGAAGAGGAAAAGAAAACAAAAGCTGCCTCATTGGGTGTCTTGTTCAAATATCCCAACCTGAAGCCAATGCTACTGGCCATCGTCATTGCCTTCAGCATACAATTCAGCGGAATAGCTGCCGTACTCGCCTATTCTAAAACTATGTTCGAGAGCGCCGGTCTGTCAACGAGCACGGCCAAATATGGCAGTGTTGGCCTCGGAGTATGCAACACATTGGCGCCTTTTCTTAGCACGGCGTTAGTGGAGAAAGCGGGTAGAAAAATCATCCTTTTGGGCGGTCTATCGCTGTCCACAGTGTCGCTTGCAGTGATGATCGGTTGCTCGGAAGCTGGCAACACGTACGGCATAACGGACGCCCTGATTGGAACAATTGTATGCATGTATGGGTTTCAGATCGGTTTTGCCTTGTCGTCAAGCATTTTATGGATCGTAGTTGCCGAACTGTTCCAGCAAAGCTTACGCTCTTTGGCCGTAACAATAACGTCGTTCAGCTTTTTCGTCTTCCAGTCAATTGTCGTGCTCTGCTATTTGCCATTCGCTTCCAAGGTTGGCTTTTCCATCAGCTTTCTGCCCTTCATAATAAGCGGCATTGTTTGCGTTGTCATTTTGGGCATATTTTTGCCGGAAACGAAAGGCAAAAGTATACAAGAAATTTCCGACTACTTTACCCGTCAAAAGCAAAAGGAAAAGAAGAAGAAGCAATCGACAAAGCAATCGCTCAGTACAATTGGTGAAAACACGCGATTCTGATTGTCCAAGCCGTGAGCAAGTACAACAGCTATTCCTAAATTGGAATTGATCCCCCCTCGTTGGAGCACGTGGTCCCTTGACACGGCGCAATCGATAGGAACAATGGATTCTCTTCGAACCTATTGCAAAAAACTCCAATGCCGATGTGATGGGTAGATGGGCTGCTTAGATAACTGCCATGGTAATTTGTTGAATGGAGGCAAAGGCAACTAACTATCCGACCGAAAAAGGAGACTACGACAAAAATTTTATGCCCACCCCCAGTGAGTGACAGGGTGACCTGCTGATTCCACAATGGAAGCTGAAAAAATAAAATTTTACAAAAAAAAGCATTTCCTTCAATTTCTAACGGCCCCCGCACGCTCTTCCTTATTTAGACACGACGTGGGCTCAATGCCACTACGAATTCTCGAAACATCAATGCGGTGTGACACCGTCTTTTTACGTATTGCATTTGACAGCCGCGACAATTATAGTCGTCGACAAGGTTACGACCACAATGGCTGAAAAAACGCCTAACGACTCTTGTACATTTCAGCGAAAGTGAAAAGGCAGAACAACTAATCGCGGCCAACGTTAATGGCCAATTCTGTCGGCTGAAACGGCCATGCGCTTCAACTGTGGCGATTGCCTTTTTGGGAAAACTATTCGGACACTGACTTTCTCAGAACGCAGCAAAAGGATTAACGTAGAGGACAATAGAGCCTTATAGGCGAAGGACTAAAGTTAAAGGCTGAACCTGAGGGAATAAGTAGGATGTCGACCACTCGAATACGCCTCTTCGGTTGACGACTAAACTTCCCTACATGGAGCAATAAAATGATGACATGTAGTCTAGTTCTACAACGACAGATGGTAGTGACAACAGCCTATCATGTGACTGGCATTCAAACGAACGTATATTGAAAATGGGACGTCTTGTAACGTCGTGTTGAGGTGCCCATGGTCAGCTTTTAAGCCTACCACGCTGAAAATAGGACTTGGAGATCCCGAAAGGTCAGATTTTTCACTCCTTTGATTTTTTCCATAAATCAGGCACGCCTTGACCTACTGTTATGAAAACAAAAGCATATTGAATCAAGTTTGTAAAAAAAACTAGTTCTGCATCGGAGTCAACAAAATCATATGCCAAGTTCATCGCTGCCAACGCGGGCTGAACTACTGCAGCAACTTAACACTTGCGTCGAAGGGAAGATAGTCTCTTGTAACTTTCTGTAACAAGTTGTTCATCCAAGACTACTGTAGGATTTTTGCAAACTTTTACAAGGCAGCCAGCGTTGTAATCAACACGTCATCAAGTTATACGGCCCTAATTAGTATGAGATTCTATTTTCGTAAGCAAAAATTAGTCTTGCTGCCTCTGATGCTATAGTGGAACCAACTTTTGGAAGGATGTACCTATTGGGACATTTTACTAAACTAAACAGATGCTCCACGTGCAGCTGCACGAACGAAAGTAAATAATCAGCTCCTACTTGCACGATCTAAAGTGGCGAGCTTTTGGACATATAAGAAAAAACAACAAAGTAAACCAAATGCCCCGTGAACGCTGATTAAGAGAACTTATGTAAACGAACGCGAAAGGCAGCGCATTCCTTTTGCCGAAAGTTAGTTTGCCAAAGTTAAGAATGCGCTGTTGACATATTAGCAATTCGACAGACAAAAACGCTGAAACAATAACAACGCGAAAGTAGGAAAAGAGGAGTGAATGCTTTTGTCGCAGCGCCTTCAAGACATCGCAAAGGCACGCGACGTCCTTCCACTGTCTGCTTGCGCAATGCAACCATAGGAAGAAACAACAATTCCGAAGCAGAAACAGCGACTGACTGACTAAGCAATCGAATATAACAATATTAGACTTGACTCAAAAAGTTGCAATGCGTAATAGATCAATAGTGAACATACAGCTAAGCTGCTTGTTTACTTTGCCAAATTCCTATGCTCAATACAGATAAGCCAACTGCCCGTGATTATTCAGACGTTGCTGAAAAAAGGCTACATTTCAAGTGATCAATCGTTGTGGAACGAAAGTGAAGCGGACAGATCGGTCCCCTTTGATAAAAACGAGGCAGCTTTTGGTCCGCTCATTTCATGGCACATTGAATTCCATTCTGAATTGAACACCGACAACTTCATTTGAAGCATAGAACCCGAGAGCTAATCACTAAAAGCTCAATTGAAATCATCCGGAAATTATATATATATATATATATATATATATATATATACAACCAAACGGTTGCACTTAAAAAGTGAGCTAATTACTCTCCCTAACTAATAAGGAAGGAACAAGTTTGGTTGACAAACAAGAAATGACAGGAACTGACATAAAAGCTCCTATCACCCTATACCTTTTGACAATACGGAATCTGGCAAATTGCTATCGCAAGTTGGAAAGCATTACTTCGATGGTATAATAAATAAATCGTTTTCAAAACTTGGAAGAACTTAAAAGGGAGAAACTTAGAAAGGTAATAATAATAGGAATAGCGTCGCGACTTGACTTAAGCAACAAGCGGAAAGCTAACCGTGCATACATAATCAATTCACCTGCATAGATTTACGCTTCTTCGTCGAAAATAACGTTAGGACTTCCAAACAATGTTTATCCCAATATGGAAAGGGAATGAGGAAGAACCTTCAATACGCAAGCATGCTGACGTAGTTGACGCCTGAGAAACTTTAACGCCGTTCTTCGCCTCACTCTTCCACTTATTCCCTCTTCACAGATGAGGGGGGTTTTCTGTTCACGAAGCTTTTGTCGTATTCCTGACTCCGTCGCACTCATATGCTGAAGGTAGGGTCAGGAGTATCCCGAAAGCTTCTTGAACTTTCACAGATAAAGAAACGCCTTCATCCACAAAGCATTTGGGAGATGAGATCCCACTTGGGCGTTAAAAAACTTCCTCTTGCATGCCCCACACCTCAGCATTCTTTTGGAGTGACGAAGCTGACAGGAATACTATAGGAGAGCATTCGTTTCTAACAGGGGTTAAACGCTTAACCTTAAACAACAGTCGAAACTTCACAAAAAGGCATCTAAAAGAAATTTCAAACCCTGACACTGACGACGGAACATGCTTATCACGAACGTGGTCCATTGTTTCCTTCACATCTTCCTAAAGCGCCGCCAGTTTACAAGCCACATACCCATCCTTACTGTCGCCCCTTTGTTAAGCGATGAATGCAAATCTATTTAGTCACATTAACCATGAAGACGACAATGAGCTGTTTAAACACTTACGAACTCGTCCTCAAGCTCACAATAAGTAATGAAGAAGACCACTTCGCGGACAGAGCACTTAGGAATAAAGAAACTGAACTTACAGGATTTACACTTACGTGCAAATAATGTGGGCTTGTGTAAAATCTGTGCGAAAGTATTGTGCGTTAATTTTTAAGAAAAAACTCTGAGCAATAAGCTCTCGAAAACTGACCTACAATCCCGACTTGCTCTCGCTAAAGCAGCTTGTAAATTTGAGCAAATAGAAACATATTGACATTTGCTTTTTTGGAGGAAGAGATTTAGACGGAATTCTACCCAACGGGTCCGTTGCAGAAAATGTAGATGACGTATTACTGCTCTTCAAGGAAAGGTTTTTAAAAGTTACCGTAACAACCAACTGATATGTAGGTACAGTATTTTAAACACAAGACGCAACACCACTCCATGCGAGTTCCCTTTGTCGCAAAAAACGTGAACAGAGAAAAGGAACCCACAGGCTGAGGTGCACAAAACTAAAGCTATCGCAAGTTGAAAAGTGTACTGTAAATACGCACAAACTGAAACGGTTTTAAGTAGGAAGAGAAAAAGTTAGCAGAGTTGCCGTAGTCTACAAGGAATTGCCATACAGCCGTGGATCGGTAAAAGGAAGTAAAAACGAGATCCAAAGAAGGGCACCGATGAAGAAGCAAAGGAGGACGAAACGCCTTTTCTTGCTATCAACCAAGCTTAACAGGCTGACGTCCGGAAAACCCATAAAGTTGCAAAATACGTGACATAGAAACACTGACATAAAATGGCCTTAAAATGAACTTCATACAGCACAGCGGCCATATGCTCAGGAGACTTACGCGTGCGGAGGTAAATGAACGAAGCGTAGACGCCGAATAAGTAGCTAAAACCCACCTGGAGACCTAAAAGGTCGAGCTGCCACTGATGGACACACTGAAACGCTGATCGTACCAACTGTGCACAGGATATCTTGCCAGCTATAGCCCTCGCGTTTCCTTTCAAGCGCGTGGTGAATATGTGCAATTGCAAAGAACAAAGGGCTAATCAAACAGCCCTTCATCCAAGACATGCACAATACCATAACACGCAGAGCGCAAGAACGAAATACAAGCTCTTCAGTGAGTGGCGCCTGCAAAAAAATAAAATGCTAAGGAAGTATTAATTTCTGAATATGCATATCATTACCAGCAAATAATTGCGCACCAAGATCGTAAAAGAATTTTTCTCTGTAAGCATATTGGGGAAAGGATAGTAAAATAATACGATAGAATAAAAGCCTACCGTCGTCATCGGAAGGATAGCTTACAAACAACGATAGGCACCATGGACCCAGGAAAAGAAACTTGAAATAGGCTCAATGAATATACAGGGAAAAAGGTAACGCGGAAAAATGTAAGTACCGCCGTCACTGTAGTGGGCAAAATTAAGGCTAAGAAAAGGCCAGACCGCCGAAAGCCAAAAAATTCCAAAGCACTTTCGTTCTAAAGCGAAACTTTTAAAAGCCACGCCTACTGTCATACCTGTTTTCACCTGTGGTTTCCAATACAGAGCTATTAAACAAAGAATAACGGAAGCAACGCTAGCACCGACGAACCGCCGTAAAATTGTCTTACGGGAGTCTCTAGAAGATGAAAAGTTACGCTTGGATTTTCCAATAAGCTTATGGAACTGCATACGAATGAGGGACATTGTAAGATGCAAGTCTGGTGAAGCCGACATAGACGACGGGAACCAGAACGGCATAAGTAACGGAACTATGGCATTCAGTCCACTGAATCATCCTCCGCACAATCAGAGTATTTGGCAAATTCAACGGGATGTGGCAGAACGGCGGCACATCGAAGCTATAACAGATTCAAAGTCGAGAACGCCTATTCCAAACAACAGGAACTACCAGGGCTGAATTTATACTTGGCAAGAAAACTAATATATTCTTAAATGGCACAGGATAAGTCAAAACAGGTCAAAATGAGATAATATACCTCGCTAAACTAGATTATTCAGTTTCAATAGCCTGTAAATCTTAAAAGACGCTCAGGTACAATGTGTATACAGCACATACAGTATGTACGACTGCAGTCCAGCAGTGATTTGGCACTTCTCTATCCGCTGTTATTGGATTTTCGCACAATGTATAAAAGGGAAGATACTTTTCTCGCCCATTGAAAGGTGTAAAAGTAACTGCTTCTGCAGAGACTCGTAAGAAGCCGTCGCGTCAAAGTGAGCGCCTGCGAATGCTTTTTTCAGCGTAGATTTCCAGTTGCAGCCATTGACTGTACGTCAAAGAAGAGGCGTTAAAATGCTTATTACTTTTACTACTAAGTCGCACAGAAAAAAACTAAGACTGTCGAAGTCTAACCGTGTTTTGCAAAACAGCGACAGGGCACACGAGTACGGGGGCAAAAACATTGGGGCACATCACTATAAATCATATGTTGGATCCGTTGTAAAAGCAAAAGGCGAGCTTGAGACTCAGCCAGTTCAGTCATCTTTTCTCGTATGCGCTGTTCCAAATCTTCACGCCGGCGAATCAGTTCCTGCATCTCGTTGCGTAGTTGGTCCATTTCTTTAGCAAATGATCGGCTTCTCGAATCAAGGCGCGAACTTCCGCTCGCGGTGCCAGCAAAATCAGACATCTTCGACCAGCGAGTAAAAGACCACCGTATGAATAGAAAAAGTATTCGCAGGTACTTTTCGGGTTGTGATCACTTCCTCGTTGTCCTTGCAGTTTCGCTTATTCAAGACTAGAAAAACTTCCAACTGCAGTCGACATTTTTTAAAACTAAACACCACTTATCACGTGAAGCTTCCTGGAAATTTTTACGCCCATCTTTCCTTACAGTCGCCTGACAAGTGATTCAATTATTTAGATTACTGTACAATTGGCTTGGCTGGTGGGAATGCAACTTGACCGTTTTGCCGATTGTCCGAGAATCGAATTTTAAAGCGAAAGCATTTTTTAGGACAGCTAAGCAACCAAGTACCGTAGCACCTTGGCCGTCACGTTCAATTGGGCAGCGGTGCCGTTGGTAATTAAAAAAAAGTACGTGCAGTACATTCAATCATCTCAAGTACATTTCTGAAGACGCGAAGCTGTCCGCCAATGGTAATTATGCATATAACTTATACTTGCTAAGCGTGTCCTTGAGCGTAGGCGCTCTCAATGGGGGCGGATTCCTGTTGAGCAAATGTTCGTGCCATTGTAAATAATGCATTTAAATCTTGCGTCACAGTGCCGCTTGACTTCAGTGTTACGTCTTATAAGCTCTTTTGCACATCACTTCCAGCGTGCCATGCCAGCTGAATGGTCAGGTTCTTTTATAGTGTGTCCGAACCGACGAACAATAGTGTGACCCGACGGATGGTTGTTCCTGCTCAGGAACGTGTCCATTGACCACTGAGAATTTTTTAGACGCCATTTGTTGGTACCAGTACGTTCTGATTGGTCAGTTGAAACATCTTACATTCCCATACACTCTGTACCGTTATTACAGAGCACTTGTACAATATGCGCTTACGTGCTCTTATTTGGATTGGGCGATAACGACTCTGCGTCGGGTCAAAATAGCAGCCTTCGCCAAACGAGGTAAGTTTATTGTCGCAACAAAAGTTTTGAATACTGTTAATAAGGCTGTGTCGTTATTTTCACATGTTTTGGTAAACATTAATTAGCGCCCGCATTTAAACTAAATAAGGCTGAACGGTTGTTCTAAAATTGCAATTCGTCTGTGCTCATTTTAAAGTCAACATGTACTTGCGTATTTGGCCTACGATTGAGACTTCGCGCATATCAATGATGTGCAGGTTCGATCAAAATTGAATTGGCTTTTAAATGTGCAAACTTGTACGCTATTTTGCTGCGTAGGAAACGTTGCGCGCTTAGATGCAGGTTAGCGTTTTCACCATTTGCCAATTACGCTGTACGCATGGACAAGTTTAATGACTGAGTTTGTAAAATCTTTTTGTCTGTCCATCGGCCTCTCTTCTTCCCCTGTCGATTTTCGCTTTTGCTCCACGAATGTGACGTTTTTCAATATGGTTTTCCTGCTTGAGAAACAACGCCTTTTTTTCGCTAACTGACATTTCTTTCAAACAGGTGAAGCAGAATTTTCTGAAATCTAATTAGTGTGGTCACTAAGAGGACATTGCACCTCTCTCGTCATCCACTGCCCCGTATTGTAAGCTTTCATTCGAAAAAATAATGGAAGAAGAATTTGAAGAGAAAGTTGACGCATTTTATGCTCTTATGTATCAGCTATGCCAATGCCGTAGGAGCGTAGTTGCTTCGTTGCTGAAAGGCGATTCGGTTGGCGAAGAATTGGTGACCTGCTTGGAAAAGGTGAAAAACAAAATAATTGCCGGAACAAAGTCGGACTTCGTTGTTACCCTAACGACAGACAGCGGCCGAGCAATGCGTCTGAACGTAAGAGACGAGTTGTTAGGCATGGAAAAAGATATGTTCTTTACGGGCTGCATGAAATCCGGTTCCAATGGGTCGAAAGTTTTTGTCGACTGCTTGGCACGTTACCATCCAAAAAGCGTCGAAACATTCCACGAAGAGGTCGCATTCACGGAAGCAATGCTGAAGCAGATTATGTCGCTCGGACTTGGTATCTTCATTACCGATTGGGATGGTACAATGAAGACGTACTGTTCCAACTACAGAACGAGCGTCCAACCAGCCTACAGTGCTTACTGGTTGGCAATTTTTGCCAAATTTTGCAGCTCGCTCTGCGCCGTGCTAACCGCCGGTCCGTTGGGTGACTTTGGCATACTAAACCTAGTCGCCGTTCCCGTCGAAGACGCAAATGTCATTTTTGGCGGTTCTTGGGGTCGCGAATGGCTTATACACAACCGCCGTTGCGTCGACAGGACGGCCATCCCGGAGAATGGTGAAGAAAATTTAAACAAACTAACTCAGTGTCTACTTAAGGCGATAAATGATCGAACAGACTTTCATCGTTTTCTAATGACCGGTTCCGGTTTCCAGCGTAAAGTGGACAGGCTTACAATTGGGTTGCAAACCGTCTCCGGCGAGGTGACCGACCAAGAGAGTAAAGCATTTCTAGACGCCGTTATGGAAGCCGTCAAAACAGTTGACCCCGATGACACGATATTCTATGTTCGCCATGAAAAATTGGACGTTGAGGTCGTGCTGAAAAGTGTCCAAGGTGGTTGGACAAAAGGAGACGGCTTTCGTTTCCTTTTAAAGGAAACAGGCAGATCGTTAGCTACTGAAGTTGTTTGGATCTGCGGCGATACGGCTTCCGATTTGCCAATGCTCGATTTGGCGTTGAAGGTAAACCCAAAGAATACGTACGCCACATTTGTCAATCCGTCCGACGAAGTACGCAGTAAGATAGCTGCAAATATGGCTCCTGATCATTACACAATCGTGGGTTGTCCGGAAGTTTTGCACGCCGCAATGGAAGGCATCATGAGAGAAAAGGGCATAAGAACCATCTAGACTCAACTTTGCCTTCCCGCAACGTCGTAAATTCATTCTCCGTCGATAGAAAGGTGTTATTATCGACCTCTCGTCACAGATCGCATACTTCGCTCCGTCACATAAAGTCAGTTCGTTTCTAACTTTCAGTCGCCCACCGTAAGCTGCCATTGCGTCCATTAGACTTTTCCTCCTCTTCTCATCCTTAGCAGACTTAATTAAAAGCAACATTTGATCTTGTTTGTTGCTTTGTATGATCATAGGGATTCATTAAACCCATCTGTCCATCCAAAGCCCTCTTAGGAGGCATAGGAGTTTTTGCTGCCAACACGAAGTAACTGTCCAGCGATGGACAGCTGTTTCTGATAAAGTTAACCAAACGCGCCTACTGATCAACTTTTCTACGGCTTTCCCGGGTAAACCGCGTATCAAACAATTTTTGAGATTTACAAACCAAAATAAGGACTTCTCCCTAAAAGTTGCACAGTTTCGAAGGATGACTCATCGTATAGTGACTAAAAAAAAAGGAAACGAAAAGATTTAGCTTAGCGCACGGCTTCCAGCAACAGCTGTAGCGTATACGATAAAGTTTTGTTCCACGAAATTGCAAGAGCAATGACGTCACACCTTTGTCCAGGAATTCAATGGGAAATCAATAACGCGTTCAGGCAAGGCGTCGCGGACAAGCTAGAAAATGCTGCACACCTCACGCAAAAAACTGGAAGCAGCGTACTCGCTGCTGAGCTCTGCCGAACAAGCAACAATGTCAGCTAAAGTGACTGATAATATGCGTAAATAATTTCAAGACGAAAAAAGAGCCAACGCTCATCAACTAAACTGAACATACTGCAGCTTGGAGCTACCGTAGCCGCAAAGCATAAAGTTTAAAAATTTAAAAACAGTTACGCAATTGCCTCTCGAAACATGGAGCAAACGAGAACGTCAATAAACGCGGGAACAGTGACGTAACCAACCTAAATAAAGGTGAATGGAAAGAAGGTTGCAATATCTTGCAAAAACTATTCAAAAATTAATCAGATGCGGGCAAGCATGAACTTATTAAAACTGTCACAAAAGCAATAAATACGATTTCGATTAGTCAATAAATTAAGAAATTTCAACCATGCGTGAACATCACTACTCGGAACTATCGATCGATTCGTGGCGATCATGTTCACGTGACAAAACGGGGTTCATGTAAAACGATGCAACATTCCAGTAGGCAAGAAGTCAAAAGTAAAAAACAAAACTAGTTTGCCTATACAAGCTAAAAGTAGCCCACAAAGTGGAAAATGCCAAGCACGTTTGTTTGTTTGTTTATTTTTTGCTATTGCAAAAAAAGGCAATGCAATTTTGGCAACGGCTAGAAATTGGCACTTTGACTAAGTTGCATTGCGAGCAAAAGGAAAGAAGGAAAAACTACGTCTACGTTTTGACGCGTCTAAACATTTTGCCAACGTCAGTGATACTGTAGACGCCTAAAAAACTGTCGCTCGCTTAGGCGCCTACAGTATGAAGAAATCAAGAACTATTCAAGAGACCAAATACGCAAGGGCGAATAATAATGCTCAGTGAAGCTTTTCAAATTCGTCTAAGTCGTAGAAAACTTCGAGAAGGCAACCCACCGACCAAGCCTGCGCTTCGCACGAGTCGGCGCAATAGGCGCCGTCCTGCAAAGCGCTTATGAATGCAGCCCATTTGAACAAGCCTGTACAGTTTAACTCACCTTGTTGGTCAACTCGGGCAGCGAGAACCACGGAGAATTCTGCAAGTGCTTCCAACTGGGTCCCAACAATTTTTGAACTTCCGAAACGGTGTTCTTCCATCCGACCGGATTGGCCGCCTTTCGCAGGCGGGCGACCGTAAGTTTGGCGCGCAAAAAGTAGCCCAAAGGCCAATACCATTCCTGCAATGCGAAACAACAATTGGCTGACATTGTCGTCCAGAGCGAAATGTTTGTTATACGGGGCCATTGTGGTAGTTGAAACCCTTAGCTCGCTTTGCATCGCTCGAATCGTCTGAGTTCACGTAGTCGCCGACGTAGCTCCAATCCCTATAAAGCAACGACCGCCATTCAGCCGCTTCCGTTCAACTACAAATGCATATATACTTTTCGGTCAATGTCTTCATTCCCAAAGGAGCGAGCAGCTCTTTTGTAGCCTGCTGCAAGGCAATTTCGGCATGGTCCAGATTGAACAACTCAGGAGCCTGCAAACACTTTTGTAGAATATGGCGTCACACCTATTCAAATATACCAAAGCAATGGCGATGGGGAAATTTGGTCTCAATCTATAGTCGTCCCATGGCAGTGAGGACTTGTAAGTATCTTTGTAGATGCCGCGTACATTTATCAACTTGTCATCAGTAACCGGCGGAAGAGGTTCACTGACGTCGCTGGGAATCCAATAGTGGCGTTCAAAGGCTTCGACAATTTTCACCTTCCAAGTCATCCAGTCCCAAAAAATTTCTCCTTTTCCTACAAAGATACAGAGACACGTAGGCAGCTCACATTGTTCGGTTAGGATGTAACTTACCGCCGGGCTTTTTGACTCCCGCGAATGGGTACTTATTTTGCAAGTACAACGAGTCAAGCCATGATAATATGGCAAACGATATTCCAACCAGTTCCACGGCTGAACCGTCACGAGGGGATGCCGGCGTTCCTTTGTTACCAGCCCTTTCGCTGCTGCCCATTTTGTCCATCCAAGTGCCACAGTTCCACTTGTTACCACCAAAGACGAAACCAGTTTCCATGTCTACGCCCACTTCAATATTGAATCCGGCATCCGTCATGTGTTCATCGATGGCCGGACCGGCATTGCGCTCTCGAAACTGCAACGAAAGAGATGCCAATGGAATAAATAGCGAAGATTATTAACATCTACTTTAATCCCTTGGAAGTGACGCTGCAACGCTTCTTGTACAGTATCGTGTAATGGCTGCTCCCAATGCTTGGAATACGCTTCAGCATTGTCGTCCGCGTAGAGCCGATTGACGGGATCTTTGAGAATGTTGTGTCCATCGGGCACCATTTCGGTGTAATACTTTATGCACAGAAGCCACCACCACACTGCGTCGCGGCAGTTGTATCTGGCGTGCGTTCCCTCACCCAGCAAGTTAGGTATCAAACCGTGACGAAGACAGCCGGCATATCCCAAAATGATACATCTGAACAATAATTAGCATAGCAGCATTGATCGAAGAAAAGATTTAAGGAACTACCTCGCCTCATCGAAACGACCAGTCACCAGCAGAAGCCCACGAAGGGCAATGAACGTATCTCGTCCCCAATTACGGAACAGTCCAACCGCAAAGTGTGGCAAACCTACAAAGAAGGCAAATAGCAGAAAAAAGTTTCTCTCGACCAATCACAATCGAACGAGCCCATTACCGGCAGAGATTGTTGTTGCGCCCCGTTGAATTACAACTCGATTGTACGCTTCGGCGGAGGAGAGTTTCAAATTTCTCGACAAGTGCGGCAAAGGTGCCGATTTGACGTGGCCGCAAAAGGCAAGCGAACTCAAAGCCAACGAACGAAGAAACAAACTGCCTTGGTGAACAAACCTGAAAATCAATAACTCAACACGTTGGGCAAGTCAAAAAGTACGCCAACCTTGACAGACCGCTAAGCATGATATCGCATATGACATTGTAGACGCTATTGACGATCAGCTCAAAGTAGGAAGGCTTCATAAAGTAGGGAATTCCTTTGTAGATGCGGAAAATGATGGCAAACCAATTTCCAAGCTAAACGGAATGAATGTCACAAAGTAGGCATATGCTGCAAGGTGACTATAACGGAAGCTCATTTTGAAAAACTGTGAAAGCGGGAAGCTCCATCGTCATTCAACACAAAGCCTACCTCCTTTGTTCCTTCGCGTTTAAGCAGACGATTCGTAATGTAGTCGGCTAACCAATCACCCTTTCGAATATTATCGCATAGCGGATGTCCCAAATCATTATCCCTACGAATTCGCGTTAGGTGGTACATCAAACCTGCAAACAGGTTCACGTCACCAGCGTAAGGCAATAATGTCAACTAGAAAGGCACCTTGCAAACCACAATAGATAAGGCGTCCAAAGTTGGGTACATCATAGGCACCCGCCGACGGATCATCGCTGACCTCTTCTCCTTCCCATCTGTACAAAGCGTAGTTGACGTCCTGTAGCGTCATCCTGTGCACAACTTGTTGCAGGTCGGGACCTTAAAAACGACTGGGAAAATAAAGCAGACTATTGGAACTTGATTATCACAAACTTTCGAACTTGTACTGTTCCATATCCCATTTTTGCATAAGCTGCACCATGTACAAGTTCACCCGAGTCAGCTCCTTTTGCAATGTCACTAAGGCGTATCTGGACTCTCTGCTCAACGTGACGCTGAAATGGGGGCAGAATTTTCCGACTTCAAAATTGATATGAACCCAAACCAACTGGTTAGCATCACCTTAGGACGATGACCGAGCTGGGAGGCAAATCGTTCAATTCCAACTCTGTCAGCTGTTGCGCATTGCTCTTTACCGATTCAATGTGCTCCGATTCGAATGGCCTTAAAGTTTGGACAGCAGGTTCAAAGGGATTACGGTAGCGAACTTGTCCCGCTTACATCACGTCCTCTTTCATGATCAATTCGTAATCCTTAAGGCCAATAATGAACCTGTCCGAACCGTCCAAAATCTTCGACTGTCGCTTCGAAGTGCACTCCTCGTCGGACGAACGGGAAGCTCTCCTTCTGACCAATTTGCATTCGAACAGAATCGTCTCCAACGTGCCGGCAAGGTCAAATTTGGGCACATTCACTTTTCGTCCCATCGAACTGGGCACAAAACAATTTCTCAAAACGTATATTATGCTTTCCATCATTGACGGACAAAAGCGTCTTATGACGGTCACATCTTCGGTCTTCTGGTCAACGTAGACCTCGTTAAATTCGCTGAGCGTCACGTAGTTATGCAAACGATTGAATGTCCGACGTGCTCGGATTATTCCAGTGTTAATATTCACTTGTCCTGGTCTTGTAACGGGACCGTCAACCCAACTGCAGTAGAGACGCTTCTCTTTGACCACGTCAATCTGAAGAACGCTTCGTCTGCTACACAAGCTGGGACAGCGCATATCTCACCTGATAAGGAACAAGCTCGTCGTAACCTCGAGTGCTTCCAACGGAACATCCAGCGCTATTAACCATTACAGCGGTTGGAAGTGAATCGTAAACTGATCTCGTCTTAAAGCTTTGATCAAAGCATGGTGACCCACGTGAGCAAGCATACCTTGATTGGGCAGGGATTGTCATGGGTCACGTCGAAGAACATAGCCATGGCTACGGCTGAAGTGAGATAGCGAAACGGTGAGGGCAGAAAGGAGCCCACAGGGTTCCCTCCGTAGCGATAAACCAAGCGACCTTGCTCGTGAACATCAGGAGCGCTCATGGCTTCTCGGACCAAAGCATTGATGCCCAAACGATTGACGAATATGTTGTCCACAGCTTCGCTGCTCGTAAACAGCTCAGCGCAGACGTACAACTCCGATCTCACCTTACGCGCTTCCTGCAGCAAATACTGAAAACCGAATGAAGCGTTGAAATTCAAATTTAGGCACCACTGTTATTCAAACAGTCACCTGAGCCACGTGAATGGGTGTACTATGGCAGTTGTCCAACCTGAAGCCATGAAAGGTCCTCGCCGTTTGCTGCGTATACTTTGTCATGTGTTCCCATAAATAAGGACAGTCGCTGGGCTCTTTCCCGTAGCGCAGTTTGACGCTATCGCCCCAACAAACCAGCTCACGACGGAAATACACCTAACCGAAGAGACGTAATGAGTTGAGCTGAAAAAGAAAAACTTGCCTGAGAAGGAGGTTCGGCAAAGTTTGCCAACGGATTGTCATTCATGACCCATCCATTTAAGGCCAATATATTCTTTGCAAAGTCTGTATGCATAACGGCTTCTTCTTTTTGCCAGTCTGCCGGATCTTGCCTGTATAGGAAGTATCTACAACATTGGTTAGTCAGCTAAGTGTTCTCCTATATAGCTATAGCCGCTAACGAACAATGGCAGCAAAGGATGTTCCTCCGTATAGTCCGTATACTTCGGACCGCAGTCTTGAACTCGTTGGTAAGACACATGGCCAATCAAAGCGGACACAGCGGCACGTAAGTGGTCCCAACATACGCGCGCGGCTTGATTATTCAACTCAGTTAGGGCATCACGGAATCGCTGCTTGCACGCTGCGCGTCGCTCCGGTTCGGACGAAATTCCGTCGCTTAAAAAAATGAGTCCCATTTTAAAAGGCGCGAAAAAACTTTTTAAGAAACCAAATCCTACACAGCTCGATTGAATAGGCGAATTGCCAATTTCATGTCTACCGTTGACTTGAATCTTTTGTACTCTTGGTCCTGTATTATCTGTAGGCGAGCGCTCTCGACAATTGGCTCGTTAGAAGGGCTTTCGTGGCCTAAGAATATTTCAAAAGTTCCCCTTGGAGAAAGATATGCTAATTTTAAAAGTTAACAATGGAAATATTGGCAGCCATGCAATCTAAAACTCTTCCTTATAAGGTAAACTGGCTTTTTAGAATTATTTTTGGGCCCCACCTGAAATCATCGTTTCGAAGAGAGACGTTAGCGCATCCACGTTCACTTGGAACATTTCTTGAAGCTTCGCTCGAGGCAAAATTTGTTCAAGCAAAACATGTCTCAAGCACTGAACATAAAATTTACGAGAGCACATATTCGAATGGGATGGCGTACCTCTAGATTGTGACCACTCCATTTGCCAACGGGCAGCTGAGCGCTGACATATTTGCCGCTGGCGACCTCTCGGCTAAATTGAGCTAAAACGCGATCCAGCACAAATGCAGGCCGTAGATGCGGTGTATTGACAAGGTTGAATGCGCATTCGGGATGTTGCAACAACCACGGACTATTTTTGGCAGTATGGTTCCAGACAACGTCCGAAATGGTGAACGCCCTGTACTCCTTGTGCAGCTTCTCGACCAATTGCTGAACATCCTTGAAATCGTATTTGGTTCCGGGAGGTACAAATTCGGGATTCAACTTCAACTGATCGGCAATACTGTAGGAACTGTTGGAAATTCCCAACGCTTGAATTGGCGTTATGTGGATGACGTTGTATCCGCTTTCGCACGTGACCTTCAAACGTTCCTCCCATTGGTCAAACGGTCCCAACAACTTTGCCAACACCGTCTGACATTCCATCGATTGTAAGCGACAGGTCAAATCGTCGGTGCCGTATTTCAACATGGGCAACACTTGAAAGTAGCCGGAGCCGTTTGGCTTGTCGAAAGTGCTAGAGAACAAGCAAAATACGGAAATGGACGTCCACCGATCACCCAACAAACGTACTCTTTATCCGAACACATGAAGACAAACTTCTGCGGTCCAGCTTCCGAGCAGAGCACGTCGGCGAAGCGACAAAAGGTGTCATGCTCATTAGCGCTGCCGGACCCTAGATGGACTTCGTACCAAGTTACATTGTTAACCAGTAAGGTTTTCGCCTGATCAGGCAGACGGTGAGTCGTAAATAACTTCACATCGTAGCCAAACAGGGAGGCACCCACTTCAAACCTGACAGCCCATCCTGAAGATTTTAAACATCGCTATCAATTCAAGATTTAACGCTTTTAAATTCAATTCACCTTTCTCCAATTGGTACAATTGGGTTTCGTAGTTCTTGCCGTATTCGAGCGTCAGAACGAACGTATAATTTGGATCAACGTCGATTTCACTTGTAGTCGACATGACCGCAATTGTCTAAGACGAAAATGAAAGTGGGGCGGAGGCCGGAAATTTGCCAAAACGCGATTAAGCCTCTAAGCAAACACGACACGCTAAGCTGCGAATAGTTTAAAAAGAACAACGCGTCCATTTGGTTTCGTAAACAAGCGGATATTGCTTAAAAGTACGCAAATTCTTGGAAAGCGGATAAAATGCTTCTAGGATCAACACATAACGACTTAGCAATAGCGAATAATATTAAAAGGAAGAATAAAAGTAATTCAAAATTTTCGCAGTAGTTTCAACCTGCAATAGGTTGCAAAGAAATAATAGATATGACCGTTTTAGTTCAGGTATGTTGGAAGAGACCAGAAACTTTCGCCTAAAGCTATGCACGTTCAATCATTCCGCATGACATGGAATAAGTAGCAGCGTGAACCTGTTCTATAGCGGCGGGCTCGTGCTAGTGACATTAGCAATGCGCGAAAGAACGTCAGTATAATGAAAAACCCAAAGACCACTGATTTTAGCGTCAGCTGAATCTTTGGAAGTAAACCCTGTTAGGCCTTCCTGACCAACGGTCACTCACAGTATCTGAGGGAAACTTATCACTACGAGCGAATGTTGGAGATTGCACATGCATATCAGCCGTATTAACAATACTATACACAGGGATATTAATTACACGCTTAAAAGGTTTGGATGATGAAGAACCTTTTGGAAACAAGAGTGACAGACAAAATGATAATCAGGTATTAATAACAAAGGATCGATTTGCTTGCGAAACTAGTACATTCCCATAGCCATGCAACAGCTGTAAGTGGATCAGTCTGAGAGCAACGGAACCTAATTTGAAGAAGATCATGTGATCGTTGCTTTCATCGTGCTTCCTGCAGAACAATGAAGCAAGAGTTGATAGCAGTTCAACGATCGACGATTGACGACCACCTGGGACCACTGGTTAAGTAAATAAACGCACGCAAGTATTTGCAGATGACACGACGACTACAAGGAGCCTTAAGAAAATTGAAAGTCCTTACAAATGTCGCCTCCTTGATGCAAGTTACGTAAGCTAAGCGGTCACGTGGCGATGCTCAGCAACTGCGCAAAGCATCGCATGCAGTTGACAACACGTAACACGAGATAACGCAAGAATCTTAACTTAGCAACAGTGTGCCAAATCTAAGACGATGTGTACATTCTGCGAAACTTAATTGAGCATAGCAACGAAAATAAAAACCGATCAATCAAATAAAATAAACCTGTTCGAGAAAGAGACTATTGCAGCCTAGAAATCACTGACGGAAGCGCTCAAAGAGGAGAAAATGTTTCTTCTACGATTAAATGCTAAGCATGCACAAGCGGGCGTTATTTACCAGCCGTTAACTTACCCGTCTGCGTAACGCCACGTTCGGGAAAAGCGCTCAAACGTAAGCAAGTGTTACGCAAAACTTTACACGCAGCTTTGCTCGTAAAGAGGCAACCGCATTCCAATAGCTCGTCAACGCAAAATGACCTAAAAACCAATAACTGTTTGCGTGCATCGCTGTTTAAATTCAATGTTTAAACAAACTAAAAATACGAACCTATCGACAGTTTAACTTGCGCTGTCAACAGCCGGTTAGCAGAAGTAGGACAGACCACTTTCGCTGATTCCTACCTGACAATCACACTTTAGACGCCATTACTGTATGTTTTCCATTCAACATAGACTTGGCTTAAAACTACAGGCGTAGTTTGCGAGTCCAATTACCGTTGTTCAATTTCCCGTTTTCATTGCACTCTAAAATGGCGCCCAAACTTAAAATCGTTTCCAAGCGAAAGCATGGAAACTTGGACTGCCACGCAAAATCTGCGCACGCGATCGATTGCAGACTGTAAAAATTATACGCACTATTTGAATTTAGCCGATTATTTTAAGAAATTGCCCTTTTGTGGCAAATCGAAAAGGCCACACAATAAGGTGCTAATCACTATGTCAAATTTCCATTGAAATATCTGAGCGCTTCGAACGTCTTTTTTATTGCTGAGCAAAAGCTCCTTCCCCAAAAAATCCAGATGAGAAAAACAAGGCGTTTAGCGACAGAATGGAATCGCAGCTTGATTACTGTAGGATTTTCAAGTTAGTCAAGCGTTTGACTAACTTGAAAATCCTACAGTAATCAAGCTGCGATTCCATTCTGTCGCTAAACGCCTTGTTTTTCATGAATAGAGTTCCTTCGCGTAAACAAATAAACTAAGCTGTCATTGAACTAAAGTCCTCGTTGGTTAACAAAGGATTATGCTCT
The DNA here is from genome assembly GCA_000797535.1 of Trichuris suis. Lineage (NCBI taxonomy): Eukaryota > Metazoa > Nematoda > Enoplea > Trichinellida > Trichuridae > Trichuris > Trichuris suis. The sequence goes on along the minus strand of KN538394.1, from coordinate 1,067,166 downwards.
TATCTACCTTCTAACTATGCTTATTACAAGTTCGTGGGCAATAGGTCAATTTTATTCCGCTTAACTAAATGCTAACCGCACGCTGCTTGAAGTGTATTGCAGAACAGCGCTCTTCTATGAATCTACTGCTCTGCTGATGGTAGAAAGAGTCCTTTGGAAACTTCTTTCTGCCTGCCAGCTTATTAACTCATCAAAAGCAGTCTAACTCTGGCAATTCTGCGTAGACGCACAGCTGCATTTATAAGACTTACGTCAGCTTCAATTTGTTGGCCATTTAAAATGTTTGTACCTACTCATTCTGCTTTCATACTGTAGACATCATGGCACTACGATGTGCTGCAAATGTCTATGCCACCATCCTGTTCAGGAAAGAGTTAGCAACGGGAAAACAATTCTCTATTCGCGACAACATTTTTGACGCGGAGAAAAGGTGCAAAGGAAATTATTTTTATAATAATACGCTGTGATTACGACAACGTCACGCCCGGAGACAAGCGAGTTCTCTGCTTTGGAGTAAAGGAAATCGACAAATTCAAATTAGGTAGTAAAAATAAAATCGAATCGAACAACTTTATTATCCATACCAACTTGCGAGCAGTCGAAATGTTCAAGCGTAGTAGTAATGAGTTGTTACGCGAATCACGTTAAGTCTTCGCAATAGTTGAAGAGAGATTGCTTCAGTTGGCAGTTCATAAAGAAGAATCGTTAAGCATGAATTATATCGTTAACGCTGTCGACAAAGATAAAATCATCATTCCAATGCATTTTCCTTTTGCGAACATTTGCCTCCATAACTCATTTCAACGAAACGATTCAATGTAGAACATTAATCAGTCCCTAAAAGGAGGCGCACCGCATTCAGTTGGATTCCCGCTAATCTAATCAACTCTATTCTGAAGACACAGTAACCGTACGCCATAGTAGAATATCCTAACTGAGCAATAAGTCATTTTCGTTAGCGAGACGCAAAACAAGTTGTCTCGCGTGGCAGCATAAAAAAACAATTCGTCATGACGGATGTTTCGCTGCCTGTTGACGGCTGTTTATGAAAAATGATTATTCATCATTCAAACGACAGAATAAAAGCGATCGTGCCCACTTGCTTATTCTTCATTTCGTTCAACCCACTAACTTGACGTTGCGCGCGCGTAAGAAAAATGAGGAAAACAAATTGTCCAATAGTACAGAAGTGACATAAGCAACTTCGTAACGCAAAAAAGTCGACCACGAAAGGTGGGGCAAAGAAACCTTCCGCAAACCCTATGCAAACTATTAATAGCAACAGAAAAGTTGGGAACTAAACAGCTGACCAGCTAATTAGAATATTAATACAATGGTAGGGCTCTAATTTAAATAAAGTAACCTTCGACATTTCCATGCGTAGAAAAACGCTGCTTAGGGAATCAAGTAGGCAGTTACATATGCATCTCGTCACCGCACTTTCAAGATATCAAAGTATAACGAAGCTGACGCTATTATATTATAATATATACCACTACAATAATGAATACAATAATTGCATATTAGCAAAAAGAAGGCTGCACTACATTTGAGGAAACTGACCCACACAGACTGCTCTGGGAGAAACAGCTGTTCACAGACATTTCAACGGTTAGTTAGGGAATACCAAAGGGATCGGACCGAATTGATGCACAAGGTTCACTTTAAGGGCAAGTTCGGCTGTCATTAAATCTCTCAGTTAACAAACGAAACTATGCGATCCATTTCCCAGTTAACGGTGCAGTAAATAGGAGTACATAGTTGTTATTCGCGGAGCATTAGGCGACAGCTATGCAGAATCACAAAGGACCATCAAATCGCGCATGCTGCCCGGATACAACTTTATTTTCCCCTTATGCATTTGCCGGTGAAATCGCTTCGGCTCAATTATGCAAAACATGTCGTAGAGATTAGAGCAGACAAAAAATTATTTTAAAGCCGGCGCAAACCAACCAACCAACGGGATACTGACGAGACAGAAGTTGTTGCTTATGCTGAACGCTTAAAGAAACAGTGCAATAACGGCCGCTATTGGCATACTCGCCGAAAGTTCACATTCTACATAATATGCACAATGTGAGCTTTTATAGGCAAGATGGCAAGAAGAGGCGTCGAAAGAGTTTTGTGAAACGGATACGACCTTCGTTCAATAATTCTAAAATTAGCAAAGCATCACGCAAAAGGGCTATTTTCACGCTTACTGGTTCGCAACAAAATTATGGCCACTCTATTTCGGCTCGCCAAAAAAGGCAAGCCGATGCCTACTGCCAATTTAATTGACTATTTTGCAATTCAACCGTTCCGTAAAGGAGGAGCGGCCAATAGCAGTTATGTCATCATCGCCTTACCGACGATACGAAGAACGCTATTACTCTTCGTTCAACCTAATACAAAGTGGCAAACATGTCAAAGGAGCAAATAAATGAAAATCTCGCATCCTAATAAATCGACTATACTGTAAACAACGCTTGACGGAACGCCTATATATCGACTTTTGCCCTCTTGAAACATGCTTTTCACGGAGAGTCCATCTTTGCTTGCAATTTTGAATGAGTCGCCAATATTTGCCAGTTTGAATTTTCAAAACACTTTTAATCGCTGATCATCGGTAAGATAAGGCAGATTGCGTTGGATCCATTGGATGCGCGCAAAATGGCCTCATGACGATTGCTCGCACGCGCGTGCCGAGAGAGGGGAAGGCCGATAAATTATCTGCACGTTCGAATTAAGTCGTCAATGCTGCCAACAAACAATTGAACGACAATAAAGCCAAACAAAAAAAAACTTGCGAACACCATCGTCGGCGGCGGCGGCTACGTCGGCTTAAAAGACGGCCGACTGACATACGGAAAGAAAAATTTGCAACTTGTTCACTACTTAAGTCAACAGCGGCCACTGTGATCATGATCAGCCTCGTTGGTATACGTGCTTAATTTTTAAACTAACATCAAAGCAACTGTTGTGATTAGACTTCACGAGAAACAATAGGCAAATGTCAACTTGAAAATCTGCATAGCTCAATCAATCTACTTGTTGAAAGCAGAGTTACGCAAAGCGTTGCCAACTAAGAAATCTTAAAATGACGCCTAATAATTTTTCCACTCCTTCCCAAGTCATCTTCAGACTATACGTTGGAAGAAGCTGGCGGCGACTTAAGGACGCGTTGGGCGTTTTCGCTGGAAAGAAGCAGTCGACTGCCTCAAGGCAGCGTCCTTTTGTTCGCTCTTCCTTTCCCATTGTACGAACGACTACTTTTTATGGGCAAAACTTTTTTTTACAAAGCACAGACGACGGCGTCTCAATTTCTCGCAAAACCTGTCGACCACCACGTCGCAGAGGATGGCCAACTGCGCGCAAAGACGCGACGGACATTTCGAACATAAGCACGGTAGTTTATCCGCCGACGTTAAAGGATCGCTAAGCAATTTTGCATCCCGTCGTTGCCCATGCATGGCCAGCTTCAATTAGCGTGCCGGCAGCAACGATGCTTGTACAGCCATTGTGAACAATTGGAAAAGGCGTCAACTATCCTAATCGGCCGGATTATTATAGCCCATATTAGGGGAAATCAATAGCTAACGTGAGAGCTCTTCCTCCTACCGTCCGCTATTAACAGTCGTCTTCAAAGTATTGTCTAGCAAATTGATTTTGCTCTCTTCAAACTGGCTGCAAGACTATAGTGCCACTTCCCGTACGGTCAGGAATTCTTGGTGCCACACTTCGACGAACACTACACCTGATGTCGACAGCCTCCAATGAAGGCTGGGCTCAACGTGGTGGGCCCATTTGTAAAAATATTCAAATCACCATTCCGTTGCCCTCAGCGAATTTGAATACAACGTCTGCTCTCATTCATCCTCCAACATCTGCAGCTTAGCTGTCGAAATCGTAACGAAAAGATAAGAAATGTGAAAAAGGTTCAATTCTAAAGGCGTATGCCCACTTGCGCACGCTTTGCCCTTGTATGGTTGTCAGTAAGATAAAGATCTGCCAGCTCAACGAGCATGCGCGTTACGGCAGTTGGACCAAAGTGGAATGGACGATTTATGCCGCCATAATGGACAAAGTGACCAATCGGAAAGCCATCCGACCATCGTCGGGGGCCACTTTGCTGCCGATCAAATAAGAAACAGTGTGTGGCCGCTTTGGTCGCTTTTTGTGCCGTTTCCATTGTCCACAAAGCTTCCATGCCTCCTTACCTACTTTTCGGAACAAACCAGAGACAATGGGGGGTCGCTTCGTCTCAGTGTACACGTTAAGGATCCAACGTCGCCGTCTGCACTACGCGTCAAGAACCAAAAATGCCGAGATAAGCATGCGCGATCCGACCGCCTGACGGGTCCTTCATGACGTATATTGCTTATTTCCATATTTACACAATTATTGCAACCGGTATTTTCGAATTGTCAAATGGGTCCTGCACCTGTTGCCCGACGACGATAGGGCTGAATCTATGCATCGCGCCATACTGCCATCACTCACGTTGTCTCATTATTGAATTGAGCCATTTGCTCTGCCTTTTCTTTGTACGCATAGATCGCTCATCTTTAAATACCTCCTCTTTTAGCAAACGCCCCGCCAGACGATCCCTACAGGCGATATCAGTGGACAGTCGCTGGCAGCGTCCGCTACATTCCAGGTAAGCGATCGTCGAAATTGCAGCTATGCTTCGTATTTGACGCGACTTCACGTTCTTTGGCTATACGAGCTGTCCATCAGTAGTAACATCATTATTAGCTTCAGCTACTTGGGGCCAAAAGAGACGTAGGCGCCCTTTTAAGGGGGATAGCAATGCAAACCTTAAAAGGAATAGCCAAAAATGGAAATGGCCATTTGCAATTTGCCATTGACTCTTGGCTTTTGTCTTTCCCTGTCTTCTTGACTAGCCGAAGGATTGATTAATCGCCAGTGGTCGGCCGAAAGGGTAAGAACAATTTCAAACGGCGACGACACCTTTGGTGCTATATAGCAAATAGGGGAATCAATGCGAGCTGGCTTATAAAACGGGATGTTGGCAAAAGCAGTATCAAGGCATGTCAGGAAATGCGCAGGCTAAATGGCCAGGAGAATGCAAGACAATTTGTGCTCGTAAAGTATGCCTTTCAGGGCCTTTTCCGTTTGGCAGTCTCTGTCTTTTTTTGCAACACTTTTGACATCATTCGTATTTTTTCTAAAGTTCGCACGGCAGACATCCGTCATGGTTGTTGGGAGCGCGTAAAAACATGAATTCAAACGATCATTCACCAACTGCTCACCCTGATCGACAGTAAGGCCAATCGGTCGGGCTGACGGCCATTGACGAACCGGTTGCAGCGACGCTGCTCATAAGGTGGCCCAGGAAATAAGTTTCCGTGAATTGTAGCTTCCTTAACTCGTCATCAACTGATTACTGGCGGCATAGCATTGCTGATACGAAGCAAATTGAAACAAATTGTCTTCCCGCCAACGAGCAGCCGCTTTCCACTTCTGGTGGTCTCCTTGAAGTGTGCACCTTGTGTTCACAAAGCCATCGTCGTTTACAATAAGTTCTTATCTTCGCGTTTTTTGTAAGGCATTTCCAAAAAACTTGCCAGCGCTACTTTTCGCCAGTCGTCAATGGGTGCACGGGGCGACCAGAAGAGACCGTGCAAACAAATACCTGTGCTCAAATGAGCCTCCAACTTTTCCTTCAAACTGAAATCAAACAGCTCCAACGTGTGTCCTCCTCCCCCTGTCGTCGCCTAGGACGATCATCAATTTGCATTCGCACAGCCTTCTTCCGCTCGGCTCGCGTAAAGCATATGACGTTTTTGCTTGGCCATTGATAACCCAATGCAGGAAGTGATTCGTCAGCTTTGCCTATTTTCTACGTGTTGGAAACTACTGCGCGCTTTACAGCATCAGCTCCACCTATGACAAATGTTTTAACGTCCATAATAGGCAGATACCGCACAAGCTAGAGTGCATGAAGGCTTTCCAATCGCCTATCAAAGCATTGAATAGTCCAGCCAGCCGACATTCAAGAGCCATAATCAGTTTTGCAAAGTAAGGACGACTAAATTTTCCGTACGTAACGGACTAACTGATTTGCATATGACCAATAAGGACAGGGAGAGGAAAGTTGAATGTACTGTACTATTTATCGCAACAGCTGGATTAATATGTACTAGTAAGCATGGGGAGAAAAAGCATCACCAAATGGCTGTCACGTAGCACCCATTCATTAGATAAAGTCAATCCAACCTGCTTTCATTCACTTGCGCTTCGTTTATTGAATGGACGACACCTTAGTTGAAAAATGGCTGCGCAATCGGCAATGTTTCGATCGCATCCAAAAAAAGCGGTCAACCGTTAAACATTGACGACAGCGTAGAAAGACTGATGCCAACTTCCTGTTGCGTACTCACACTTTACGAGGCCAACCCATTAAAGCAACAAGCGCAAAGGAGCGACAATCTATTTTTAAGGAAAATAAAGATGAAGTACCCTTAGCGGAGGTGAAACAAATGTTCGCATGTCATGTTTTTAAAGACGGAAAAAAATTCAATTACAAACTTCCGCAATGCTCGCAACTCGCTAAGCCTATTGTTGCCTTGGAAAAAAGCCATACATGGAATGGGCGAAAGGGAACTCAGGTAGCAATGTTAGATATTGAAGTTCGCAAGGGTGGCCTATATAAATCATCGGCCGATGCGCTACAGCTTAGTCAAGCGAAAAAGTCTCTGCCCCATTAGGGCAGCGCGACAAAGAGGGCGACGTCATGATGTTATTGACAGTTGGTCAACCTGGCCGACTGGAACGCTAAGTACAAATACAATTCCATCGCAAAGGGCGGAGGAGTCAGCAGCGGCTCTTCGTCCTTCCTCCATGTATGCTGCGGTTCCTTTCTTTAGCGTGCTGCTTGCCATAGCGGCCGGCCAATGCTCGCTTGGCACTATGCCATCGGCTGTCAAGTGGCTCTGCGGTCGGCTGGTCAAAGGATTCCGGCGACGCTGCTGCTTACAAATAATTAAGGATGCGTGTCACCGGCGGTCCTTCTGTGAGGCAGTGCCGCTGACGCTGGCGGTGACAGCTCCGACCAGACTGACTATATATCGGCGGACAACAGTTGGCGGCAAAAGTTGTCCGCGGAGCTCGACGATCGCGTGGCGGCGGACCGCTTGCCGACCCTATGACGAATTGAGGCAGTCAGCCTCAACAAATCATACGCGCAACCCAATGGTGAAAAGCCAAAATCGCGACGACGCGGCTGCCGCAGCCGGTCGGTTTGCCCAATGCTTGCTTGGATAGTTGCCCAGTAGTTTTTAAAAAAAAAGCGAGAGAACGCGAAAACGGGCCCAAATGACGTCTTTTGCGACCGATCAAAACGGCATCCGTCCAGCTTACGACAGGCATGCCTATCGATCTTGCAATCCCCCTGCTTGGAGATGAGTAGCGCGTCCCTATGACCGTTAGCCAATACCAGCCGGACTCGTCTACTACTCAGCAGTGTCCGCATAAAAATTAGGCTCTCTCGTTTCCTTGGCATCCAAACAAAAGAGTTGGCGCCCATCCTGAAGCATTGGGATCATCGTCGACAATTGGAGGTAAATATTTTTCTTCTTTTTCAATCTCCGCTCTGTTTGTCCGTCCTTGACGAGTGGGGACCCAGTTAGCAGCTTAGCTACAGCTCGGCAGGGCAACACTTCGACCAATAGGCCATCGTCGGATCAGCGTAACCCAAATGGTCGAACTGGTGCTAATTCTCTCCTTCACCTCATTCCCAAATTCTACCGTAAAAGCAATTGTCCAAACATCGATTGTTGACGACAGCCGGCTTCCAATCGGCTGTGCTTTGTGCAACTGCTCTCTCTCGCTCGCTCGCTCGCTCTATCTCTCTCTCTTTTCGACGGGTGCTTTTTGGAAAGTCCCGCGAAGTCATTGGCAAACGGCGATTTGGAAAAAATGGCTGCCGCTCTTTTGTACGCAATAATTGATTACGTTGAACAAGAGGAGATGGGACGCGATATGTTGATCGCGGATTTGACGCTTGCCTGTTTTGCCGTTAATTTTCCGTCTGCCGGCAAGACAGGATGCGGGTCGACGGGGGGGTCGGTTCCCTACGGGCTCCCGCTGAACCAAGGTCATGCTTGCATATCCTTCGTTTTGCTAACGTTGAAATTGAAACGTTGCGGGATATTGACAGCGACAGACGGACGGAAAAATGTCGGCCAGTGCTGATTCAAACGCCGACGCTTAATCTTCCGGTCGGCAACATTTGAACGGCAATTGGGTCGGGGTTCACTGTGGACACGACCGGTCGCGGTGTCTGCGTCATCCTTTCAGACCCAGCACGCATCGGTATGCGCTTCTTGTTGTCATCAAGTCCGGTTCAGGTCCGTTTTTGTCCGAACCGCAGCATCGTTTCGACCGGGCAACTGAATGGAGGACGTTTTTTGTTGCCCAAATGGATGGGAAACAAGTGGCGCAGGTCGTCTCCGAGGCAACGGTCCAATTGTCCAAATGCAGCGTTCCCACACGCCCGCCTCGATGAGTCAACCATCCTTTTTTGAATACCTTTAAGGTGCTTCAACTATTCCCTATGCCAACGCATGTCTGTTGCGCTCAATTCTTCAATATTGTCACGGGATGATTGTGCGTTTTGGGCCCACTTTGCCCCATTCGTGTACGCAATACGTCGTTAGACGCCACAACGAACAGTCGCTTGATTGTCAAGCATACCTGACGAATTTTCGCTACTTCAGATCTGCCACACTGTCGGTTACAAGGCGCCAATCACGGCATACTCAGCCAGGCAAAACGGATCTCCGGGCAATCAAGGTAATTTCGCTGCTTCACTCTTCACTCGCACGCTATGCCCGATTTGCGAATTCTACTTGCATGCAAATGATCTCTTGCGTAACTATGCTTCCAACATGGAAAAACTCGAACGAAGATAAGTTGTAAAGTCTAAGGGAAGTATATAAGAGAAGTGAGCCTTACGCTGCCGGCTTTGTCGTCCCCTTTTTGCCAAAAGGGGACGACAAAGCTAGCTTTCAATGCGACCCAACTTGGCCGCGTTTTTTGCCCAACATGGCAATGAATCAGAGGACACTAAATACGTTATTTTGGGCAATTCAAACACGCGCAGCGTAAGCGACATTGCCATCTTCAATTGGCCATAATTAGCTAGTAGGAAGAGAATGCGACCGACCTCGATGTGAGGCATCGCGCGTAAAGGCCTTCTTTAGGCGGATATACGATACAAAGTGAATACTATTCCTCCCTCCGCCTCGTTGGAAGCGCGCGCGTCGTTGCTACCGCGACAGGTAGGTGTGATGATGACTCCTTACGCTATTTCACCTGCGTGATTGATCGCCTTATCGAAAGCTTATCCGTCCCTATAGCAACTCGTCTTTGCAAGCTAAATCATTAATGGTGTATAGCATAGGCATCTTTCGCTCTTTTCTCTTCTCTCAGCTTAGAGAGAGAGAGAGAAAGATAAGCTTTTCTCATGATACGACGATACGTCTCACCATTTTTCAACAGACCCAATTGGCAACAGGCAGCCGTCAATTGACATATACCTCAATGAGGAACAGCCTCAGCTTTGAATCTTGTTCACACTTATCTTATCTGCCGAAATGTTTTTTTTACTTCGAAGCTACGGAGGTTCCATAGTCAATAAGTCGGAGCGAATAAAGCCCACATAGATGCAACATAGGCTTCCATTACAATACTTCCCTAATTAGACAATTCTGTAAAATTCCATAATTAGTCATTTTATGGTCCCGTTCCCGTCGTCAATAGTTTCGTAAGGAAAAAGAATAGAACAAAAATAAAATTTCCTTTTGCGTCTTCTACCAAAAAAGCGCTTTTGAAATTCTGAGGCGTATCGTAGGGAGCTTCTGCCACTCCTTTCGTATTTATCAACCGGCGAAAGTGACTTAAAAAAGATTTACAGAATCGGTAAGCTGAACCCTTTTTGATCAGTAACTTCATAGTGGTCACCCCTAAGAGACATCTGAGCGGGTGACTTCGTGTTGCAGCCCTATCAATGGAAATGAAAACTGTAAATTAAGCAGAGCGATGACCAACAGGGATGCTATTAGGCAGACTTTGATTTTCAGGTAACCAACGAGTTCGATACTTTCGTACTTAACTTTAGCGAAAGCAACCCTTCTATGTCCGTCACGGAGGAGACATCCGCCGTTTTGTCAGGGTTAGTCTACTCGATTACTATTCGACCATTTGACTTTGAAATATTAAATAAGCAAACTGACAAACGAAATACCACTCCGCGAGTTGACTATATTAAGTGCTGTCGCTAACACTCAGTCTACCTACTGGCCAGGCAGTAAAATACAATTAACAAAAAGCAGTATGCCCAAACTGAATTCGTCCATCGCGTAAGGGTAGGAAAATTTGTCATCACATTCTCCCGTCGTGGTGAGCCTGCGCAGACCGGCAAACCGACGAAGCGCGATGACAGCAACAGATGATCCCGAAATAGGCTTAGCGAAAGTCCTTCGCTCTCGAAGCGGCAACATTTGGCTTCCATTCACCGCCTTGCTCCTAATCGCATTTTACGCCTCGAATTAAGAACCACTGATTGAGCCTACGAGATAGGCGCTGGCCAAGGTCGAAGCTACGTAGAGCGGAACCAACGAAGCGAAATGATCTAGCATTTGCGTGACAGTTTGACTAAGAATAAAGCCAAGTCGGATTGGCTGATCGTTCCTTCCCCGAAGGAGCTCCTTTCGTCACCTTACAGTCAACACGTAAAACAATATGACAAAATAGATACCACCAACAGCAGTTCCTTAGCCAGCAGCTTAAATGGACAAAGGGGCTGAAGGTCAAGGTCTGCTCCCATTCTGTGACGTCATAGGGTGCCTCATTGTGCCTTCATTCTTCGTTTGGGTGAATGCGCAACAATGAGGCAGAGCGACGCGGAATCATTAAATAGCAGCCACATTACTTCTGTGCTGGTCATCTTAAGCAACAAACTATAAAGTGTCAGTATCTGTGCAGTGACTTGCCAAAGGCAACGTTTCGATCAAGTCGCAGCTAAGCGTACTAACGTATTTAGACTATGTGACGGAATAGTCATTTAAGGAAACCGTCTCTTCCAAGCGCTTATGCATTTATGTACAGTAACTGAGGCGACAAACAAATGGACTTGTTGCTTTGGTTTGTCGAGCAAAGGGGTTGCCGCCATTGTTAATCTCCACGCCAATGCCTTTTCCGGTTGGACCGATGCCAAATGCCCCCCTGAACCATTGGGGCGGCTTAATCATTTAAGTCGGGGACCACAAAAAAAAGCCGACAAATTATCCATAATGCATCAACTGACATATGGCGTCAGAGGCAACAGCGTTAGGACCTTTAGACATTTTCATTGTGATTCGACGACGGTCGTCAAAAAAAGCTGCCAAGGCAGACGTAGGCACTTTAGGCAAGCCGGCGGCAACAGATTGCCGTTGTACGGTCGGATAGCCGAATGGACAATCTTTTTAAGGGCCACTCGCCGATCCGCAACCACCTGCTCTTATGCCTATCCAATGGGTGCGAAGTGCCAATGAGCAGGCAAGCAACAATGCTTTGACTCTTGTTGCCATAGGAAGACGATAAATCGACATTTTATGGGCCAGCCTGTCGTGTCGACTCATTTTACTCCTACAACATAGTGAGCTGACTGGCCCCGTCGCTCTTGACATCCTCACCGAGTTTAGCGAGTTTTCATTACGGTCATCTACAGGTGGCTCCATTCATCTTCTACGACCACAGAACAGTGTGTCAGCCGAATAGGATAGGTGAAAGTGAAGAACGCGCGTTCCACCTGCTCGGGGATATCCATTTTCTTCTAACCTAAGGCGGCACCCAGTTCGCCTCGGGGCGACATCTATCTTCTTGAAGCCACCAAAACAGCGCGCCAACTTTGACCATCCAGGCGGCAATGCATGCACGCAAATTGTACCTTAATGCCGCGAACGTCACATGGCAAAGCGCTGCCAAATGTGCCGTTGCGGAATGGTGAAGGCCATCGCAGAAGGCGGATAAGATGATGGGAACATTTGGTCTTCCTGGCCGGCCATCCGCAAGGTGGTCATTAGCAATTGACCGACGCCTGCTGCCTTTCTTGGTCACGTAACAAGTGTTTACTGAAGCAACCGCCAACACGACCATTGCGAAGGTGCTTATAAGGGATTTCTTTGTCTGCCGCCTGTCCGCATCCCTGTTGAACATCTGCCGCACCGGTGCGTGTTGGCCACTTGGCGTGATTGGTGGAGCTAGTGGGCCAAATAGCTCTTTCCAATTGGTCGCTTAGTTGGTGACTGTCATCGCGCGACAAACATTTCGTTCATATCCAAACTTGGTGTTCCTTTGGGAAGTAGCCTTACTGCACGCAACGTCGCGCGCCTTAACCTGCCATAACCGCTTTACCCTTTCCGTCAGGCCGTTGCCATTTTTGGATGGTCTACTGAATAGAAGAAGCGCTGTCTCCTGGTCGACCAGCATGCAAGTATTGCTACTCCGGTTGGTTGGAGCTTTCCTTCTAATGGTAAGCTTATTTTCGTCGGCGTCCTATGGAATAGCCATTTAAGCGCTGCTTCTTTCAGGCCAGGATGAGCCGAAGCTTGGGCACGCTTGAATTTCGCATAAATTCATTTCAAAACTACGACGCCCTAGATGCCGATGGGGTCTGCTGCAAGGCGGCGACACCCGGACCGTCGACCAAATCTGTATGTAGCCCTGTCTGCAATTTGGTTTTTCGCGTATGTCTGGAAACGGAACGGACCAACGTCCAGACGAACCCTTCGTGTACCCTTGGCGGATGGCTTATGAGCTCCATCGACTCAGGCAGGGAATACTTGAGTCTTTTGCGACAATCGGACCGTGTAACGGCAACAAGCTCAGTTATGAAGCATGCAGTCAATTATCGTTGGCCGGTAAGCAGTTGCCTGCAGGCGACGATAGGACTTAATTTGCATATTTGGACAGGGTAAGCTCATAATGACAGTGGAAATATGGCACCAACCGAATGGCAGCTCGTCGACGCAACTTCACGCCTTAGGCACAGGTAAGCGTTAGCTGGCACTGCCGGTGCGGCTGTTTTTTAAAAATGCGCTTAGTCACTTCGGGCAAACGCGCGGTCTCGCCGAACAGCTTTTTATTGTTGTCTCTTTGCTTTTCTGCCCTAATCAGCAAAGCAAAGTTAGGCGGCAGCCGACCAGTTCTTCGTCAGCTGTCTTTTTCTTGTCCTTATGTGTTCACTATTTTTTTTTCATTTTGCAGATTATGCAGTCGCTACCGATCGACAGCTTCTGCTTCGAGTTGCCGAACGAAAAAGGCTGCCCGTAAGCGGTCGATGGAACGTCGAAGAGTACAGTAATGCCCATAGCAGACTGAGGCTCCAATTGCGCTTCGTCTGCTCGGAGCACTACTATGGACCCCAATGCGAGACCTTCTGCTCATCTCGCAATGACTCCGGCGGTCATTACAGCTGCGACAAGGACGGCACGAAAATTTGCATGCTTGGCTGGCAAGGCCCCAAGTGCAAAGATGGTAAGGCCAACTTCCTTATTTGGGCTCCGCGAACCGCCAGTCAGCACCGCTGCTGCGCCGGCGGGGTGTCGATTGTTGCTTGGACAAACAGTCCTCCCGGGTCGGGCGCAACAGCCGGCCCGGCGCAACGGCAATGTCGGGCGCCGAGGACGGCGGGCATTGTCCTAGCAAGGAAAAATAGGTCTCACATCTGCTCCGCCAGCTGGCGACCAACGATTACGGTGCAATGGAGGGTCGTTGTTCCGGAGCGCACCAACATAGATAGAGTGAGGTCATGAGAAAATATCTGAGCACCGATAGGCAACAGTAGCGGATTCTTGAACCCTAACTGGAGACGGAACGAACCGTATGTTCATCACAACCCCCTATTCGACTGTTCGCCCCCTCCGCCTTAATTTGACAGATGTCGACCGTCTCGAGTTCGATTCCGCTACTGACCTTTTCGTCTGATCGAGGGATACCAACAACCAAGCAGATTAACCTTCAAGAGGAGTCAGACCAAAGGGGGTTCTCTCCTCAAGCTCCTCCTACTTTTAGCAGGACAGTCTATTAGCCGCATCGTAAGGACAAAGAACCCAGTGGGACTCCATAAATGAAAAACAAGGTCGTTTCGAGATTAAGGAGCCGACAGCTTGTCGTACTTTGCCTACGCTGCTCAACGTGAATGTGTCCTCCTTTCAGCCGTATGCAAAAAAGGCTGCAAGTATGGCACTTGCGAGCGACCAGGCGACTGCGTATGCATATCCGGCTACGTTGGAATTGACTGCGACGTTTGCAAGCGATATCCCGGCTGTATGCATGGTACCTGTTCCAAGCCGTTCGAATGCACATGCCTTAAAGGTTGGGGAGGCGTCTTTTGCAATCAGGGTAAGATTGGAAAACGTTAGATTCCAATACTTTGTTGTCTTCTCTTTTGCAGATCTCAACTTTTGCGTCAATAAGAAGCCGTGCCAGAACGGGGGCGTCTGCTCGAACTCGGGCTCCGGCTCGTACACGTGCGCTTGCGCTCCGGGCTACAGTGGCACCAACTGCGAGTTGAAGGTGGAAACTTGTCAAATGAATCCGTGCCAAAATGGAGGCACCTGTCACGAATCCGGCGCCAACTACACATGCTCCTGCGCTGCCAACTTTAGCGGACGACATTGTCAAACGAACGCGCAAACTTGCAAAGAGAAACCTTGCGAAAATGACGCCATATGCGTTGACGACTCGCCCTCTCAATTGGGATACAGATGCCTTTGTAAGCCAGGCTGGGAGGGCACCAATTGCGATACCGAACGGGACGAATGCCGCTCCGAGCCATGCATGAATGGTTAGCCAATATTCTAGTCAACTTTTGCTGCTACTCAACAAATTAACATATTTTTAGGCGGTAGCTGCGTGACAAAGTTTGGCGGCTTCCATTGCGTTTGCCCAGTCGGTTTCGTGGGCGACCGTTGCGAAAGCAATGTGGACGACTGCCCCGAGAACGCCTGCCTCAATGGTGGTACATGCGAGGACGAGGTGAACAACTTTCGCTGCCATTGCCCTCAAGGATTCATGGGCACCCTGTGTCAAACGAATATTGACGACTGCCTGAAGAGACCCTGCCTAAACGGTGGTTCCTGTATCGACCTGGTCAACGACTTTGCCTGCGTTTGCCCACCCGGTTACAAGGGCAAGGATTGCTCGGTCAGGTTGGGCGGTTGCGACGCCAATCCTTGTCTCAACGGAGGCACCTGTCGAAATGTCCATCATCGAGACTACGTCTGTCAATGTCCGCCTTGCACCGCAGGCAGAAACTGTCACATACGTAACCAGGACTGCCCCTGGAATGGCACCTTCAAACCGTATATCACTAGCCCACCTGTTGCCATTAGCGACGGCGGCCGTCAACTGGTTGATGAATTGCGTACGTCCGTAAGCGAGATACCAATGCTAGTTGGTGCTCCCCTCGGCGGCGCCCTCGTCCTCCTCATCGTCGCTCTATTCTTCATTGCCTGCCTTATGTATCGAAAAGGCAAACGAAGCTCTCGAGCAGCCAGTCCGGCCGTTATCAAAAACAACCTAAAGGCGTACCAGCAGCAGAACCACTGGAACGAATGGAACCTATGCAAGGACAGTGCCGCTAAGGGTTACGCCATTAGCAAAGATGTTGACTTCTCGTCCCCTTATTCGGCATTGGAAGCGAAAGGCTTATCTGAAGAAAAGGAAGACGTGTACACGGGAAAAGTGTTTGGCTCGTCCGCTAAGCCTTACAGTATCAAGCAAGGCAGGAATATTAATCAGTACGAGACGTTTGTCGGAGTGTACCCTCTCCGGGGCACCCGTAGAAAGTGTGATACTGCCAACATGCCAAAGCAGTACTGCAATGCTGCTGACGACGAACAGGACCATCATTACGGGTGCGCATCAGCGATGGAGCCCGGCGAACGTTCGTCGTCGCCAACGTACAAATCAACTGAGTGCGCGGTTCCGGTGCCCCCAAAGAAGCCAGCGCCCCTATTGCCCGCGGGCGACCGTATGCTCAGCCACGTTAGCGTGGATGCACAACGTTTGGAAGCAATGTCGCATGGCGACACGGCGACATACGAGTCGCAACTTTGTACCGAACCCTGTGACACTAACCGCGTCAGTCAAGTGTAAACCCTCCTCTATGGGCGTTAAGGTGCAGCACCCATTCGCCTTCATGTTCAACTTCACCGCCCTTCTCTTTGCAGTGTTCTGCCAACTCGTGTAAGATGCTTGTATAAATGACAATGTCGCTTTATATATCGTTTGCTCAACCTAAGAAATGCAACAATTTTTAAAATTTCTTTCCTAAGGAGATGAATCCTATTGCATGCGGGCGCCGCAAAGACCGGATGCTTACAAAGGCGCGCGCGAGGCCGACGTGTCATGCCTGCTTAGGTTCACTTTTTTGTACGCTTCGGAGGGCATAATGATTCTCCATTGACCATGACGAAAAGAATGGCTGCAAAATAGCGACGGTGCATAGCAAATGAACCGAAATGGCTATCACGGATGACCGGTCAGGCCGTCAGGCCGCTCTCGTAGGCGGATCTCTACGGGACATATGGTCGCGCCAGATTTTTTCCAAAAGTGTCGGGAAACTGTTGACACGGATGTGAACCAAGCCAACATCAGATCAACCGGGTCGATGGAGCTTTTAGCAGCGAGCAAAGGCGAAAACGCCAAGGCCGACCGTATAGTAATTGTACATCCGTCGTCAATTGGAAAAGAGAGTGCCGACCGTTGACCATGTGTGCCCGGCGTGAGCAGAAACAAAATGGGAAATTGTTGCCATAGGAAGCAACATGAACAGGCTAACAACTGCCAACCGAATGCAACAATTGACCGCCGCCCTTTCAATAGGATTCCGTGAATTACGACAATTGCTCTAAGCTTCCGTATTGAAACTGGTTTTCCCTAACCGTTACGGTATCGACCCGTGGGACGCGCTGTACGGTCGAATTTTGTGCAAACCATCCGAGTCCAACTGCCAAGCTGCCATGACAGTTGATAAAGTGCCTCATTCATTTCTCAAAGCTCTGTGCTCGACTGGAACAAAAGGACAGCGTTTTGCCTCGGGGGCTAAGTCGGAACTGCGAGGACTCAAAAGTGGTCAATGGAGGTCGTGTCGAAACGACGACAGCTTCAGGATGTCCGCAAATCCTCAACCTCTGACCGCGTAAGGCAAATATACCAAAGTATACGGGCTGAATTGTTGACCAGGTGATCATAAGTGCACTACTAATGCGGACAATATCGTCGCGCGTGTTTTCCTATCCTACTGGATAGAACATACTGCTGCTACCGAGATTATTGAAATTTTCAAATACTCGTCGACTCGGCAGGGACCACTGAGGGTTGGTCCCTGCCGAGCAGAAGGTCAGCTGCAAACGAAATGATGAGATACTATCAGACGCCCTTGAAGCCTCAGCTGATACTGAGGCGACGACCCAATTTTCCACTTGCTCACCTGCAACTCTGCAACGGCGTAAGTTGGCTTTGGCGGGAAAAGCGTTAGAGCATTTTAATATTTGCGAAACTACGATCCGAACTAATTAATTGTCTAAATATTACAAAACATAATGATGTTCTTTAACCGATTAAGCTTAATTGAAAAGTTCATGGACAAAATGCACAACTTTGTGAAAGCTGTGCTAATGGATACTCTCACCAACACAACATATTATCACTAAAGGTATGCGCTAGTGCATCTGATAAAATCAATAGGATTAATATTAATACTTAGGAGTAATGAATACTTTATCACAAAGCTAAACTTCGACCTAAAGGATGGATGCTCCCAGTGAATAAGGACTTGCACATATGCTAATATGGCGGCTTACTAATATCTAAGCTGGCAGGACAATACAATACAATCAAGCAGAGATGTAGAAAATATTATTATACATAAGCGTATAAAAACATCGACCCTGTAAAAGGGATCATAAAGTTTCGTTTTTCTGACGTGGCTTTCCTCGCTAAACAAAGAAGTGTTTATTTTCAAAACATGGAGAGCTGTCTGGTCTTTCCGGGAACCGTACAACCCGGCATGCATGCGCAATCGCCGAAAATGGTCGCTCGTCACAAGTGTGGATGATTTCATTTGAAGTTCGCGCCAAAAGTTCGACCACTGTACCAAGCGACTTTGAAAGGAGCAAAGCGGGAAAGTTCCCAGTCTTCCAATCGCTTGGGGCAGTATTGCCTCGGGGAGATGCGATCGGAGTGGCACGGACACTCTCGGGAAGAGAGCGGGTAAAGATTGGCGCGGATTGCAAATAAAAAAAAACTGGTCAGACAGCTTTTCCAATGCTACTTTGGACATTTGAGCGACGGCGCGCAATGGCGTACCTTCACCATCTGCTAACGAGACACGTCAACAACAACGGACGCGACAGCAGTTTGAACGAAACGACCGCCAGCGATGTAAACCGATCCGAAACGACGGAACGGCATTGTCATTATTTGATAAGCATTGCGTAGGAGGAGCCATATGGTCCATTGGATCATTTGCCTTCCTTAACGTTCTTAGTAATGGATTGAAGACAATCTGTGACCGGAGATTACAACCATGAATGAAGCCTACAACTCTCCCACTACATACTTGGCTGTGTTCGCTTAATCTTGCTTATTTGACATCAGCTGCGGCAGAGTGCCGACCAAGTGAAATCCTGCCGTTACTACTCAATGGACCGTCAGCATTTATACTATTGGAAGTACTATCAACCAATCAAATAGCAAGTAAAACCTTTCTGCATACCGACAACGAAATCAAAAGATCTACTACTATGCTCTGTACGATACTGTATACGCGTCAGATTTTTGCATAATAACAACACATTAAAACAATTTACTCTAAAAGGCTAAAATAACTACTAACAGAATGACAACGTATAGGTTTGCGCTTGCATCTGTCTAGTTTTCTGCCATTTACATATCATCAAGTTGCAAAAGGCCAAAGCAACTGCATTTACGATGGAATGATGAAAGTTGCGGCAAAAGTAAAGGCTCCCCTATTTCCCTATATGCGCACATATACATAACATTTAGTAACGGGTTCATAAATGTGCATGGTAGACTTTATTTGCGGTAGAACCCGTTTTCAGAAAACCGATTTTATCCTCCGGAAACCTCCAGAGAATAAAATCGGTTTTCTGAGAACGGATCTACCGTAAACTCTACCATACGCGCAAGTATACGCAATTTGAACAAGTAAAATGAAAAATACTTACCGTACGGATATGTAGGCGCAAGATAGAACTTGGTAGTCGTTGACGCGAAATTGTTTCGCCAAATGAGCTTTACTACCGCAGCGGCAAAGAAGCAAGCTGAAAAGGAAATGTAATGAGAAATTACTCTTTCGTAGTAAGATCTAACGAAAGAAAATTAACATAGCTTTAAATGCGAAGTTCAAACGCGCATAATCGGCCGCGGGTAAATAAATAGCAACTTTAACAGAAAATATAAAAATCTAAGAATTTTCCGCCCTGCCAAATTGATATTCTTAGTTGACTTTAAAAGCGCGCTTTGAATTCAGCGTATAGCAAACGAGGAGCTGCAAAATACTGACAACGGCCTTTGGGGCGCGTAAAGTATTTGGCGACCCTTTTTTAAGAATAACTGCAAGTTATAACATCGCGCAAAAGACCAGACACCGTCAGTCCCAAAATATCTGCGTAAAACGTCATTTCAAGAAACAGGTTTAACAGATTTTTAAACCACGTTACAACGATGCGCATTCGAACTTGAAAATCGAGTAATAGATTACTGTCAAAAACGCTGCGTCAGTCTGTAGCAAAATAAAGATTTGCAGGGTTGTTGTTAACACATTTAAATGACGAAACCAAAGTTCAGAACGATTTTTAGAAAACGTCGCGACTTCACCTTTTATTCGGAATCGCTTTTTCCGTTTCTCCAAAAGAATATACACCTTGCAGTTCAGTTACCTTACAAACAATATCAAATTGATTAATAAACACAAGTAATACTAAAATATACCTTAACCTAAGCAACTGTTGAACGCTGCTCGACAGTAAAGAGAATTCAGGTTATATATTATTTAAAAATTTAACTAACAGCCTATTTTAGTTAGACAGTATACACTTGCGGTTACAAAAGCAATACGGTACAAAGATATTAAACTTTCTCGATGCATCCCAAAGATACTTTCACTTTAAGGACAACAACTATGCGACAATGGCAAGTGTGCGGCCAACAGCAGCCAAAAACAAAATCATAATGATTTGAATCACATATATTGATTCAAAGGAAATTATCTCGCCAACGAAGACTGACTAAGAATAGTTCTCAAATGCTCTCGCTAATACTGATGTGGTTTGTTGAACAGCACTATCTTCCAATGCATAACGTTTACGCTTAAGCAGCAGTGCATAGCAGAAATGCAGCTAAATGAAACGCTGCTTTTCTACCTTACGTAATTTGCCTCAAAAGCAAAGAATCTTATCGCGAAGACTACTCGCAGCTGTAAATAATAGAAAGAAGAGAAGCACTCAATCAAAAATTATATATTTCATAGTACTACGCACTACTTTAAAACTTGTTCTGCTTTAAATAAAAAGAAGACATCACCAACTGCATGACGGAGAAGTAAAGCACGTCTTACGTTTTTCTTCTCAAGAAGACCGCAAAAAGCGGATATGCCTACGTGCAGAGTGCGAAAGTCGCCGCGAAATGAACAGAGCTTACCTCAAGTTTGTCTGACGGCGACAAGTGGCCGCTTAGAATTGCACTTCACTTTGCCTGATCATTTTTTGTTGATAGCAATTAGCAACACTCGCAGACACCGACGCGACGAAAGCCAAAACGTTCAAAAACGCAGTGATTCGGAGCACTTTATGAAACCATCTAACCGCTGCCGCACATTAGCCGAAGCTTGATCACAATGTGGCCAAAGCAGTAAATCAAAGCAATAGACGAAATAAATACCAAATGTCGTCAAGGATGTGCGTATTTATGCGTACGAACAGCAAATTGTTCGAATCTTCCCAAATTGTGCCTTTTATTACAGAAGGATGATTGATGCGCAGGCTACAAAAAGTTCATAATATTTCCAATATGCTAGAAAGCGTTATGCGCCCGCCAGGTAGCGTCATATGCGATGTACGCAAAATGAAAACTGTTCGTAGCGCCTTTGTAGAACAAGTATGCGAATTGGGAAATGTGATTCAGCAAGGAAAAAATGAACCACGGCCCAAATTGAGGTTCCCTTCTTTTCCTCAGCACAAATTCTTTCGTAGCGCAACAATTAAGGCGAGGCAGTTCTCTGCGAGGAAGGCCAGCAGCAAGCTGTTCAAAGAAGCTCTGCAGAAACTGTTTGCCTGTAGTTCGCTTCCCATTGTACCTCAGGAAAACTTAAATAAAAAGATAATTACAGTCAAAAAAATAAAGAATTTTATAAAACTACAAACAGTAATCTGTTTACTGTATTCAAAGTGCAACCTCAAAGAGAAAATCAGGTTGACAAAAAACCAATGCATTCGCGCTTGTAAAAAACATTTTTCTGGCGTAAATAACGCATTTAATTTTGCTACGACGAAGCATCAATTCGTCCATCGTGAAAACTGGGCAGCTATTTATTTTCCTTTTCCCATTGCTTCAACAAGTGCTCTTTCAAGTATTCGTAGTCCCTAAGAAATTGCACTTCGCCCCCCACGCGATGCATCTTCCGTTCTCCTGAAAAGCAAAAGACATTAAAGAAAACTTGCTTCGCAAATCGCGCGCGCCAGCATGAATGATTAAAACTTACTCAGCTCCTTCTTCAATCTCTTACGCCCTTCTTCTATTCCTAAACGTAACATGCGTAGTAATACAGCCAAAATACAACTATCCACTGTACCTAATTTTTTGTCCAACTTATAAAACACGTACGGCAGGATGACCAAGCCAACGGTGAAGTACATACCAATAAAGGGGTTTTTGCAGAACATCGGTCGGTACGGAAAACTTCGGATGGAGCCTGCCGCCGTTAAAGGGACAACCTGTTCCCGCGGACCGCGAATTGCGTCAAACTTCATTTCACCCAACACTCTCCAGCCGACACCAACGCGCAAAACTATTCGTGTTGAATTATATAGCGACAGTAAGCTTGAATCGGACAATCAAGTTGTCCATACTGTAGGGGCCGTTCGCTGCAAAGCACTGTTGCATAGCTTTAAAAAGTTGCTGTTCGCCTTGTTCAATGGATAAACCGCAACTTTTTGATTCCAACGAAGAAGTGAGCGCTGACCTCGTAGTGAACAATGCATACGCGGCCGGCTACAATGTGTGGCGTAGGAAGGAGGAACTGCGCAAGCGTACGTCATAAAAGGGCGTGGAATAAGTTCTTCTTCAAGTCGTTTTTCTGTTACTTTCAGTGAAAGATAAATACGGGGATTCGTATATTACTTCCGAGTCAGCGAGCAGCAGCGACACAGAGGACGAACAGGCTGAAGTAGGCTTACAGTTACGTATGGACGCGGTTTTCGAAGCCGCAAATGTTCAGGAAGTCTCGCCGGAAATGGAAAAGTCCTTTTTCAAAGCACTGTCAGCGCTGAAAGCTCGCGATCCGAAAATATACGACCCAGATGTGGTGTTTTTTAACAAAAGCGAGGAACAACCCAAAAAGGATACTGCCAGCAAGAGCAAGACGAAACAAGAGGTTATGCACTTGCGAGATCTCGAACGACAAAGACTTCTACGCGGCAAGTAAGCAGATGGACTTTCTGAATAGGCTTTCCGTAGCTTATTTGTTCAAGATTTTCTGAATCAGACGAAGATGCAGAAGAAGGCAACGAAAGAAATATGACATATGTAGAAAAGCAGAAAGAAATAATTGACAGGTATTTTATTTTTCAAGTCGACAAAATTCCCTTGTCTTGTGATCACGAAGCCTTTTATTCCAGTTTCCAGAACATCCCGTTCGACGATGACGATGAAGAAGGCTTATTTAAAGTGAAGGAAAAGACGGAAGCAATAAAGGTTGCCCTTAAACCATTTGGACATTTTGTTGCCGTATACAACGATACTGTCGTTTGCAGAAAAGCGAAGAAGCAGACTTCATCGAATGGCTTAAAGGGGAAAGCGAAAACTGCGCTAGCGAAGAAAAGGCAGATCTGGTGAATCTTTGCGTTCTTCTTTCCATATCTCCCCTTAAATGGATAATCTTTATCCCTCTTCAGCAGTATCTGCGAGACTTTTGGGATAGCCAAGCAGCCGATTCAGCAGAATCTTATCTTCGCGATTATTTGCTTAATAAACGCTACAGGGATCAAGAGGACGGCGCTGGAAATGGCGAAGGGCTTGAAGATCAATATCCCGACTATGACCGCGACGAAGAAGCGTTGCAAGACCAGGAAGAATTTGAAGAAAAATACAGATTCCGCTTTCAAGAACCCTCAGCTGATGTGGTAATTCATGGCCTTCATTTCTACCGTATACCTTTCATGATGCTCATGTTCGATTACCTCAGCGCGCTAACGACGCAACCTAAATTTAAGCCTTATAATAGCCGGAATCCGCCCTTACCTAAGCCCATGCTAGAATGGATAACTAAAAGCTCGTGCAGTTTGTTTTGAAAAAACAGTTTCGCTTCTTTTATTTAGATAATGACCTATCCGAGGGAGCCTGAAAGCTCCGTACGACGTAAAGACGATCGGCGTAAGCGCGCAAGGGAAATGTTGAAGGAAAGAAAGAAAATGGTAATTCAGTTGTCCATTCCCGCCGGCATATTCAAGCTATTGGCTCCTATTAGGAGAAGATAAGAAGACAGGAAGAACTTAAGCTGCTAAAAAATTTGAAAAAGAAGGAAATACAAGAAAAGCTGGAAAAGCTTCGTCAGGCGGCTGGCGCTGATTGCGCAATTGCCGAGGAAGAACTCGAAAAGGATTTTGACCCGGACGAGCACGACCGCCAAATGGGACAAATGTTTAACGACGAATACTACAGCAGTAAAACGGACGAAAGGAAGCCATTCTTTTCCGAATCGGAAGAGGAAGACAACGCTGACGCAGAGCCATCGTCAAGTCAAAATACGTATAAGGAAATAAAACGCAGAGTGGAAAACATACGTGCATCAAATGACGAGGAAGGTTGGCGATCTCTTTTATTGCTCAACTCATCTTTCCATCTCCTTTTTACTCATTTAAGACATTCTTGAAAAATGTATGGAGGAATACTACAAGTTGGACTATGAAGACGTAATCGATGGTAATATTCCTTGTCGATTCAAATACCGAAAGGTTGTACCCAACCAGTTTGGTTTGGATGTAACGGAAATTTTGAAAGCAAACGACAAGGAGCTCAACGCGTGGGTGTCAATCAAAAAAATGAGTCAGTATATGTAAGTATGCCTACGGGTCGCCGTCGCCTACGGATTTGATCCTTTGTAGCCCGGAAACGCAGGAGCATCATCTGCGCAAAATCTATACGTCGAGGGGTCGAAATGAGGCGTTGAAACGGAAAATTTTGCAAAGCATTTATGGTGAAAAGGATGAAGCACAAAGCTCCACGTCAGCTAGACACGTGGAAAAGCAGCAAGGACGAAAAGCGGACGTGCAGCTGGCTGAGAAAACGCCAAAACAGCTTAAACGAACTATTGCCCTCGTCAATGACCTAACGGATGCCCGTATGCAAGCCTATGGCGTAAACCCAAAGAAGGTGAGGAACAAAATCAAGTACGGCCAATTTGCCACGTCTCAGAAGCCTGCCAACCAATAAATATACAAACACGCACGTTATGTGTATATGCAAAATAAAAGAATTCTACTCTATTTTGAGGCCAGCTTGTCTCACATCCCATTTAAGGCGTCGATTAATCATTCCAAAAAGAAGATAATAAAACGGTTAGTTGCGAATGCCTAGACAGCGGTGTCTTTACGCCTCCTTTCTTATCCGGTGATACAGTAACTTATAAACCTGAATTCGCATGATCATACTGTACTTGTATTAATACGTCATAAGACAGCGCAGTTAGAATCAAGCAATGTAATACAGTTTAATATCTTAGGTATTTTATTGCGTGATCAGCTGAAAGTATACTCTGTCCAGAAAAGCAATAATTCGGTGGCAACTTAAGAATACTTATTGCAAAAAAGAGGAAGAAAAGCAAGATAATGGGAGATTATATGAATTTGACAAAAAAGTAGCGCGAACTGCGCAAGTATATTCACTATTAGGTGTACAGGGGGACCCGTTATTCGAAAGCAACTTATAATAGAAATCAAGTACATGTACAGTACTATTTAAATTTCTCTCAATAATGCCAGCCCTCGAACAACTTGGAGTCTCCGGATATGGACGACATTGCAAAACTCACTTTCGAATTTGCTTATCAAGCAAGTTATGTCACCCTTTCGAGGTCTGGAAAACGAAGTGAAATAGTCATTCCATAGGCGACGATCCCAGGAGAATGGCAATCGATTACTACAGTCGATTGCTTGAGTCCATGGCCTTCTTTGGAAGTCAAAATCATCGCCACAAATGCAACTATAGATACAGCGCGCCATACCAATACTGTTTACCTACGCGTAAAACAAAACATGAAAGGCTTAAGCAACACACTAATAAGGTGTTACCCAATTAACATTTTCGTCCTTGGGCCATTGTGCGGAATAGATTTCGTCTGCTAGCCGGAAATTAGTTAACTTCAGCAAAGCAACAGGCAGCCGCACATAGTCATCGCTGCGTCGACGGCGGGAGAAGTCTTCCAAAAAAGTTGCGCTATCGTTGAATAGCAAGTTGCTCGGATCAATGCCGTAATGAACAACGCCCAGCAATTGCATTGCACGAACCATTTTCAAAATTTCAAGAACGAAATAGGCAAATACGCCTTCGCGTAACTTGATTTTCTTTAATCGTACAGTACCCATTACTTCCGCCAAACTTCGATTACGGTATCCCGCAAAAGTGAGCAATTGGCAGTCCAAGAAGTTGTAACAATTTAAAGCTAGAGCAAAAGCATTTGCGGAAGTTCGCAGGCGTTCATCGGAACACAGTAGTTCCCTCATTCGTTTGGAGAAGAGAAACTCGTTGGAAGATGCATGAACCACTTTGGCGTAAATGAAACGTTCAGATTTGTCGAAAGGATACAAAGCGTATGAACCATTAAAAGGACCATCATCCAACAATCTACATTGAACAAACGTAAGGAATACTTCTGAAAGCTGACCAATGGGGGAACAAGTTTGCGGCTCACCGTTGAATGCTGTACTTCACGTTTGACAATGCAATAGCGTTTCCAATTTCCATTTTGGGTAAGTGACTTGACAGCTGGTTGCAATCATCGTTCGTCTCTGGGACGATGGATGCGCTAGGAGAACACGCTTTTTGGTCGATACAACCGCTGACTTTGGATCTGCTGGCACTTTTTGTGTTTTCATTTGAAACTTCATCAAGATCGCTGCGCAACTTTTATAGTAAACGTTTCAATAATCCATATAAGGGAAAAAGTACCTCAACCGACCCAGCGCAGTTTTGTCGAACTGAACAACTTTTCTAGGTTTCTCGATTGTAGGAGTAGGCGTAAATACGCGCAGTGTAAAAGCATTATTGACATTACAAGGAGTAGAAATGAAACTTGGCGCAGAGCGGCGGTATTTCCCAACGAAAGTTGAATCTATGAAGCTTTCTTCCAATGAATCCTTAAACGAATAGCTCAGACTAAACTTCTATTAGTGGCCGACAACTATATAAACCTCCTGCGCCTTCATCTTGCGTGAAAACAATCAATTGTGCACGTTCAAATCGTCAGTCATCTTTTTAAATAGGTGGCGTTGAAAGCCAGCTGCAAAAGCAACGCAAAGTATATTGCAGTTAAAATATTGCAACTACACTTTAAAATAACGGCAGAAAAATAGATAGTAAGTAAAGATGGCGGCAACGGGCTTTATCTATTCTTTCAGTCCTCCTGGGAACTCAGAATCGCAAAGACAACCGACCAACATGACCCTAAGTTGCGCCGCAACGCGGATATGACTGACACTTATAGGTCAGCAGACGCATCTGCATTTTTCTAGCGACATGCGCGACTTAGGCAATGAGGCAAAACGCTAAGCTACGGCGAGCTATATGCCTTTTTCGTTTCCAACGTCCCTTTGGAAACACTGCATTATACGAAGCAAAAAGCACGAACAACGAAATGAGAAAACGCAAACGGATATGCTTACGTAGAAGATTCATTTCGTACGCATCCATCTCCACCAAATGCTGAGCAGCGAGTGCAGGCGACGGGTTTAACGCCTATTCGAAAGAACAATAGGCACGCTCGAAAATTAAGCTACAGTCTCACTGATATTCAGGTACAATCTGTAGGATTAATCAGCAAAGGTGATATGGGAAATAAACTAGCGAACAACACTTCATTGTCTTTTCTAGACGAAGCAAAGAAACTTGGGCGCTTATTTGCGAGCTAGCTCATCCGTACAAATGGCCGGCTTTGTTGAATGATACATTTCCGTTTTCTGAGAGCAAATTTGAGGTCTGAATAAATGACTGCTTATTAATGAAATCACAATTTACAGAATTTCATTGGGCGATACTGTTACTGCAGAACATTCGACGAAACAGTGCAGCTGGATCTTTTCCGTTTTGTGGATTCCCAAACGACTCTTCCCCAGTGTGTAGCCTGTCAAGCTACTTGTCGCTGAGCGTGCGCCTTGGTTTTAACGCTTTATCCCAGTATTTTACCAGACCGGTTAGAAAACAATTTGTCGCAGCTTTGCGAATTGTACCTGAGCATCATTTTCTGGAAAAACTTTCCATTGTCCTAGAAGTTGGACATTTTAGCAAGCCTAAAAACATTTTAGCTTTCTATCAGTTGCTGTAAAAATTTTACATTTGACCTTGGCATAAAAATGGCACACAAAACCAATCATGCCGCATGATTAAAACCAAATGTTATTACTTATACGGCGATATGTTATGACAGTCACCGTGCTTAGCACAATCGTTAATCTTCTCTATTTAATAAACCGCGCTAAGAAGTTAAACGGGAGCGTTTCATTAATTAGAACCTGCGTATATTTTAACTGTAACTTCAAATTTGAACGATACTTTGGTTTCCTCTTTGTCCACCGGTTCAATAATAAATCACGTTCTTTATTTATTGGAAAGACGAACATTCGACTGAATTAACTTGGCTCGTTTGGCGAAAGGATATTGTTTGAATTTCATGGCAGATTGTACAAGGCCATTCAGTTTCAAACACCACACAAAACAGCTTTGTCGCGTGCAACTGTTGTCCAAAAACAGCGTTTCCGCGGTACGGTTTATTAATACTAAAAATTGGTAGCTTGTACACAATATTTGGACAAATCACTCAGTAATAATTAAAATACGTCGTCTGACAACAACAAGCTGCCTGAGGACAGTTTATACTGCAGCACATAGCGGGGCAAACCGTTACACCAACGCATTCAGGTACAGGTGGCGGTACATAGGATGTCGGTAGGAAATCGTCGTCCACCGAATATTCATCTATTATGTCGTACGGTGGGTATGGAGGTCCATAACGCTCCATAGAAACTGTATCGTATCCCATTGGTTCATTGTATTCGTGAGGGTAGTGTGGGTGTCTTCGTAGTTTAGATATTGGACGGAAGCACATTCCACTTATGCATCGTTCCCCTACGCCACACTGAGCTTGGCTATAGCATCTACGCTCAGTTGGTTGGCCCGGAACGCAATGGTATTGGATACAGACTGATTGTCCTTTGCATTCTTCTTGAAAATTACAGCTTCTTGAACCAGGAATACCTAAACAGCAGCTACCATGTTGCCTGTTAAAATTTCGCAACAACAACAAAGCGACATTATTATTGGTGCGTGTTGTAGTCGTTTAACTTGGAGGTCACCTATGCTTTCTAAACAAAATATGAAGCATTTTAGTGCTCACATTTAAAACCCCAATGCGAGCATAACCTACGCATCAAAGAAGGTACTGTATTTTTTGAAAATGTCTGCTTCTCAAAAAACTGTTACAATTAACTAAGCATTCTTAAATAATTGTGCTTAGTCAAGGGTGGCTTATTTTGAATTTCTGCCCATATTTCACTATCTACATTGTCGCTGCTAAGAAATTTGTATTCGCTGAATTTTTTTTCAGAAGGACAATGGAATGATATGATTTAGCATTCACATTGCAGTGACGCGGAATACGACTACTACGCCGCCTCGGACGTTGACCATACGTAGACAAGCTTGATGCACATTTCTGAGGGTTGCATTATTTGAGTCGTTGTCCTAATTAGGCAAACGTTTCACTAGCCAGCCGATCTATCATTAGAGAGAATTCCATTTTAAGAACTTTACAGAAAACTTTACAGAATTACAGAAAGAACTTACTCATGATTTCATAGCACTTAGCAAATTTGCATCCTCTTCCTTGTTGACGTAAGTCGCCACTGTTTGTTCTACAATTGATGTCACTTCTACAGGAGCCCATAGCAGGCAGCGGCCTTGCACGTATACATTGAGTAGCAAAGCACAAAGACCTTCGGCCAGGGCAATCGACGTGCCTTTGGCAAGCCTCTATAATCGTGAAACTCTTAGAAATTTTAAACGATTCACTGTTCGACTTTATTGCATCCTACTTGCGGGCAGTTCCCTTTTATAAACACAACTTTGAAATGAGGTGTACCCTTTTGCCTTTCCAGTAAAAATATAGTTTATTGTTCGCGGTATTGGGGACGCACAATTCCCGCCAAAGACGGAACATATGTTATCCCGACAGCTACAGACAATAAAATGGTATTTTTCGTCAGCAGACAGAAACTATTACATTACCAACACCCATTATTCCACGGGATAAAACTCGCGCGATTGTCACCTAATTAGGAAAGGTCTTTGTTACACGACGTTATGTCCCGCGATAAACTTACCTACGCTTAGGAGTTGCTGCAATGGCGTAAACAAAACTAACGCAATCATTAGTTGCCACATTTCGACAATTGTTTTCTGAGCCAGTTTCACAGAGCAGTCGTTATATAATCTTTCACTATCCTGTTGATCTTGACTGCGGTTAACGGCGTTTCAGTGTACACGCACAGAGTCAGATTGAAGTCAACTGTTGAAGAGTGACGGAGGTACAAAGTAAGTATTTGCATAGAGGCAAAAGGTGGTAGAATTCCCGGCGTCAGTATTTACATAATGATGGACGATTAGGCAATAAGCAAATTTGTATCACCGAGAGCACTTTGCATTGCTTGCGCAACAAACACCTGAACACATTCAAGCATCGACAACTGACCTACGCACACATAATGGATACAAGAAAGAACATAGCTTATCACAGCAGTTTGCATTGTTAATGAGAGGAGCACTATTGTTACTTCGTCATCGTCACAGTACCGTTTCTTCATTTTCAAAGATTTATGAAAGTCGTAGCCTCAGTTGGTAAGAATTTTAGTTCTGACAAGAGACTGCCCACACATTGTTACAGCCATTTTCGAAACAAGTTTGTTTTCATCCCAAGCGCACTACGCGAAAATGAAACATGTCGTGGCAAAAATATCAAAGGCGGGGAGTTGGTAAGCTCTCGAAACTCATTTCTCGCGGCCCTTTTGTTTGCATATCTTCGTTCCCTTTCTCGCGCAGGGAGACTTCGAAGCTAGTGATTTTTGGTCAAGACTATTTCTACGATACATCCAGTCAAATTCTGGGAGACATGGCGGGATAGAAAATGACAATTAAAAACATACATTCTTCATAAACATTTGGAATGGCTGTGGATGCGTAAAACCACTTGCCAAGTTCTGTGAAACGAACCTTCTTTTAAATCAAATTTTCCGTGAAATTCTGTATCATTTGAAAAGTATTGTGCCCGAACTGCTAAGCTAAGCAGAAAGTATTATACATTTTCCGGTTCTCTTTAGCCCAATTACCGCGGAACTGCTTTATAATGTCCTGCATATCACTTAGTAGATACTACCGTACTCTACACTCATTTTTTCAACGCCTTCAGTATCTTCTAGTCTGGATGCCAGCGAAAACGCTTAGACCACGTTAATTCAAACAAAGCTTCAATCACGTACGGCATGGGCGCCAATGTTCTTTAATAAGATAAACTGGTCGTGTGGCCCCCACTACTGAACAAGGTTGTGTCTGTGACCACGTTAACGCGCAATATGTTAATGACATTTATATGAGTAATAACTGCGCGATTTTAAAAAATAAAAAAAAACCGAGCTTACCAAACAGCTGTTTGCCGCAGGTTCAAACTGCAGCCGCGGATCGGTTCTCTTCATATGGCTCATAAGTAGGGTGTACATAAGCGTCCACAGATTTAGGCTATCAGCCAAATGAAGGTAACGCCGGCAGCGACCCGGAGGGGTGTAATCGCTGCAACTAACTGTCTTGAATTCAAATCGTAAAGAACGGTCAACCAGAAGTATAGTATAACCGATGCGCAGGCTATCGTGCATACACTTTATCTAGATATCTACAATCCGAAGATGAGCGCTTTCGACTTGTACACAGGCCATTTTGAAAATACTGCTCTCATCATAAAACTTCTGCAAATGGTCCATTCGGAAAGCCGCACGCAATAAAGATACTTTTTGCGGAGACATGAAATTACTGAGCTCAGTTTAAAAGGATTATTTCCCCGCACTGCCCAACTTAGGCAGTTCGCCTTGTTGATGAATTCGTTCTGCCGCAAATAACGAAGGAGAAACTTAGGGGGTTTCCAAAGTTCAAAGACGTGTTATCGAGCAGCCAATATTTAAACAATGTTAAGTAATGCTCGAACGCAGGTTTCTTCGGTTCGTCGATATTTCTTCCCCGTCAATGGCGTTTATGAGCTACGATATACATGTACCTGCAAATCATATTACTATATACACGTCACTCCTTTCGCTGTTGCAAGCAAAAGATCTATCGAACTGATGGCTTAGGTTTGCGCTCGCATGTGTACGGCCAACTTACAGGCTGTATAAAGGGTACGAATCTAAAGACGCAGTTGGAATTCCAGCGAAACCACATCCCGTAAGTTGGTTGCTTGGCGTTTTGAAGCCACGTAAATTTCATTAGTGTATTTCGCCTGTATAGGAGATAGGCTTGCAAGCGTGTATAGCTAAATATTTTTCCACTCTTCAGAGTTTTTTGCTTACCTTTTTTAGTCGTAGCGTTCGCATTTCTGTCCTAGTCAAACCTAGGTTAGCTTTGTCACTCATCCTTCGGAGCTTGTCTTAAAAAATTAACGTTCCATTGCTACTACTCAAGTATGTCTGAAGAGGAGATCAGCACAAGTTACAGCAGCTCACGTACTGCATACTTTTTTAGGCAACAAAGGAGTGCTGGTGCAACATTCCCCTGCTGACAGCAATGACATGATTAGCATCTAAGCTTATGTTGATACGTTAAAAGACTGTGACCGTCTGTTCTTCCGGGAACCCAGCCTGGCAAACACGTTCGTATTCCCATATATCAAGCGCTCCATACCGAGTCCTTCGACCCCCGGAGAAGACCGTAATGTAGGCACAACGAGACCGCAGCTGAACTAGGCAGACGTTTCTGGATCGTCCATACCTTCACAATGTTCATTCATCCTTCATTGGTCACCCACGTGTGCCGAGTTTATGGGCATTGATGTAATGATTGTCAAGAAATCGTTTGCCTGCACTTCGTACCTGCAAATATCTTAACGATTACGATAGACTGGCTACAGTTTTGTAGTCGTTTTGCCCAAGTGACGATCAATTCCTCTCCGCTCTACAGCGTCTTTATAACCCCATTGTGAGCTGGTATCAATTTCTAGCTCTGAAATGGCTGATGGCGGATCAGGCATGAACCGAAACCTGCATTGCGCTTTTCTTCAAAATAAACGCTTAGTATAAAAGAGACAGTTTGTCGTAACGCACAATCAGGCACGCCGACAGTATGGTAGGTAGGCTGAAGCGTGACGTCGAACAAGCCAGCTCGCGAAACACAGGCAACTTGTTTTTCCGAATTTTGAATGTATAGTACTTGAAAATCATCTTGCCTGTATTGATGCGATTGGGCAATGACGCGATGACGAATTTTTGAAAATAGGCTAGTACATTTTCATAACCGCGATCTTTACGGAATTGCCCGTTGCAGAGCAGTAATTTATTGAAAGAAATTGTGGAGTGCAGGAGTACATACGTGCTTTATTAGACTCGGTAAGCATATAACGGAAAGTAGGTTCCTAGTTACAGTAATCGATACCGTCCGCCTTTCCTGCTTCGCAGGTACGTGTATGTCCGTAGACGCTACAGAAATAAATTCCCAAAGCTCTCTGAACCCAACTGGTCCCATCATCAGCGGGGCCAAACGTGTACGCTGCTTACCAGTATTGGAAAAGGAAGAAGAAAATTTAATTGCAACAGTACAAGAAGACAGTCACTTCAACAAAGCAACGTAAAAATTGTGTACTTCACAGACTAGCGGAGCTTCCGTGGAAACTCAGCGGCGGTAGAGAACCTTTTTGTGTCGTTGAAAGGGTTTTGTAAAAAGAGCTCTGTGCTGTGCTGTGCTGTGCTGTGTGTTCATCACTTAGACGACACAGAAAGACTCGCACTCAGCACTAGACGGCGACGACGAAAATTGTTATCTCGCCACCTATGCGTATACAAAGCGTTCTAGACTTTGGGAGATATGAATAAGAAAACCGTGTGCAGGACGCAATGAACTATGAATACAAATTGTTGCCTGAGTAACAAATCACCAAAGCAAGCGACCTTCTCATTCATTGGCAGTCGCGCCTTTGCGCGCACACAAACCAGTGGACGACGACGTTCAACACCAAACTTGGAGGATACGATAACGCTATTGCGATCTCTCACCTTGTCGAGCAATTGCTATTACCATTTGGCGTATTGTCCTTAGTGACAACCGGACCCCAAATACGTACAGTGCCATCGTCGCTACAAGACGCTAGCATGGACGGATCGGTAGGATTCCAGCAGGCGGCATTGACAACCCCGCTATGACCTTTTAGGACTAAAATTGCCTCTTCCGATTCCCGCTGCCATACGTACACGTTCCCTTCTAAAAAAGGAGAGAAGAAGAAATTTACTTTTTCAAAAAAAAGTAGTACCTTCGCTTCCGCTGGCTAAGTAGCGCTCATTGGCACCGCCAAAGCAGCTGAATATGGTGTAATAGCCTTGACCACCTCCACGATAGCGTCGTACGAGCGTCCCAGTTTCGAGATCCCACAAGTGTAAGCCTTGCTGTGCAACGCTGCATAATGCGTACCGCTCGCTTTTGTCAATGCAGAAGTACATAAGCGAAGCGTCTTCCTTTATCCTGCAATATACCAATCATGCATAAGCGTAAGCGTCAACAAGAAGAATAAGATGACAATGGAATACACGTACACAGTACGTTCCGTGAGATCGTCGAAGCAATAATTACGGATCCGATTGTGCGTATCGGCGGCAAGCACATTTCGTCCATCGTGCTTACAATGGGCTACTCGAACGCGGATGCCTTCCCACGTTTCGACAATGTTCCCTTCGACGTCCTGTTTAATAATAAGAATAGTATATATAAACAAGAAAGGTCGACGTTACCGTTAGGTAGAACTGACCCCTGGTGCCACCGCATACCATTCTCAATCCATCGCTATGCCACGAAACGCAGCTGATGCTCTCGTCCGGCGAGTGCGTAACTTTTTTGTGAAGCGTTCCGTCGCTCATTTTCCAAATCCAAAGGTCGGCACTCTCCTCGGAGCCAACGACTGCTAATAGCTCATCGTCGGGCGACCAGGCAAAATAGGAAGCGCCAAAGACGTGACCTTCAAGGGCGAACAACTTTGTCAGCCGTCGCGTGGTCGAGTCGACCTCCCAAATGAATACAATTCCATCCTTGGAACCAGTGGCCAATCGCTTTCCGCTATTCGAAAAGCGACAGAACCACACCTCGTCCGAATGGTCCGTAAGAATTTGCGTCGTTTCGTAGGGGAAGTCCGTACTGAAAACGAGAAAAAGGAGCATTCGTCCCAAGTACAAAAAAGGAACAATTTTGAAAAAGGGAATATCTCACTCAGGGCACACGTGGTCCAATAGCAGAGAATCATTTCCCAGCCGGCGGAGCGACGGTTCGCCGGCAATATTGTGATATAGGCATTTCTTCCATTGCAACTCAATAGCTTGATGAATCAACGCTTCAAGCCGTCGCGGAGGTAATATTACCGAGGCGGGTAGGTATTCTGCAAATTCAAAACACAATTGGTTATGCAAATACTAATTGACGATATAGCAAGAAGAGAAAAAATAACTTTGCAATTTGTCCATAAGCGCATTTCGAGCTGCCGTAATGGTTTCCCAATTTGGCATTGTTGGACCGACGCAACGAGTGCAATCCATAAGCAGGCTAAAAACCCAATCGACTTTAGCTAAGTACAAATAGCGAAAGGGGAGGAATGTTTTGCGACCAACCACGCGAGTTCCTGAAGTCTTTCCTTGTTGTAGCGTAGCGGCATTAAATCCTTGCGCAGTACCATCAGGGCGTCAACGGCTCGACCCGACTCGTACAATTCAAGATACTTCCGTTCCAAAATAAGAAAACGCATTTCCACAGTATGCCAAGGCTTTGCTACAAAATTGCTTAGACCTTCAAGACTTTCCATAGCCTCAAAAAAAGACGTAGTACGAAATTGCAATTGGGCTTTCTAATTTACCGAACTCCAATCCCCGGTGAGCACTTCTTCGCGGAATTTGGTCGCCAAAGGATTTTCTATGGTACACCCAGACTCCAGCGTCAATACTTTCACTGTTTCGCTAAAGAGGGAAAAAAGCACTGCTTACGAGGCACTTTTGAAAAATCAAAACTTCTTCTCATCATCTCCGGTGAAATGGAGACTCGAACAAACTTTTTTATTGCCTACAGCTTAAGAACTTATTTGAAATTTGAATTTTGGTCATTGTAACTTGACCATCCTCTTAGGTCAGCTACAGTAATCACATGTGAAGTTCGAACCAAAAATTGGGCCGTCTGCTTTGGCATTAATGAATTGCAAATGGCTGACAAAGACTTTGACGAATGCCTGCGTAGGATTGCAATGCTTAAAAGCTGCCAAGCTTCAAAGCGTTGCTGAAGAAAATAGGGCGGGCTTTCGCTGTACAGACGTTGCTTTACTCAAACGTAAAACCGGTCAACTTTGTCTAGTCAAGCCTAGAGCTAATGGTAACCTCAATGACTGTGCGGTCATTTCGCCAACGCTTGTAGCCCAACTTAAAGGAAGCGTTTCGAATTGTGGCCAAGCAAAGCTGTCCAAAAGAGCCCGCAGCAAGTTGCAACTCGATCATGTGACCAAGCAGAGACGTGATTTTACGAGTAGTCCAAGTTGCGCGCACACACAGTGTGTGTTCCCACCGACGGAAAGAAACTCGTTCTCAATAGCAGCAGCAGCTCATGAACACAATTGGTCTCCCAACCAGACCGGGGACCTCTTTTGTTCCGCGTCCCACCCCGAAGCCCGTCTCGAAGGCTTCGAATTAAATTCATTTACAAAAGCTAAACAAGACAAAAAAAAAGAGAAAGTAAAGTACAAGTTATTCGGGTTGACGCAGCTTCCCGAAAACGTAGTTACGCTTAGGCAAGTTGGGAATTGATTGCCCTTCACCCTTTGCAGGAGACACAACGTCAGCAGCAAAACAATTCTGGCTATCTGTTGACGGTGGACGACGATTCGTGATGAATTCACTTCGTTGTCTCTCTCTCAGCTCTGCACGTGATCAAAGCTGCAACGCTAAGGCTGATTAAACAAAATTCGAAAATGCGTAAACGGCCTATGCTCATTTCCGCTTTGCTGTGACAAATAAGTGCGTGGTCGCCTCTGTGAAATAGCAAAGCGGGGGGAAAATCGCTAAACGAATGCAAAATTAAACACAGCTGAATCATGTGACTTCCAGATAAATTTACATATTCATGTAATATGGCAAAAAGACATCGTCGCAGCTTGATTGGCCACCATCTCACGAGATAGTAAAGGAACGCCGCTCTGCTGTGCCAAATAGCTCCCCAAAAGAGCCTTGTCAATTGGTTCGTCCCATTCGGCTACGTTCGCTCGGTGGTCGCTAAGCTGTTGACGATTAATTTTTAAAACTTTGAATTAGGCCACGCGAGGAAACCGAGAGAGACATTTCGCGACAATTGACATATCTCAAAGCAAAACAAATCCAACTTGGCAAGACGTAGTGCAACAATAAAACGGCCATCCTACTAAGGAGCCCCCAACGATATAAAGGATGGTTTCGGTTTTACCGTCGGCAAATTGGGCTGATCGAATGGCCAATCATCCTACGTGAAAAGATTTACTCTTACGAGGCAATAATGCACCATTGACAGGCCCTTCGAGTCATTTTCGCCTGTCGCCGACAAACATATGCACAGTGAGAAATCGATCACCGAACGGCTATTCCAAATAAAGAACAGATGGCAATCTGGCATACTGCTTATACGCGCGTAGGGTACATTGGCCTAAAGTCCAACGCTTATTAGCTGTCGTTGGCGCAGAATTGCATAAAGCGACTCGACCAACAAGCAAAACAGGCCCTGCAATGAAGCCATCATTATGCAAGCAGCTGACTTTTGCAAGAGCAACTAGCGCGCACATGCACAGCTGGGCGCCGGGTGCATATATACAACATTAGGAGAGCGTCTAAATTTAGCCAACATGAATTAGCGAAAAGGCGCACGTTGTGACAAGGACTGCTTTAAGCCAACTGCCAAAAATGGACATCAAAATAATAGATGCACAAGCAAACTGGATTCACTTTGACGTCATACGTTGGGCTGTCAATCCCTTTTTCAACAAGGTAACATAGCAAGCTGCTGCTATCACTGCCTAATATGGCGAAAGCGTAGTAGCTAAAATTAATTGCAGTTTAGTCTAGCAAAAGGAAGAGTGAATTAGACAATGCTCTTACTCCCTCAAGGAAAGTCTGTTTTCGTTCACAAGCGTGCCTGTAATATAAGCATATAGCAACTACGTTCGATTCTATTAGCTTAGAGATAATCTTCAATATTAGCTTTGCATTCTGCTATGAAGTGCTTCCCCAAAGGTGGACGTAAAATCAATTTGTAGGTCTTATTCACAGTCAGTTTGCTAAATAAAAGTCAGACGTACAAATTAACTTTACGCACACACTGACCGATCCAAAATTGGCAACTACCCGTTGAGATAATTGAATAAATGACCAACAGCCAATAATTTCAACGAAATTCACACTATAATACTTCCCGCTGCTGCCATAGATCGGCGAATCTGTTCTTGACAACATAATTTAGACGAAAACGCGTAAAACCCATTTCGGCATCGTTGGAATTAAAAGAGGAAGTCAGTTTAGCAATTGCCAAATGTCGCTCCCAATGGACGCCATTAAATGGGACAAAAGAAAAGGCCTTCAAGCGTATTTGCAAAAAAAGGACAACGGAGGACAATAGCGAACCGCCTATTTGGGAACGCGACCAAGCTTGGCGCGAACACTTGAGATTGTGCGCATTCGAGACTACAACGAAACGACTGGCAAACGCACTGACCAATTTGAAACTTTGTTCCCAAATTAGAAATGTTACACAATACAATAAAAAGTGGACTTATGGATACAAGATTTGCTATCGGAGGGAAGAACAGCTGATCATATGCTACTTAAATCGATGCTTTTCATGCAAGCAATTCGACTGAGCTGGCGATCATTGGCTCCACGTCTGCCCCAGACTTAATACACTAACACTGAGCTATTGAGAAGCGGAATCTCTGCTGATACTGAGACTTTAATAAATTAGCATACTATCTCGAAACCGAGTATTGTCGCTGGGCAAAAAGGACGCGCCAAAGAAGGCATACACTTAATAAGGGGCAACAAACAACACTTGAAACGTTGGCAACTCAAAAAACGAGAACAATAGAGCGAAAGCGACACTCGAACATTACCCCGAACTGCGCAGCAGCGCAGTTTGACAAAATTGGAGAAACGCCATTAGTTTTGTTGTCGTGCGGAAAAGACGAAAAAAACATCTCAACCTATTGAGCTTTTCCTGCCGGTGGTGACACCAATCAGTTTTGCAACTACGTGCGCTCGACTACTTTTTTTTTCCCAAACGCAATGCAAAAGCGTAAGCGAATACGCAATTTTTGGAAGACTGCAAAATTTGAAAAAAGAAGATATAACAACAAAACAAAGAGGGGAAGAAGAGAGTATTAAGCGTTTGGTCGACCAGGCAACAACGCCTGTTGTCGTCGTCGTCGTCGTCGATCGTTGCAAAGTCAATTGAGTTTGTATTGTCAAGTATTCCCGAACGACTGCTTATGCTCATTGTTTGCCTGCCGAACAAGGCGACAACATTTTGAAAATCATTCAAACCAATAGGCGCCCCCCAAAAGCGTACATAGCCTCCACCGTTGGGGAGGCGGCTAAAAGTGGACAACGCTTATGGAACAATAATGCTAACAATGGGGGCTAACATGTCGGAAGAATTTTTGAAAAATTGAACCTTAGACATTTCGCCAATCAAAATGGTTAAAATGCCTGTGTCTAAGCTGCGTTGGTCCAAGACGGCCAACGCTTATTGACAATATGTCAGAGCATGTTGCGCAAACGTCAGCGATCGATGAGCAAACGCAAAAAGTGATCTAAAGAACTGCTCAACGATGGAATACTCTCTCTCGTACAGCAGCAGCGAAGAAAGGAGAATAGATATTATTGCGAGTAAGTAAGAAAAAAAAGAAGGAAGAGAAAAATTACTTACGAAAGTCCAATAGTCTTCAAGTATTGGGCTATTATCCGTAACAGTTCACTGTCGGCTCTATCGTATTTGATCGGTGGAAACCGTTGGATATTTAAACCATCCGCATTCCATACGGTATAGCCATTTTCGCAACGAGGCGAAGTGCCATTGCAGGCATGCACCATTTTTTTCAACCTTGAGGCAACAGTGCCGGACGATGGTACGGTCATATGCTGAGATAAATTGTGACATGGCGTTGAGGAGGTGGTCGTGTTGCTAGGACTAACGCCGGCACTGGGTGGATTACTAACTAGAACGTCAACGTGTAACTGATCCTGCATTCGGGGTCGCTTGACCGGCGGAGGCGACGACGGTCGCGATAGATTGGTGCCACCACTAATACCAACAACAGCGGAACCACTTGCAATTGAAGAAGAAGACGACGACGACGACGAACTGACGGAGACGACAACTGGTCGCGGGTCCCCCGTTGCCGCTGCAACTGCAGCGGCTTGTTGCGTTGAAGGCACTGACGAATCCAAGTCAACGCCTCCTTCTCCTGCTGCTGTTCTGCGGTTCGAAGAACGGCAACTTTCCTCACTACTACTGGACTCTTCCAAATGCACCGGATTTAGCGGCTGATCGACGGAGGCCAGATTGAACGACGACAGAGTGATTCGAATCGCCAGCACAAGAGCACAACGGTGAATCGAGGTCCAAGACTCGCATCAAGCAATATATGAGAACTGGCTTTTCCGAACGGCTCCGGTGCAGAACAACGTGCCTACTAGAGCTTTGTGGCCTTAGCGTAGTGTGTGTGTCGTTTGCTGCTAAAAATTAACCCGGGTCACCGTCGACAAACACCCTCCAACGATAGCGCGCGCGCCATTTTACGGAACAATACGATTGCCCAAGCTCGCCGTTTGGTCTCGAAGGCTTTTAAAGAAAATTTACAACGCCTCCGAACCGATTCCCTAAGTCAAATGGTACAATATGGCTCGGCCGACAAGTAGAGCTGTAAAGAAAACGATCACCGCCGCCACGTCAGTTCTGAAAACACCACCGTGCCGGTGCGCGCTAGCGGTACAGTATAACAAACGCATAACCAACCTGCATTCCTTAAGTACCATGCTACCGTAAGCTAATTCAGCCGAAAATAGCGTACACGGCTGCAGCCCAGCCGCGGCCAATCGTTGCTAGTCTGTTTATTTTTTGCGCTCCCCTACAGCGCGGCAAGGCAATGCAAGGAATAAAAAGCGTAGCACACATAATGACGTTGGTCGTTGACGGAGAACAGCCGGCGGGGCGCCTCCATGAACGTCATTGAAGCTTAACCTGCCGCCAGCACTATTTGCCTCTTCAATGACGGCAACGGCGGACAATATTTTCAACGTCAAAGCGAAGGTAAACAACAAGGCAAAGAAGAGCGACAAATAAGCAAAGGAGGGCGACACTTTAGTTCTGTATCGATGGCCCAAAGCCATTGAGGCTCCACTGGGCGGCGGTAGCGACGAAAAAGGCGAAAGCAAGGAAAAAAGTTGTATACTCAGCAAGCAAGGAAAAACAAAAGGCCACAACGAGACAACTTGCCGAACTGAGCGCACGGACAGCTGACTGCTCGTGACGCTTCATCGACGTCCAATTGGCTTGCGAGCAGACGAGCCTGTTTGGCGAAATTGCGTCTACGGTACGAGTTCGCAGGATAGATGCGTGGCAAAACTTGTCCGCATTTGCCGGTTCCAATCGGCAAATGGAACGTAACCAATTCTCCACCCGTTCAAAAAGAGCAAACAGCGGACAAATTTTGACGGATGCGTCGCGCGGCTATCGCTTTCCCCGAGCGATTGCGCGCGTAAATAATACCATATTCAACATCGCAACGCAATTTTTCAAAAAAAAAAAACGTCTTCCTTCAAGTTCAATTCACAGTGTTCGCATTGCGCCAAAAGATTCTTTTGACACTTAATGATTGTCAGGTTACGTTATACCGTAACCAAAGTCCGCGCTTCTGTTTTTTCAACCGAAAAAAACTAATTGCGCCTATTGCGTGCGGCTTTTTGAACAACATTAACGACTGGTCGTCGCTTATCCTGCCTACTACGTTTGCGTACGCAGACGCAGGTGTGCTTTTACTATCTTTTTATTATAATCTGTCGGGAAATATAGGTTGCGCTCTTTGATGACTTGTCAATGTCGCTTGGGAGCTGCTTCGTGAGAGCAAAGTGTAGAATAGCTGCAGTAGTGCTTCGAATGGCCGAATATCGATTTGATCGAATAGATTCCTATTTCTGCTGTCCGTAAAGTGCTACTTGGGCGATTAGCACTCGTCTTTGTACTCCTATTCACTTGTCACGACACGACTCTGACCTTGCAAAGAAGGGCTTCAACCATAGCCTACCGTATTCGTCTGTTGGTGAATTCACTTTTCAAAAATTCAAATCATCAGTTTGACTTCTGTCCCCGCCGCACAGAGGATGACGTTGACGTTCTTATCAACGAGCTGCATTTTTAATTCCATCAATTGTTTGTCTACTTATTATTGTTGTCTGTCGTTTGTTGGCAAGAAGGTTTCCTGCTCCGCCATAGGCTACATCAAAGTTGGCTCAAAGGCGGCTTTTGTTCCTCGCTGAAAAATGTGGCCTATATTGTATAAGGCCAAAAGACTTGCTTTTGCACAAGTGACGTTTCGGTGAAATAATACCTGCGCTCACAGTGGACGACGGTGAAGTGAAAAAAATGTGACAGCTATGAACGCTGTACGACCTATGGGACATCCATACGGTCTCGAACATTCGCTTCCAAACGTAATTGTTGTACTCTCTCGTAGACGCCGCCTCTGAATCTTTTGAACAAAGGCAACCTTGAAGGGCAGCTCTGTCACCGTAATTCAAGTTTTCAAAAACGCACGAACGCTAATCCGTAGAAAAAAGAGACAAGAAAACAGTTGCCCTTTCAGAACGCCTTCTGTGGTTGCCATCAAAGCAGTTTGCCTCGTTGAAAAATGACCATACGCCTTTGCTTTGCGTTGGCATTTCTTCCTTGTTGTCTATGCTTAGGATTCCTATACGCAGGTACATAGCATGCCCATATATTGATTCGCTCAGTTCAAAAGTCAGTCTATTCTTGCGTAGGCATATACTCGCCATTCAGGCCACCAGTTGCACCAGGCTTTGTGCCCTATCCGGGTCCATGTATACCAGGCGCCATTGGATGTCCAGCAGGTGGAGCTCTTTTTAAATTTTAGCCATCCATTTTCAACAGTGTAATTAAGGAGCTATGTACCCGCCAGCTGTTTGCCCGCCATTTGTGGGCCCAATACCACCATTTGCACGTCATGCTTGTCTCTTACCTCGTCATTGTCCCATTGGAACACGTTGTTGTATGACCAGGTTTGGCCGACGTTGCTTGCCAGTTGCAGGTTGGTGGTAGCGGCTACAAACCATAACGCGAACAGTATCAGCGAATCGGTTGATTGTAAATTCAACCAATGGAATAGTCATAGCAAGCTAACGGATTTCCATACTTTTCCCCATTGTAAATAGCAGCGATTGTTTTAGGTTTAGCTTCCGATAGGGTCCTTTGCTGAAAAGGATAAAATGATTGGAATTGCAAAGCTTTGTAATATCGCACGCATCTACCCCATACTCATTAATAATTGTTGCTTACAATTCGCGATCGTTCGTTAATGAACTTTTTTTGGTAAAAACCAAGAAATGCACATAACGAAAAGAAGTGTAAATTGGTCTGTCTTCATTTATGCTTTTGTAACAATCAACAATGCGTTCATTTTCATTTTCACTTGATGTTCTGTGGCCTAAAGGTCGTACACAGGAAACGTAATCAGCAGCAGATCAGCGGAGCGTAATAAACTGGAACGCTGAGGTGACAAGCAGCTTGGCTTCAATGAATGATTACAATGCGACTACGTGTGCGGAACAACCTCTATCGATATGCAGTGTATCTGTTGCAGCGACTTACTGTAGCAAGCGTAAGTACAATATGACATCCATCAGAAATTATATTCATGACAAAGCAATAATGTTTACCTCAACGTTGTATAACATAATAAAATAGTTTGCATAGCCTAAAATAAGCTGTCAAATGTTCTTCAAATTTCCCAGTTCAATAACAGAGAGTCTGTTTAATAAAGTGAACTGATATCATCATCATCATCACACGGACGAATTCTTTCCCATTGCAATTACTCGAACAGAAAAAGTATTAACAGCTTTTAAGCAAAACTTCATCAACGACGAGAAGTTGTCTGCATTTAAATGCATAGAACCGACTTTTGGAGTAATCAACGTTGACTAAGAGTGAAACGACTTTCAGCCTTCACTGTTCGATTTACTAACGTCAATGTTTTTTTAAATTGCGTACGTTCGAGTTCTCAAAACTTCTGATAATTCTTCATATTGTAATCGATTGTTCAGAAGCGTACAACTAAAG
This sequence comes from Trichuris suis, assembly GCA_000797535.1. Classification (NCBI taxonomy): domain Eukaryota; kingdom Metazoa; phylum Nematoda; class Enoplea; order Trichinellida; family Trichuridae; genus Trichuris; species Trichuris suis. Next base: position 1,023,015 of record KN538394.1, on the reverse strand, counting down.
CCAAGAAATTCCCAAAGGTCAAAGCAACCTGCTTGAACTAATATAACTTCGATCAAAGTGTCAATAGTTTGGTTGCCGCATCTCGAAATTATCCAACAACTTAAAAATCTTCATTCCAAAGCAATCAATAACCTCATTGCCCTAAAGTTATGCAAATTTTCCACGCTGACTTACATACGCGTTACAAAAATTCCTATGCTCACGTAACTGTGATACTGAAAAAGAAAGGTAGAAACGAGTGGAGTTGCTTTTTTAAGTTTTAAACCATATTTCCTTGGTTGCCCCACTTTATTGATCACTCGATGTGGATCCGGAAAGGATGAAACCGGTTCAACAAGTTGTTAACCCATTTTGGAACGTATGCGGGCCATCATCCCGCAATGTTCCACTTAAAGCACCCATTGACTTCAAAAATAAGTTAAGCGATTGTTCTTACGCTCATATATTTAGCGTTGCGCTAACGTGCACTTGCGTGATGCTTAGCAGACAAGTTTGAAAGACATACCTTTACCTTCGTAGATGACAGTGTTGCATTTCGTGAGCTGAACACCAACCATCTTTGTCAAGTGTTCACAACATCAAGCGTTGACGCAACACATTCACGTGATACATCGTTCTTTGTTACATTGTACTTTTAAGCATTCGTAGGGACATCTGCGCCTGAAATGGAAGCTACGAAGAAAACGGCCGAACATTATGTAATGCCATCTTTGCCGAAACAACCCCTCACAGCAGCCTAATTTCATTTTGAGCTTCTAAGGAGTGCTTATGTCTGTACGAAGAATGGTATTTCATAAAGCAAGAAGTTTTATGCTTATCAGACGATGCATTCATCAAGCCAATAGTCCATTTAACTGAAAGTGCTCGCAATAAGCATTTGCTGTTTATGCAAACATTGCGGATAAGCTTTGAAAACCTGCAACACTTTACCAGCATAATTCGAGAGAGCCGAAAATGGATTACTGTAACCTTAACTTCATTAGAACTTATCAAAGTAAAAATGGTGAAAAGGACGCGTTTATCTATCCAAATGGGTCAATCACAATTGATCACTCACTGGCACAGATTTTAAATAGTCGTCCTGTTTGGATTGACGAAAAAAACAACAGGCTGTATAGCAGCCTGTTGTCAGCTGCTGCTCCTATCGAGCCTCCCTTAACTCGTGATCAACCCACCTATACGCGAGGCCTATTCATAAGCACGTTGCCCCAGAAGGCCAGTTCTTCCAATAACCAATACTTTCTATCATAATCAGCACAACAACTCGCTCAAGACAAAATTAATCTGCCACAATGAAACGGCTATTATGATTTTTAAAGCGAATTCAAGTCTGCAGTTCACCAAAGAGGCTCGTACGCTTTTTGAAATGGGAATTAAACTGTTTCAAGAAGAATGAAAATACTACAACCCGGTCTTACCTACCTGTAAGACAAAGCATGCAGGATGCTGGTTTTACTGCAGCGGGTTTTGCAGTAGCTTGGCGCTCGTACACACTGGCCACCTATTGAACAAAGGCGCTCTTGAAGGTCGGCTCTGATTCCAAAGGTCTAAAAAAGATTCCTTTGTCCGAAAACATGCTCGAGCGATAACAATTGGCACTAAATCACCGTTTCTGACTTTCTTGAAAGTGCATCTGCGCACTGTGTAAATTCTAGCATCTCACCTTTGACTTGTAACCTGATCTGGGCTAAAACCGTTCGCCCGATTTGAGCAAACAGCTTTGAACAATGCCAGCGTATGGTTCCAGCGTTTGACGAAAATATTACAACGAATTATTCGATAAACCACAGTAACGTAATAAGTGATTGTCAAGCTACGCTATTGTTTGCCTTCGATTAATCTGAAAACCTATACTTTCCTAGGATTAAAATCCCGGAGTGGCATGCAAAGAAGTGCTCAACAATCGTAACAGCATTCTGTTTCCTTAACTGAGGTCCACGAAAAGTATTCGGGAAACTATTATTGCCTTTTTACGTTAGGCTGTTGTTTTTGTAAGTTTGTTACTGTTCTTGACAATTACTGTTACACTTGGAATGCGCGAAGTGCAGCAACTTAGATTTAGTTCATTGCATCAGAAAAACAGGCTAGTCGGCTTTTACCGTATACTCCAATACGATTTGCATGTACGGGCGCGAATGTATTCGGCCAGCATACAATTGCCAACACGCCTAAAGACAAAGCACGGAATTTTCGGGGAGAACAACTAGCCAGCTAATGTTACAGACGTAAGAGTTAACGTATGACGTAGAAGAACTGCAAGTTGTGAGCTGGCGTGCATTTATATTGCATTTCGTCAGACACATTTCGCTACAGACTCTTAATCCACACTTCTCCTGCACAGTCTCTTGGTAGCGCGTGTCCCTGGGCGATGCATGTCGTGAAACTTGTCAAATACGGGGCGTTTAGGCAGACAGCTAGACAAGCTTTCGCCGTACGCGTTGCCGTTTTTTCCATGAGATCTACGGCAGAATTGCGTACTCTCACTGCAGAGCCCGAAGAGATACTAGCAAAGCAAAATGGCGCGCGCAAAATCCATAATCAGTGTTGTTTGTCGTACTGTAATATTACTACGGGCAAGCAAACCTGATTATTGCTAAGATTACTGTGTCATTTGCGGGCAAATACAGGAAGAGATCCATTTGAATTTTTAGCATTCGATAACTGGCTTTGCGCGTAGCTATCTTATGTACTCTTTTAGTAGTTTTAACTTGAATTTTGTCCGCGTAGCTGTTCTGACGATGGATAATCTTTTGGCATCACTTCTCATTCCTGAAATTGTTTCAGGCAGTGATGCCATCGACCTTTTAGCCAATACGTGTATATATGCTGTACTCGGCGGACGCACTCGTACTGTCCAAGCATTCCCGTTGTCGTCTTGTCTTCGTTTTCCATCCGTCCCGACGTAATCTTTGTCCTCGCTGCTCACTTCCGTTGCTTGCTGGACAACGCAAACAGATCATAGCTCCAGGAGTGGATCCACTGTTGGCCAGTTGCTCGGTTTTGCTGAAGCCTTCTTGCGGTGACTATTTTAGGTGAGTTGAACTATCCTTAAATTGCCTAATCCATTTCCTCGCCTATTCGTTGGACTTGTTGGTCATCGCGAACAGTCTCGTTTTCGCGAGGCACAGTCATTTGCTGCGAGTGGTTTGACGCGGTTCCGTTAAGACATATGACTTGATTTGCGTAAATAAAGAAACACAACTGTTTAGGCGCGCTTAATAATTGTAATCCTAAGCTTAGCTTTGACCCAACTTATTCAGCTTCTAAAACATCTGACAGTGTGCCAGGAATGTTTGACATACGCGTCCAGAATCTTTATGGCACAACATTACAGTAGGAACTAAATGCCTTCAGGTACGTAAGCAGCTTAAATCTACCTGTCGGCTACAATTTCACGTCATGTATAGCCTATTTTGAAATGCTAACTTGGTTTTATGAAAATTCATGTATGCCTTAAATGCATTTCCCGCTTTAATTTCGAACGTGTTTTCATTGGTCGGTGCGAATTATTTGGTTCAATGATAAGCTACTAACTTTTTGAAAGTTTAAACCCTTTTTTTGCCTGTTTAGGACATACAAGCCTGGCGATAGTTTGCATATAGGCATTACTGGTATCGGCAGTGCCGTCTTATCTTGCGATAGAGGAAAGTTATGCGTGGACAGAGAAGGCTGGTCGGGATCTATAGTTGTCCTAAGGGCGGAGCAGCTGAATATCTCAAAGGAGCGCTGGAACCGGGTACTCTATCGTCTACAAAATACGCACAGTTGGTTACATTGCAAGTAAATGCGGTTGAGAGTGCAAATGCAACCAAATTTCTTATTTGCTCTTCAATTATAGAACCGACGTCTATAATTGTTTCGATTTTTTGGTTACATTTCTGAACACGGTTGCTCCATCAGTGTTTGAACGGAGAACAAAGGAAGATATAGTGTCCGAGTGGATAAAACGTAAGGTTGACGCACTGTGGTCATTTTGCCTGCTGTTTCGCTGGTGCTTATACGGAAACGGAGTTGTTATGATGGCCGATGATATGGAAGATGAATCGTCGGACGATCGTCTGCAAGATCAAAGTGACTTTATGCGTCATCAGTTGCACTTGTTTAAACACAGCTACACGACAGCTCGAGTTGACGCTGAGCAGACAAGTATGCAACTTGGGTTTGAAGAAGGTTTCGACGATTATTGCCAATTGGCTCGCCGTCTTGGAAAAGCCAACGGCGCCTTGGAAGCTCTACGTGCTGCACGTTCAAGCAGCCTTAATATGCAACGAGTCGAAGAGTTACATTCCTCCATTCAGAGGTGTTATGCAGAAATGAAAAATAACTTAGCAACCCTTTTGCCGGACGAGAACACTGATGACGTTGAACCAAGCGAGTTCAATTTTGAATTTGCCCGTTCATGTTTATCCTCTTTTGACGCTATTGACATGGAGCTGTTTGGCGTTGACTCTTTGCCTGAAAATCCCGGTCGATCCACGGTTGAAGTGAATCGTTCAGCGGCCAGTCGAAGTGAAACCATACAAGACCTACTTGAGCGATTCAGAATTATGGTCGAATGTTTGGTTAATGCAACTTCTCACCTATTGACTTCTGTCAATGTTGATGATTCTTTCCTGTTCAGCTGACATGGAGCATTCATTCAAAAAGTAAGAGGAAAACTCTTTGTTCCATTTTTGAAGACTGCCTATTAAATCATTTACTAAGTTAGGTAGCTGCTATTCGTTAGCACAATTCATTTCTATTGATAGAAAGTGCTTCTCCTCGTTTTCAAACCCAAAATCCATTAGCTTGCATCAATACCTATTCTGAAAGGCTAAGCCTACTTTCTTCTGGCAAAGCTTCTGAAACCAACACACAATGTATACAGTGATTGCAGATTCGCTAGATTGCGTAATAGATTAATTATGCTGAATGATTTAATGAAGGGGCAGCCGAAATAACGGTTACGCAAATGGCTGTACTCTTAGCGTAGTTCCATTATAAGCATTTTTGCCACACACACACATCTAGCCGAAACGTACACGCAAACCACGTTTCCGCTTAATTGATTTGCCACACCTTTGACACTTAGTTATGCGAAGGCGTCGTAGTGTCGCAATGCAGTCACTGCAGAACATGTGCCCACAATGGAATGCCAAAATTGCCACTTGCTGCTCAATCAAGCTTGCAAAGTCCCTCCAACATATTGTACACTTCAGCACATCTCTAAGTTGTTCTTCGCTCAACTGACTTTTACAGTCATCACAGCCGGAAGTTGTCTTCCAGGCGTTCATGGTGTGCAATGAATAATTTGCATTAATTTGCATGAGCACACTGAGAGATAACTTGTTGACAGTTTAAACTAGGATCGAAGATGAAAAGAAAGTTCCGCCCATCCTACGCTGATGACTTATACGGCAACAACGCTTTATTACGTAAAGAAAGTCTAAATTTTCAAAATCGATTGTTTAAATACGAGTCGGCTCTGCTTCATATTCCAATAAACGGCGTTGCCCACCGTGTTGTTATGGCCATAAATGAAATGCTTTTAAGACAAACAAACTGATCCCCTGGAATCTGTTTTTTAGCCTTCGCATATGCAGGCGGAGTTGGCGTCTTCGATAGCTCAAAAGCGTAATTTTAAAATCTACAGTAGGCCAGTTTTGCAATCATGATGCGTAGGACCATTAGGCATACGGTAGACGTTTATTTTGCTAGCATAACTGCGACTGCGGGCGAACTATGAACTAACAATTTCCCGAATTATGCTAGCTCGTTCTAGCTGAGGTTCAGCAACACGACTGAACGATAGCTGAATGGAAATGGTAGGAACGATAGCTGTCAAACTAGGAAGACGCTGCTTCTTCTTGTCTATGAATTTCACCTAATGCACTGGCCAATTCCGGCACCTTTGACAAATTATGCATGATAGCGAAGGCGTAACTGCGTTGGCCAATGTCTTCCTCACTGTTTGCGCTAAAACTGACTGGAATAAGCGCATATAAATTTGCCTTATGAAAACATACCATTTCAGAAGCTCTGGTATCAATTCCTTGTACACCCTAACCTCCGAATCATTAACAATGCGCGTAAAGTTTACCAACGCAGCTAACGTAGCTAGCATTAATTGCGCCTCCTTCTCCTTCAGTTTCATTAGGCTTATCAACTTTGGTAAATACGCCTAAAATTGCATACCCAAACGCGCAATTGCAGCGCAACTTCAAAACAGACCCAACTTACGGACATCCTAACGTGGAGTTCACTGTTCGCTGCCATATCGCCAATGCAAAACAGCAAAGCATGCGCGATTGGACCTGAATCTGGCAACCGGTCGACCATTGACGTAAGTTCATTAAAAACACCGCAATTGCAGAGTACGGTCTGCCAAAGAAAAGAAGATAAAGTTCCAATGAGCTTACTGCATAGTCGTACCTTCGCATCAACTATTTGAATTTGAATTTTGGAATGGCAAAAAATTCTCTTCTTTCCAGGATAAGCAATTAGTAGGTCAGCAACTTAGTTAAAATTTCAGAGTTTAGAACACAAGCGTACGCTGTGTTAAAAATTACGCAAAAACAAGGAATTGAGGAAAAGAGGGATCTACCTTCGCTGCATACGTCTTGAGCCTTCAACCGTTTTGCAAATTCTTCTAATTACAAGTAAGCATAACTTTGAAACCCCCCAAGAATAATTTGCCTTAGGTAATTTAAAAGAGATATACTTCGTCTGATCTCATAATGCGAACGCATATACTTACCCTATTTTCCTCTGTGCATGCTGCCGCTTGAATAATGACTAGTGACCTAATGACCACATTTCTGTCCGCGTCTTTCAAGAATTCAACTAGCATACGTCCTTGCTCCATGTTTATGCTGAATGGATGACCATCGGCATTCTTCTTCACCATGTCGCAAAGTGAATTCAGTACATCAAGCTGTGCCTTCCTCGTGTCCGCGCTACTATCAACCAACTGGTCAAGAGTTGCTAATTCTTCGTCATCCGCAGTTTTTAAGGAGAGGGAGCCAAGCATAGCCGTGCTGCCCTGCAGCACATTTGCTTCCATGGGATTCACAGAAGCAGACTGAAGACCATCAGTTGATGCAGCACCTGTCGACCGCTCCTTGTCTGTTTCACTCTTGGCTACAATAATAATTGACAAATTAAAACAATCACAAACGCTACCTGAATGCACATTACACCAAGCTATATATCAACGGGAGAAACTAGGAGGCCAAAATGCGTAAGAATAAACCTGAGATGTGCATAAATACAAAGGTTGCAAAAGAACAGAGGATTACAATTATAAAAAGGCGGGAAACTGATCTCAAGATACAGCCATGCATTCGCAGTGAACAAAACTCACTGAATTTGCACCGAAAATACGGTAGGCAGATGGAACGGGCTATAAAGAGCAATTTGTGAATCGCACGTAGAATCAAAACTTCAACAACAACCACGCGACATATGATTTACATTTTGGAGAGGCAGATGAAATCTGCTAACTGAATTGCATTGACTGAAGTACCACTCTACAGTAATTAAAAGAAAGAAGGTTTTAAGCGGCGTTTCAAAAAGAGAATTTTACCATAATTTAATACTTATCTATCGGAAGTAGACAATGGAGAGGAGGTATACAACCAGAATAGAATGGGACTATGACGAATTCAAAACATACCGCATCTAAGTGAATCGAAGCGAGAAAGATCGCTTACTTAACTTTTATGCATTGAAAAGCAAACGCTTTCGAAAAACTCAAACACGTCAAATGCACATAAGTGCACAACACGATTTGAAAGCATACTGTTGTCGACTTGTTTCCTTTGCCTCCATAAAAGATAAGCGACTGATAAACCAGCAAACGTGACAAGTGCTGCCAATCGAATTAGCGTCGGAGAAATGTTTTCGGATGGCATTATTTGACTTTGACGCTGTAGTCTGGCAGGCAGCCGCGCGTCAAGAAAGCAGAATGTGTTAAATCGTATACGCCAACAATACTTAACGATTAACAGTCTTACTGTCGACTTAAAGTATAAGCAGGTTCATTTTCAGCGACCGAAAGCACCGCACAAAAATTCCCTTTAAATGATGTTAGATGAAACCATCTTTTTATTGGCCAAAATTCACAACGCCTTTTAAGAGCTGTTGAAGTGTTCATTGAGCTTCACAAAAGTTTCGTGAACTTTCTCATATACAAAAAACGGTTCAGTCGGTAAAATGAAACTTGTGCAACCTCTCTCGGCCATTAGAAGCATTCAATTTTAAAACGGAAAAATAATGAATTACGTCAGTGGCTTTCCCCAATATGCAAATAATTTTGCCCAAACCGGCAAAGTTCGATCAAGTAAAAAAAGATATTAAAGACTTCTTATAGAGCAGGAACGCTCGTTGCAAGGACCACAGAAGCGCCGGTAACAAACTGTTCACTTATCTATACAAAGCATGGCAGATGTGTAGTGCGTTGGACGCAGTTTTTAAATTATCACTCACGGAATGGACATTGTACGAAGGCGTCCTTATGCAAATTTAGCCAACATACTTACTTACCTGTTCGGAGTATCTGGTTTCAAGTGCAGCCAGAGAGGTGACCTGATGAGATGGAAGTAAAGAGCTTTGGTGCTACAGCCTCATCAGTCGAAACAGGACTTTACAGTAATTAACAGAATGAAGGTACTAAGCTTCCTGTCGAAGCTAGAACTATGCATATCGCGACGCGGATATTATTTCAACTGTACAAAACAACCATGTTTAGCAATGAGAAAGCTAAACTACATAGTGCACATTTTTGTTCTCAAATAATTTTATTTAAAAATCATGTAAGCTTTGTAGCGATATATGCAAGTATGACTGAGCTTAACTTCCAATTTTTCTTACATAATACTTGGCTGAGACGTTCCACTAACTAGCAAACGACTATCTAATTTAAATATGCTAGAAAATACAAGTGAGAAAGCGTATCACGTTCATGTCAGCTCTTTCCGCTAACAGCCAATGCGCTGCTTCCTATTTACGAACGTTCACTTATTGCACTGGCCAATTTGGGCACCTTCGACAAGTTATGCATTATTGCGAAAGCGTAACTCTGTTGGCCTAAGTCGTCCTCAGCATTGGCGCTATAACTGGCTATATAAAATAACTGATGTGACATTTGAAAACGCACCATTTCAGCAGCTCTGGGATCAGTTCCTTGTACACCCCAACTTCTGAATCATTAATAATGCGTGTAAAGTTCACCAGGGCAGCCAGCGTAGCTAGCTTTAGTTGCGTCTCCTTCTTCAATTTCAATAAGCTTATTAACTTCCGTAAATGAACCTAAACTAGCGTGTAAAAGTTAGCATCTGCAGCGTAGGTTGAAAAAAAAAACAAGCTTACGACCATCCTACTGTGAAGGTCGTTGTTCGCTGCCAAATTGCCAATGCAATAGAGTAAAGTTGGCCCGATTGGACCCGAACAGGGCAGCTGATTAATCAACGAAGTTAGCTCGTCAAGGATACCACACTTGCACAGAATGGTCTGTCGAAAAGAAGAAAATCAAGTTTCAACTGGCTTACTGTACAATCTGTACCTTACTATCAATTATTTGAATTTGATTTTTGACAGATGGAGAAAAATCGCCGTCTTTACAATAAAACTACATAGTAGGACAGCTACTTTAGCCAGAATGCGGCAGTTTAGAGCATAGCTTTACATATATTTAGAAATAATGCAGAACGAAGGAAGTGATACTAGGAAGCGGTTTAAATTATTAGAAATTGCATAGTGTTATTGTTTTGCCGAAATTTTCGGCTTCTAAATTGAAAATGGGTAGCCAGGAGTGCTCCTAAGTAAAAGTCAGCATAAAGTTTGTATGCCTCATAGATAGTTTGCCTAAAGGGAATACTTCTGTCTGTTCTCATAATGCATGAACATGTAGTTACCCTGTTTTCCTCGGTGCACGCTGCCGCCTGGATAACGACTAGTGACTTAACCGCCACATTTCTGTCTTCATCTTTCAATAGTCGAACCATTGCAGTTCCTTGCTCCATGTTTATGCTGAATGGTTGGTCATCAGCATTCTTGTTAACCATTTCGCAAAGAGAATTCAATAAATCAATCATTCGCTTTCTTGTATCCGCCTTATTGTTAGCTAATTCGTCTTCATCTGCAGTTTTTAGGCAACTGGCGAAAAGAGCATTTGAGCTCACTTCAGCGGGATTCACAGAAGCAGATTGAAAAGCACCGGTTGATGCGCCACATTTCGTCAGTCCCTCAGAAATAGGTGTACTATCTTTTCCATACGCTTCTTCAAGGAACCTCGCCTTCATGGCTATAATATAAAAATAATAATAATAACCGACAAATTAAAACAACAGATGGAAATAAACGCCATAAACAACTAGCACACCTATGTAGCGATGTTACAAACTTGAATTATGAACTTGATGTTAAAAAGTAAACGAATTCGAAGCTCAGAAACCGCGTGATGTACATAAACAAACGAACTAGTAATACAAAGACCGTAAACGGCTACTAAAACGAGTCAACAGCAGGGACGAAGGCAATGAAGAGAGGCTGCAAGTCTACGCGATTTGCTAGCATCTGACATCAACTGAGAACAGACAGACGACGCGGCAAAGTGCAAATAATTAGTGCTGCAAATTTGAACGATTATTCTACAGTATTTACGGATACGAAGGTACTAATAAAACAGCCTTTCCAAGATCAAAGCGTAAAATCATTTAACACCGCTAATAACGAAGCGTTTTAAGAGTCAAGAAAGGACAATCGAAATGTAGCAAAATATGTACTTCTGCGCGGTCTGCTAAGTCACTTTAAGCTTGGAAATAGCAAAAATAAATGCGCATAGACGACGCGATGCATATCGTGAACCTGTCTAAAGCTGAACGAGCCGACACTATCAGTAGGAGAAGCAATAAAAGGAGAAAAGCAAAAGTGAACGACGTTAAGGGCAGTATCATCGTGAATTTATAGAAATGCTCTGGATCTGCATGAAAGGAAGCGATATAAGGGTTCCTTAACCCAATGGTTCAGCGCTGAAACCCACAGGCGAGTAAAATATTCAGGGATACCGTTCACAGTACGCGCTGCTTACCGCCTTCGATCTTTTTCTTTTGCTTCCATATAACATAAGCGACCAACACACCTCCGAAGGCTAACAGGGCAGCTAATTGAATCGGTCTTGAAGACGCGTTCTGGTACGCCATCGGTTAACTTGGAAACAGCGTTGCAAGACTGGTACTCATTCGTCAACAGGGAGAAAGGTGGTACAAACGAACGACATACCGTAATCAACGATTGACAGGTTCGTTTCACCGTATCTTAAAGTATAATAACGTTCAATCCCAGCGACTTGGGCTGCAAAGACGTTTTCCACGCATGGAAGTCCCATTTTCAGCGATGCTAACAAACGTCTGAAGGGTGCTTTGTGAGGAACCATTAAAATTTTACGCTTGATGTTTATTGCAAGTTTAGGTACGGTACCACTAAAGACTCAAATGAAGGTGGAGCAAAAACAATCGGACAAATCACTGGACGAGTTGGAAAAGCTGCAGCGTTGCGCCGAAGATACAGTATGCTCTTTAATGCCGAATGCGCCACACTTACGCGAAAGTATAAGCAAGTAATGCACAGTACGGTAACATTGAGAAAACATGCAACAAAGGGGCGGTAAGTTCGAAGCATATGGAAACATTGTAAACCTACTCATACTCTTACATTTAGAAAAGTACGAAGCTACAATAGTGGCGCAGATTTGGCCACGTCACCGACGGTACAAGTAGGCGTGGCCTCAATTGGGCGGGCAGTCAAATAACTTCATTTTTCAACTGGGCAAAATATATTAAAAACATTTAGAAGGATGGAATGAGCTGCTTCTTGTTTCGCTCTTTTTTTGCTGGGACCACAGCCGACGTAGTCCTCGTCGTCAAACTTGGCATATGCGCGAAATCCCTGACCAGATGGATCAACTTCAAAGCCGGTATACTCCACTGGAGTTAGTCCTTGCGAAACGAGAACTTCGTTCAACAACTGACACGGCGTTTTCGTTTGCAAATCCTTTGGCATTACCAGCGGCGAACTATTGTCACTGACGTCATAGTCAATATGGAAGACTTCTTTCAAAGCCTTCATTGAGGCTAATGTACGGACTTTTCTCTTTGTTCCAACAGCTTCGAAGGTGTCGTCCCCAACCTGATGGTAACAAAAAAGAATGCAACATAAGCTATAGGTGCTGTCAGCGATAACAAGAACGTCTATACATACATCGTATAGCGAAAAGTGATAAGATAATACTCACTTGACAGACGACCTTCATTTGACCAGGATGGTCCGAAGATTTCTCAACTGTAAATTTTACAGGTATGCGCTTTTGACCACAAAGTTTCAACAACGCATTTGGGGCAGTTAAACCAACGATTGCTGCTTTGTTTCGCTCGCCTTCGCATTTCTCTAACCAAAGAGGCTCAACCTTCAGCAATTCAAGTAATGCCTGTTTAAAGAGCGCGCCTAAGGCACAATGCAATAACGATTGGAGATGATGTACCTTCTCGGCTGCTAAATTTTTTGCCCTTTTACGTCCATCACTTACAGCTTCAACGGAATCTTCGCCAATGGTGAGCTTACAAGAGACTTTACCGTCATCCAACTTTGTCAGTTCAAATATAGGCAAAGTGCCACTACCGTTGCGTTGGCAAAGTTCGAGCACCAATTGACATGGTGGTTTATTGCCTAATCCATTTGACGGCAACAAGTCCCTACCTTTGCTTGTAAGCGTTTCTTGCTCAGCCTCGGAGGGTGGTTGTTCACTTGACTCCTCATTAACGGAAGTTGTTGTAACGTTCGAACCTGCTTCGTCGCATAGGCGGCTTAAACATTTAAAATCCTCTGGAAGAAACCTGGCGAGAACATTTTCAGCCATTGAATGCTTAGACATCTGTTTGCTTCGACCTTTTCCCTGGAACACTTCGCCCATAACCATAACAGAACTGACGTAGGCAAGATTGCCTTCATCGCAGATTGGTTGAATGGTTAGTTGCTTAGCCGACTTTGGAAATACCTCGCTGAAATACATGAACGGGGTTTTCTTTGCCAGATTTTCCCGTTTTCTTTTTATTTCCAGTCCCTCCACCGGGATTGATTCGCCTTCCATTTGACGTTTTCCAAGAGGATACGTGTCCACGTAGGCATCGTAGTCCAGTGGGTTCACGTAAGGAGGCTGCAATTGGTCTGGATACCAGTCGTAACAAACTGGGAAGTCAACCAACTGCTGGTCAGAAAAATACGGTGCATTACTTGAATTTTCCATCCTTACTTTCGTAATAACACGAAATTAATGGACGCCTGCAAAGCGCAATTCGTCAGCGGCTAATAATTTCACGCTTTCAAACGCAACACGAATCCCGAAAAAAAAGACAGTCACATCGGTGTTGCACGTTACAGTAATTTGAAGAAATTCAAGATTGCACCCCCATTTTAAAAAAGACGCATTTCACGTTAGATCCTTCCGCATGGCGCATTTGGAAACGCGCTGAGGGCAAAGTGAAAAGTGCAATGCCGTACAAGATTTGTTTTAGGTACAATAATGAAAAGAGAGATGAAGTAGAAAAGCGTCCATGGGGTCTTAAGGGTCCCAGAAAATGTAAGCTGCTTTCACTCGTGCAAAACCAAACTAAGCAAAATAAGGCTGCCAGTAAGCTAACGTATCGATGATGCTACGAAGAATTTACGCTTCATCGAACCTAAGCCATGCAAGACCTATAGGGAAGCACAGAACCAGCAATCCAACTATAGCCACATTGCAACTAACTAATTGCTCTCACTTGAGCATAGGGCAATTTTTGCAAATATTTTACGTTTCCCAGCATGCAAAAACGTGCGTTTTCAATAACGATCTTCCTTACATGAACAAAGCTGCCCCATTTAAACGTTCAAGCAAATGGCTACGGAAAACTGCCTAAGAGAAACTAATGATAATTCTGATGCCGTTAAAATTAAGCTAATAAAGGGGAAAGCTTAATAAAACGACAAAAGACACAAAAGGCCGTATTACTTAGTTTGTCTACCGTCAGATAATGCGCAGGTTCAATGAAAAAAGCATGCAGCAGTTACACGTCAAGTTTCCGTGATGTGAAAAAACTTCCACGTTTTGGCCATTAAGGTTTAAAAGGTTTAAAATCTTTCTAATAAAAATGGAGCTATTGCGTGAAATAGAGCAGCCAGTAGTAGAGAAGGAGTTAACTGATTATCGTCTCTCGCTGTCAAAAAGAGCCAATTATTACATGTACAGTCAAACCTCCATTATCCGAACATCAACGG
>KN538394.1:969820-1008626 GCA_000797535.1 Trichuris suis | reverse complement strand
GAACGAGAATAGCATTTCAAATTCAGTACAGCGGGCATCACACCCAAACAAAAACGACAGGAAGAAAAGAAGACAAGTTATAACAGTGGGCGGCGATGAGGTAGCCTAAGCATACTTAGGGCATACGGTCAGTCTATTGTTTTCCGCGGCGGATTCGGATAATAGAGGGTTCGGATAACGGAGGTACGGATAATGGAGGTTTGACTGTAGTATGCAAAAACGAGTAGTTCGAACGTTATTCTTCACGGACACGCTCATAAAACCTTATTTGAACTACGTAAGGTCAACAGAATCGTCAAATGCACCGCGAAGTGAGCATCCGCACGTGTTCATTTTTCCCAATGCACATGTTTGCCTATGTCATGCAATTCTGAAGCGGCAGATGATTATTTTCGCATTTCAGCCATAAATGATTAGCAGGCTTTAACTACATACTGTAGCAACTATAATTATAAGCAGGTTACATTCAAAGAAGTTTCAGCAAATAGCACTTCCACTGGGGAAAAACTTGCTTATCAGCGAATTTCATTCCCATTAAAATTACTAGTTTAATTTATTACTAGCAGACATGGATAATATGAGCGAATCAACGCTGCAACAGTCTCAAGGAAGGCTGCCGCAGATTATGCTGATAAGCGCACTGGCGCGTGTCAACCTCCCACTGAGACATGGAGAAATTGACGAACGTTTATTTTGATAGGAAATAACGAAACAAAGAAAATACACCGCGCGCAAGGTAGTGCAAATCGCACGATGAAGAAATTAGCATTGGTTCGTCGCTATAAAGTTGCTGGTCCTCTTCGCTTGCTTGAGCACGGTAAGAAAATAATGAAAACACGTAAAATGTTCGTTGCTCGAACGAGATAACACGTAATTTCTCTCAAAAGGAGCTACTTTAGCGAAGAGTTCCAAAAGAAGACTGTGCGCACACAGTTGGTCACTCTCAACGCTTTGCGACTGCATCACCGTCTGCATATTGCGTTACAATAGAGATACGACAAGGTGGGTTGTAGTGGTGTTCGTGAAGTTTGGAAAACAATCGCTAAATGGGAAAAATGATCAGACTTTAAAAAGTCAAAAATAGCGACGACAGTACTTGCCGTGTATCCGTGCGACAGCTGGAGCAGATCGAAATTCGTTCGAACTTACAAAATATAACATAGTCGCTAAACGATGCGAGGACCAAAAAATGCCTGCAACAATGTGGACAAAAAAATGGTCGAATGCGCGCGGACGACTCAATTGGATAGAAGAGAAAACAGCTCGAAGAAAACGGCGAAGAAAAAAGAGTGTGCAAAACGAATGAAACTTTTGTGGCTGTAAAACGACTATGCCCCCACACGTGAATGAGTCACACACACGGTGGAGCGGTAAAAAAAGCGGGAAAAACCAGAGCGACAACTTATTGAAATAAATTGAAAAGGTCGTCTACAAGATGCGCCGAAAATGTTGCTTGGCGACACGCCTTCCTACGTACACGAAAAAGAAGACGCGTAAAGTAGTACGCCGTCAACTTCAGTAGGGCAAATAAGGGACGAACCGATCGGCCAATACCTCTGGTGTGTCACCAATGCGACCTTCACCTTCGGTAAGTTCATCATGGGCGCGTCTGCATCGGTAGTTTGAGGCGGCGCCCTCTTCTGTTGAAATGGCCGCATGAGCAGGTTGAATGTTGCCCTCTCGTTGAGCTTGAAGATAGGATGCATTGCTTGCCACTACCGAGCAAAGTTGCTCCGGATTCAGTGCAGCTTGGGCAACCAAAGGGCTAACGTGAACCAGTTGACTGAGAGCAGACTGGGAATAAACAGGCGGATTCAACAGGCACGGAACGGACGGCAAAGCAACAGCGTTTGTTGCCGCCAAGCCGGAAATATTTAAAATGCCAAAATTCGGGTAACACGAATGCAACGATTGGGACAGATGCGCCAAAGCACCGGCTGCTGACGCTGACTGCAATGCTTCAACTATGGGCGGATGAAATTGCGTACACGTTGGAAGGATACATTTTCCCTTGGTGAAATCTCGGCATACGGTAACTTTAAAATCTTCGCTAACGTCAACATTATCTTAAAAACAAAAAAAGACAACGGCATAAGAGCAAAACCAACTTTGACACTTCTCAACTGCGTCAAAAAAAACAACAAAGAGCCATTACTAACCTTGATTCAAATGTACATATCGACAGCTGGTACGAAGACAGCGACCTTGCCTAAAATCGCGGCAAACTGGAAGGGTGTCCAGCAACTAAAACAAAACAAACAATTCCAAGCGCATTAGCGACAAAGCGAAAAAACATCAAAATGGCGGGAAAACAAAAGTAACACCAACAAATGCGTAAGCTGCTGAACGAGCATGGCATGCCGAGTTAGCGTTCGTTCCGTCAGCAACGTGCAGCGCATTTTTTTAACAACACCCTAATTAAGACATCCCAGCATATGGGATGTACTGCTACTTTTAAAAATGTTCAACAAGTCACTATGGAGCTCAAGTGAAATTGAGCTCGCTTGTTTTAACTATGGATGCCAAAGGCTTGTTGAGATGAGGCACTTTACCTTTCCAGACTCGTCAAAATACTCAACCGAGGAAGAATTCATAGGCATGCGGCGTGCCAACAATGGAGAGGTGACCGGGCCGACAGCATTCGGCGGTGAACAGCTTCTAGCAGCCGCTGCAGTGGCAGCAGTGCCACCGGTTGAAACAGAAGCTAACGACGATGATGAAACTAAACAGAAAACGAGACGACCGTGAAACATGCGACACACCAACACCAAAACAACAAGCGACTAACAACAAAACCAACAACTCTCTCTATGTTAGTAGTACTTTTCACTTTTAAAGCTAAAGCTGACAATACCAACAACTTCTAAGCGAGAAGCTAAGCTCATTCTGTGAGCATCCAACGAACAACAACAACAACAACACATACGCTACTAGTTCGCCTGCACTGAAATTTGCATAACATCGATGGCTACGTTGGGATACTTACAGGTGACCGGTACGTAGGAGGCTTGAAGGCCTGGAATGGCCGCAAATTGTGGATAATGAAACGCCGTACCAACGGCCGCCGTGTTCGGAGTAACAGGTTGGAACACCGGCACGCCGCCTTTGTCGTATGCGGTTCGTTTGTTTTGCATAACCTGCAAAGTTACGTAAGTTTGGAACGAAGACAAACCGCACGCAGCAGCTTTGGTCGGTTCTCCGCCATCTACGCTCTTGCTCATCCCCCGGATGTCAGGCCCAACGTAGACAGCGACCCAAATCTCCAATTCAGCACACTGAACAACTAACAATGTACTTAAATGGACAATTCATTACAGGAAGGCAAAATTTTCCCGCCTTACGGCAAGCAAACTGCAAAAACTCGGTCTGTCGCTAATTAAATCAATTTGTTAGGAATATAGCTGCCAAAGGTGAACATAGCGAAACAGAGACTTTTCGAATAAAGGATACCTTATTACGTAATGTATTCATTCGGGATTGCTGCAGTGTCCCCCTTCAATTTTAACATCATACTTCTCGGCGGGTCGCCTTAGGGTCTAAACGTAATGTGCAATACTTGCTGAACAAAAGTACCGAATTCCACAACGAAAAAAACTCGCTTACAGTATGCTTAAGAAAATTTACATAGGCGCTTGGAGAGAAGGAGAACGCGCCATACCAGAAGGTATCGTTCTCTTTTCCACTTGTATGGTAAATGGAGATATTTAAAAAATTACCTTACAACTGTCTTCCCGAGCGTTTGCGGGTTGTCTAAGCGCATTCTGTTATGTTGGATACTCGGAAGGGTGAAAACAAAGCAGACAGACCATCAAGCACCAACTTGCAAATAACACACTGTAGAGTTTGGTGAAAGAGCATGCAAAGAGTTGACTGCCCCAATCGCAGTGCATAGCAGCAGCAGCAGCAGCAGACGACAAGACACGTGTTAAGAAAGGCAACTAACCAACTTAGTCATTGAGATTTTGAGGTCAACCTAAGTCTACGATGAGGCCTTAGACAACCGAGGGATTCCTCCGTACACCGGTTACGATGGACAACAACAACAACAACAACACATATAACAACAACAAGCAAAACAAGCAGAGGCAAAAAAGAAGAAGAAAAGCACACAGAAAGAAGGAATACCACCGCAGCCAGCAACAGAGAACTGTTCGCAGCGGGCGCCGCCATATCAACTTCCAAGGCTCTTTTCTTTGACGCTACGAACGGCACGGAGCCACCGGAAGAGTTACCAACAACATTGGCAATTGACATCGACTGAAACGAGCAACCGAATGGCAACAGCGCAAAGCAGCAATAGTAAATATAAGTAGTAGTAAACAATAGTGTAAGCAAAATTGAACATCTACATTAAAATAGACGCGTTATATGTACGTATGCCGCAGCCGTAAGTCAGTAAGAATAGTGGAAACAGCAAGAGCATACAGAGAGCAGGCAATAAGGTAAACAATAAACAACAACAACAACAACGACAACACGCGTCGACACATCGAGCAGGCCTTTTTAGGTACCCTCGCAAGGCCGCGAAAAAATAAAAGCTTTTGTTGAGAGAAAGCAATCAACGCATCTAGTTCGTGCCGTGTTGTCAAGCATAATAGAAACAACCTTCGCAACAGCATGAAAGCTTTTGCAATATTCAAATTATTTTTTTCTGAAAACCATATTTGGAAAGACGCCCTCCTACGTTGTGTCGTCAGGCCGCGTAAGGTCACATTATTTTCGGCCTTGAAAAAGCAGACATGGATGAATAAGCAATTATTCATCACTGCTGCTCTTCAGGCCTTGCGAGGGAATGTGAGTTATAAAAATGAAAGCTGAACAAAGCTGGTATTGCTTTTTAGCCGAGCTTTTGTTGCACCTGAAAACCCCGACACAGTGGGTGACAGAGGCGCGACTTGAAACCAGTTTTGCAACTGTGTGTGTTCATAAGGATCAATTTACCTCTACTCGATCAGCTCGAGAGGTAACCACGCCCTTTTGCACCTGTGCGGCATTGGCTGCAGCGACGGAAGCTGGGGCGGGACTGGCACCAGTACTGATGATACCGCTAACCTGAAATGACCAATAGACGCTTATTAAAAGGTGACCAACCTACACGCGAAGCTGGCAACAAACAAAAAAGATGAAACTTCATTTTACCGTGCCAAGTGCGTCGGAATTGGCGGCTACCAAACCAGGATACATTGGGTGAGTATTTAAAGCGTACGCATATGGGCTATAAGCGGTTGCCGGGGTGGCCACACCGGGAATAATAGCACTGGTTCCGGACTGCAACAACAGAGAGAGAGAGAATGAATGGAACGTAGAAAAAGGCGGGATGCCAAAAAAGGCGCTTTTCCTTACCACGGTCAAAGGGGCCACTCCAAGCGTGGATATGGTCGGTGTGGACATCTGCGTCATCAGCAGATTTTTTATGGCCAAATTTTGTCGCCCATTTATCAACAGCTGATCCTTCAAGTGTTGCGGCGGATGCAAATATTTGCACTTCGGATTCTCCCTGGTGCAGCGGCCCTGCAAGTATAATATCACTTTCTGATTCGGACGGGCGCTTTCGTAAACAATACGTCATTGCAATTTGTCACAATGGACAAACGCCAAAAGATCGCAACGCGAACTGTACGACGCGCTGCTAATGAGATAGCAATGAACTGATAACAACCATTAAGTGCATTACGTCGTCAAGGAAAGTTTTCGTAATCAGATTTTCAAGTAAATAAATGGAAAACCGATAGACGCCTTTTTTACACGTGACAAGCAAAGGCCACAGAATATATACTCTCGTCAGCTTAGCGACGTAACGCTGAAACTAAAACTTCCGTGGTTTAGTTGGAGGAATTGTATTTTTCGGGATTCGGTTTTACATCGAGAGAGCATTGACCCGCGTAAATAGAAAACAGAAATAATAAAACCAAAGATGAAATTACTGTCCGCGTAGAAAAGGTTGAAGGTTGTTGAACTTTGCTGCCCCGCCTTATCGTTGAACGCGTTTCGGTAAAACGCGTGGAAAAAAAATTTTCAAACAGCCACTTCGCTTTTCGCTTCGTCACCCATTTGCTCAACAAAACCGCTTTGCTAACTTTTGACGTTGGAAAACTCTGCGCGAAAACAGGGTTGTTGGTGCCGCCGACGCAATTTCCATCGTTTACACCGAGCGCTTCGGCGGCAAAGGACAACGTGCGCATTTTTGATTAGGTAATTTGAAATCGGTACGCCGAGCGATGGAATGCCTAAAAAACTGGACCGATTTTCACCTGGCGAAAATTTGCCGACATAAACTGCGTCAAAAGTAACTCGGTTGGCGAGGTGGGCCACCAATTGACCTACAAAACGGCAGATGACCAACAAGTCCCCAACTTGGACAACCTTGAAAAGCAAATTGCTTCATTTTCACCTTAATGATGAATCATTTGAGACCAACGAGGCAAACGGAACGAAAACAAGTGGAACAATACTACTGGTTCGTTCTATTGGCCTCTCTTTGGCTATTGCATCACCATGTACGCCTATCCACCCATTAAGGGCACTATTCTACCAGCCTATGCTAACCAGCCCGCATTTTCAATAACTCAAAATGGAACACAAGGAAAACGGCAGCCGATGAGTTAGTAGAGATGAGCGCCAGCATAGTTGGAGGCAAGCCGCAAAGGTCTTTTCCCCTGCTGTTACAGTGATGACATCTCCACTAGACCTTTTGACTAATCGACAAAAAAGGACAAAGATGGCATGTCAACGTTGGCTTAGAAAAAACAAGCTACAATGCAAGTGACAAATAACACCTCGGAGTTGGGGGTGAAAGCGTATTGAAGAGGATCACATTCCGGCGCACAACTGAATCACAAGGATTCACGGGGCCTGCAAGGAATACCACTTTGCCCTAATGGACCATTGACGATGTGCCAACCATCTTGGGCTAGAAGACACCCATTTGTAGAAGAGAAATAGTAGAAGCGCCCTGGGTGATCTCCAGCGACCGATTGTACGCAAGGCGATCGCATCTTAATTATACTAATGCGTACTGCCATAGACGGCGGGCACAAATCATCCCCGTGACCATTTTGAATATTGATGCGCTGGCGCTTTTTGTAACCAATTGGACAGGCGCGATGGGTTCGCCATGCACGCGAGCAATCATGCTGAAACACGATCACCGTCGGCGCCCCTAACGACCATTCCGCTTGTACATACATCATCCGGCAATGGCTTTAAACACTGCGTACCCATTCGAAATGGTGCCCGAAGGTCAGACGACCGACTGATCGTAAATTCAACGCGCCTAATATATGAAACGCTTTTGCGTACACTTTAGCCACAAACTTGCATGCAAATGGAAATGAACCGCTTATTACGGCGAATATGATCATTGTTAAATTGATTGAATGTCGCTTGTAAGCTGCACACAACGACGACGCTCTATTTAAGGTAATTTGTTTTATCTTAAACTGAACGCGCTACCCCGTCGTGCTCACGCTATATACGCGTATGGATAACTCGCGTCGAAGGCGGAAAAGGCCCCGAGGTGACTTGCGTGAGTTGACGACAAACAAATGATAAAGGAGGGAAATTTCAGCTTGAAACAGCCGACCGGCTCATACACACACTACGCCTCTGAGAGAAGCCGTTAGGAAAAAATAATGACGCGAAAGAATTGCGCCACTTCCCGAAAGCAATGAGAGAGGCAGTGTGTGACATAACGCCAAAAAGAAGTCGGCTTTAAAAAAGTTACTTGAAAATGCAAGATGGCGATGCTTTGCGCGAACAGCCGACGGCAACACGTTTGCAGACGCGTTCCTGAGTGGACATTGGGCGCTGAAGACTAAAAAGGGAAAAAAAACCGAGACGCGACCAAAATTTTCCATTGCTGCCCTTGGAATAGACGGCAGCGGAGAATGAGTCGTCTGACCAACGGCCGTTCAATCATTTTTGATTGTACCAAACGTCGGATACGGTCGCGATGGTAGCTGGGCAACCGCTAACTGCGCTATATCAAAAATATTGGCACTTGGCCAAGCAACAAAGCACATCCAACTATCTAATATACTCCCGACTGGACGCTGAGCTCAAAGGACAAATGCCAATAAAAAACGAAACGACCCGCTAATGGGCAAGAAAAATTTTGTCCCGCAACTGCGTTGGCTTATTGGCATCCATGAAAAGCTCATTAATCATTCCATTGCAGATCTGTTGAAGCGAAAGAGTCGAAGGCAACTGCGCTGGTTGATAGGCAAAGAAAAAGGCGCAGACACATTATTTTGCCCCAACAAAATGACCATATAGAAGAAGGGGAAAATTGCGCGCTCACTTTTAACCGCCACTAAACTTTTTTTCCGTACGTAACAAAAAAATGTTGGGAAGCCTAAGCTGGCATCGATTATGCAAAGGTTCGGACGCCGTAGCGATTATAATCTGGGCGACGTAGGGAAAGAGTTGGTCGACGATGCGGTGTACAAAAAATACGTCGGACCAATTTTTTTCCTCTTTCCGTCGGCTGCCACAAAAATAAGACGACAAAACCTACCTTGATACTATCGTAGCAGGCAGTGACGCGTCCATTTTGCACTTCGACGTGCGAAGGCGGATGGGCAAATTTGCATTCGTTCTCCGATCGGGCGCATTGACCGCGCTGAAATTCGCGGCACACCTCCAATTGGAGCCAACGGGAATCCTTGACGTTCATCAAATGGTTAACCATGGCCATTAGATTGTTGCTATTTTCGTCGTACATGTTGGCATTGTCGCTAACCGTCATCAACATGGCGACATGAAAGATGACAATGACTCTTTTGCACCTACACCGGAAGAAGGTTGGAGGCACCTTGGACTAGTCGACCCTGCGTCACCGAAGGCGACAGAAAGCTGACCAATAGCCTTCAACACAGAGGGCGCTCCAGTAGACGGGGACACTACGCAGAAGGAAGGACCGAACGAGCAAATGGCGGCGGAACAGCAGTAGCAGCAGCAGCGGCAACAGCAGCAGCAGCAGCAGGAGCAGTAGCAGCACCAGCAGTAGTAGCGGCGGCGGTGGCGGCAACGATGGCGTTGAAGGCGGCAACGAAAACCCGTGATGTAGGACGAACAGGCAAAAGCGCAAACAGCCACAACAGCAACACGGACAGCGCAGTGCGACTGGCAACAGCGGTACAAATTCGAACTGTTCTACTACCAGCAATCGGCATCGAAGTAAAGCGAAAAAGCTAGCTGACAATCTGAAATCAGAGAACCCACCGTCAACCAAAAATAAATCAATATATGAAAAAGAAACGCGCGATAACGTATCGATTCACCACACGAGCGCCAAATAAAACGCGCATTCATACGACCAATCGGTGCCATTTTTTTGGGTAACCAACATCGGCCTAATGAGGATAAACTAGATAAATTTGCATAAAGTTTGGAACGACGCCAAAATTTGAAATAGCGACAGCCGGCGGACGTTCAGCCGGCCTGCAATTCGCTCAACGGATAATATATGGACCGTTGGCCAATGGACGCCCGCGTGTTCTTGTGCAACCATTAGCATATAAACTATTTTGGCCAAATGAACACGTCCAAGAAAGGAGGAGACAACTTTTCCTTCCGTCATTTCGTTTTCCATCTTTAGCCGTGTTCGAGTCGACGACGTCTGCAATGGATGAAAGCATAGTGCGATGCGATGGCCCGTCGTCCAGTTGCACCACCATCGCCATCAGCACCTATCGATTGAAATGGTTATACAACCAACTCACTATTGGGCAGTTTGGTAGAACGACAGTGCTGCCATCACATCCAACGGAGTCCTTGTATGGTGGGCGGTCAAGCCGGTTTCGTATCCTGTCGACAAGACGTCGACGAACGTTGTTCGCCTTGATCGGACTGGTTGCCTTGACGAGCAGGAGGAGCGAAAGGTGGAGAACATTCCCATAGTCCGCCCGGGTGGCCTTTCAGCAATGGACGCACACGGACTACGACTGAGAGGATGACAGTGGTCCCCGTACGTTGGCGAGCTTATCGCATCGTCCGTTCCGGGAAGCGGCGGCGGCGGCCACAGCGGCTGCAGCGGCGGCGACACCCATGCAAACAGTTCCGATTGGCGGCGACCAGTTTTTCGAGCTCACAGTCAACATAACGCATAACACACACACATAGGCACACGACGCACGGTAACGACGATACGGAACGTCGCCAGCGCAGGTTTTCGCGAGAGCAACGTCGCGTCGTATGAACGTCCTTTTGTCAACAACAGTTCACCCCAAAATTGGCTGCAACACATCTCTCCTCTTTGCGGGTGCGAAAGTTCCTAAAAGCACCGTATCGCTTAGCAATGAGTCACCAACGTCGGAATGGCAACGAGAGAAATGATGGAACTATGCCCACGACCGGTTTGGCTCAAGAAAAACAAATGCGACTGACATTTCAAAGATAAATGACGACACTTTTTAATAAACATATGGTGGCCGCGCGTTCGCCTGTGTCGTTCAGTAAAAGATAAGAATGGAGCCCAAAGGCAATGCTGCGCGCGCGAGACTCTCTCTCGGTTTTGCCGACGGCCAACGACCGAAGGAAAGAAAGCAAAATTATCATTCCATGATTCAGACGAATAGGAATGTGACGAAGAGCTTTTTCAGTCGAGTCGGTTGCACGACAATGACGCACACAAGCCAAAAGGGCCGATTGAGCAACATGTGGGCCCCGTTTCAAGCGCGCCAAACTCCAACCGGATGTTGACAACTGGCCTTAATTCATAACGCGACAACTGCATGCCGTTGTGTCATCTTGCCGGCAGGTCAATCGACCAACAGTTGATTGGTTCATTCTTGACGCGGAACTTTTTCTTGCCCGAAAACGACCCAAACGACCAAGAAGACGAGTTTGCCGAAGGAGAGCAAGAGAATGGGCTTCTTAGAATGCTTCCTTTGGACGAACAAAAACAGTGAAAAGGTTCACGGCCTTGAACGGTTAACAATGGAACCTTCCTCCAGCCAGCCCCAACATTCCGGCCAACCGGTCGGTCGGTTGGTTGGTCGGTCAGCGGCTGCGTCAAGACAAGGAGTTGTGTCTTGGCCACGCCAAGGACAAGTGTGATAGGAAGCGCGATACGATGGTCCGCAGAAGGCTCGCCCTGGGGCTATTAATCAACGCGACGTTTAAGTTTAAAAAAACACGCATGCGAAGACTTAAGGCGAAAAAAGAAACGACCACTCTCTTCCAGCACGATGCGATGCGATCATAAGGGAACCAATGACCGCATCAGCGGCGGTCTTCTTTACGCTAAACGCAAAGATGAGCACAATTCCCAGCCGAGGAAGCGTAGGAGAAAATGTGGCTGGTTGGAAAAATGATATGCAGCCGCCAAACGATTTGGATGGACAATCCGCGTGCGCGCTCAAGGCAAGCTTGGACAACATTGAAATTATTCACTGCCACTTTTGGTCATCGATGGAATATGTATGACAGAAAACACCTAAGCTTGATCCAACTGCCATTCATCGACAACTGAGCGCCATCTATTATATGCTCATGTTAGCTCAAACAAGCTATTTTCATAGTGTCATTTTTTTCCTCAAAACGGGATATTCCTTCCTATCACTTTGAAAGTTAATTGAATCTGCTCTAATCATAACGCCTAAGAGAAAGTATTTCTGAAGACGTAACAATTTCATAAGCGAGTGAAGTCCATGCGACGACGAAGTCGTCGCATGGACTTCACTCGCTTAACAGGACAACGCTGTTGAAAATATACACAAGCATAACAAGCGAGAGTATAATGAAAACTGGAATTGGCAATGCGCTCGATTAGAACAGGGAGAAAGTGATCGCACAGTCGCAATGATGTCTGCTTGAAAAGCAGAAATGTTTCTTCTCGCTTAGCTATTTGCCAGAGCACGCATCAATGAATGACGAGCAAAGTTTTACGCCAGCACAACGAAGGATGCTAATTCATGCGCCAAAGGCGGCATTTTGTTCGTCAATGGGACACACACCGCACTGCACGCAACGTCATCACCGTAAGGTCTTACGTTAAAGCTCCTAAGGGCGAATCTGCGACAAGGATCAATAAGCAACAGCGATCAGATCCTTTCCCACCATCAGCAGTGGTAAATACAGGAGCCATTAGGGAAATGCCGGAATCCATTCCCTTTTGGCGGGAAAGCCAGCTGGCATATGTCGATCTTCGGCAAAATTCAATCATTGTTTTTCTTTACGCCCATCGTCAAGGGCGAAAAGCGGTTCGAAATACGATACCACCGCGCTCGAATCAACTATCGCTGCCTACGTAAAGCGTTGCGACATCATTCGAACGCTTTGGCGAAGAAGTGTTGATGCAGGTAACAAACGAAAGCCGACTGTCTGCCGACGCCTTCGCTTCAATGATAACACTAATAGACGATTTGGAAAAGCGAAACCTGAGCGTGGTCATGCGTAAATTTTTGCCTTTGACCAATCGGCTTGCGCTTTCCCACGCTTCGTGGGAACACCCCGCGCGAGGTCATGCAAATAGGATGATATCCCGCCTGTTGGATTACAATCGAAGAGCGCAGCTGCCCCTCCGAAAAGGTCGAGCGACGTCTTGGCGGAATTGTTTTTAATGAACACTTTGCGCAATGATCCATTGCGACACGTAAAAACGGTCCACCCGAACGGAACCACCACAGGGACCAACGCAAAGCTAAGTAGGTATATCCATGGCCGGTAGCGCGCCGACCGCGGTCCACCAATCAATAAAAGCGTCCGCGGAAGGACTGATGCCGCGTATCGATTGTCTTTAAAATGATTTATTAATCGAATCATCCGATGACAAAGTAGAGAGAACCAACTGCTTGCTAACCACTGTGTACATACATACCAACAGACGCCGAAAATTTTTACACGATTAATAAATTATCTAAGCAAAGCCATGGATACTCATAGATTCGTGTTGAATCGATGATTGTGGGTGCACGCCGAAGGAGAAGAAGCAGGAAGGTCACTTGCAGACGCAACAACAACCGCCTTTCGCGTTTACTACTCGCTGTAAGAACTTTTTCTCAATGAGAAGTGAGCGGCGTAAGACCGCTTAGGGTTTGAGATCAACTGGCTGCCGAGGCCAGGAAACCTACTATAAACAAGCATTGAGAGCAGGCAATTTCGATTAACTGATGAAAAGCAAGGGAATGCGCCCAAATGTTGTCAAAAGGAAAGCGGTCTGGCCTATAGAGGGCGCCACGCGCGCGCCACGGATGGTCGTTTCGCTTGCTTCCGATTCCTAGAAGGGGAAACGTCGCGTCTAGACGCGAGATAAATCTACAAGCGCGAGACGGGCAGCCAATTTCCATGCGCAAATTAAAGTTGCACAACACGAAGAGCGTTGTAAATCTCTGCTCCAGCTTGGCCTGTCCACTTCGGCTACGACAGGCGGGTCCCATCAGGCTGACTCGACGACAGACTGTGATTTAAGGGCACCTTTCGTTGTCTGAAAGCCGGCGGCGGCGGCGGACAACAGCGAGCTGGTCGGTAAAAAAAGCGGGAAAACTTATTATTCTTGCTGAATAGTAATTTGAAGCGGTCCAAACAAATTACCATATCTGCAGTGGCAGTACGCGGCAACAGGTACGATGAGATGTGCGCTTTTGTGAGCACACTTCCGTAAATAAACAATGCGCTGACTGCCTACGACTGAAAGGGATCATAGGATGGCCGAAAAAGGCAAAAATAGAAAGAACCTCGCGAAAGTCATTTTGCTCGCGTCCTTCTCGGTCGCAAACCGGAATGAACGAAGAGAAGTTTGCTCACATTTAGAAAAAGCCCTTTGGACGACCAAAGGGAAAGGCCATAAGTGCATAAAAGTGCCAAGCTTAAGCGCAACGGACGTACAAATGATGAAAAGCTGTGGCGGGCGAATAGCCGAAGCGATAAAGAGGTCCCAAGGCGCGCGGGAGATGCCGTACATTCTTCGGCGGCGCTCAAAAGGCGTACGCAAACCGGACACGACGAAAGCGTTAAAAGCAAAAAAAGAGCTTCTATGCGAACCGGCTTGTAACGAGAAGAGAGATGACTTAATATATAGGAAAACTTGCTGCCAACAGGTTATTTTGTGTACAACCAATTCAGCCAAAAGGCCAACAGGCGCGCAAACGAAGACAATGGAAGTCGGCAAAGGCAGCTTAGACCCATTACAAGTTGTTGGAATGGCGGCAGCGGAAAGACGCAAGGCCGTCGGATCAATGGGGCACAACGGCCTACGTTGGTTAGCCCCGGCTAAGTGCGCATTTGGGAAGAAAAAAGGAACAAAATCAATGGCCATTCGGCGGCGGCGGCGACGTAGATTTACGCATATACAACAACATCAGGCGACAGACGTAAGGCAACGACCGCTGCTAACCAACGTACCCCCAATTCGGCCAGCGCCAACCAACGGATATGAATGTGCAACTTTACAACGACAGCAGCACCTTTCCGGATGACTTCCGGCAGTTAAGCATCGCAATGAGCAATTGCAAAGCTTTGCTGGAATGCTGGAAGCGCCGCCGATGAGAGCACAACTGGTGCCGAGCTTAAGAAACAAGAAGTAGCAACGATTAATTTCAACCTAACCAAAGATCGTATCTAGAAAATTGCACTCGGATTGAGAGAGCGCAGAGAAGGCGTCGGACCCCCAACGTCCGGCCATAGTCTGTCAACTTGGTTATCCGCTGACTCAACCTTACGTGGCGTCGACTAAGGGATGCGCGATTTTTCAAAAATAATAATCGATCCTTAATAGTTCTTTAATAATAAGTTCAAGAAACCTCTAAGCATTGGATTGAAGAAAACTTACTTTGTAGATACCCTAAATGGCCCTTACCGGCTCGACCTGTCGGCTAAGCAACAAATAAGAATGCTCACTTCTACGCGCAGACGTACTCGCTGAAAATGCGCAATTGGACAAGCTATAGACCCGACTAAAACTGCCCATTTATGGGCAAAGCAGATGGGGCAGCGATCGCTGTTGATTCTTGGACAAGCTAGTGAATGGATTATAAGTCGAAAGGAAGTCAAAGGAAACGAGCCTGGCCGGCAATTAAACTTTCGCCAGAGGTTGTCAAGTATACAAGAAGGGGAAATAAATGATCGCCAATGAACAAACATGGACCAATTGATGGATCGGACCAGCGGAGTTCATCCGCCGTTGTCTTCTAATCATCGAGCAGCACAAGACGACGGAAGAAGAAGTCGCGCAGCAGTTTCTATCGGTCGTCGTTTAAACTAATACCAACGACCCTACAGAGACCAATTGACTATTGGATCATCAGGCGGGGCCCTACGACCACCTTGGCAAGCCAAGTTAAGGCGGTAATTCGATTTGCGCGCCCAGAAGCAAACTCATTCAAAACGGAAAGGCCGCGCTGCGCCAAGAGGACCGACATCTCATAGACGACGAAGACGACGACGCAGCCAAAAATGGGGCCAACAAGCAAAGGCGACGATTTGGCACCCGACGGATCGTTGCTTGGATGACCGAGTTTGCCGGTGAAAAATGCACGATCAAAAAAAGTGAACTTCTTCTTCTTCTCCGTTGGAACGCATTAAACACGGTGCAGCATTGAAAAACTGCGCCTTCCCACACTTTGGCAAAGGCGACAGGCACTTTGCGAACAGCAAAACGTCCTACGGGGCCAACAGGGGCAACAGCAGAGCCGGCAAGGTTTCAATGGATGAAAAATTGGCAGTTTGAAACGTTGCAAATTGGGACACCTCGAAAACGACGACTGCGACGATGACGATCTCTTAATTCGGCAGCCTTCTCTTTCGATCGTCGGGGAAAGGGAAAGTTGGCTCCCTTTCCAAGGGTACACCCAACTAATTGACCATAGAAAGGTCATCTATAGGTATCTTGCCTAAGCGTTATGTAATAAAGAAAGGGCCTACCAACAATGGAAATAGCTTTGACGGCGGAAAATGGGAAAATGATGTATCGACCCAATGGCGGAGGCGATCCACCTTCCTTGAAAATGTTCGATCATAGCTACCGAGTCAGAGAGACAGAGAGAAGGGATAATTGAAGCGAAACTTGTGGGGCGCATCGGCAGTTGGTGAAGAGAGAGCGCAAGCGCGAATCGCTGCGTGGCACGGCAACATTAAAAGCCGAAGCGAAAATCGCTCGACGGCGAATCCCTGAACATCAAATTGGCAGCAATGGCCATTTGGCACACAGTGTCAAAAAGAATCACGCAACTGCTTGCCAAAGCTAAACGTGTTCCCCTTATGTACGTACACGCACGTTGCGCGCTTGCTGCAAGAGGGCGAAAAATAAATGGTGACCCTTTCAAGAGGGCTATTCGGGCTGCCAGCGAGAAAGAGTTACAAATCTTTGCGCCCAACAACCTGACGCATCACAACGGCAATATGGCTTTAAGGCAATCAACTGCCATTAACGTCTTTTGCCTGCATGCAATCGCTTCAATTGCCCTCGAACAGTAACCGATGCGCCCCATTCATAAAAAGAGCTTAAAGTGAGCGAAACACATTTTGCATACTATGCAGTCAGTTAGCGTAAAACGTATTCGCGGAAAGACGGCCAAAACTGCCCCAAAGCAAAAGAGAAAGAAAAAGGACACACAGTTATTCGCCTACGGGCATAGCTTGAAAAAGAAAAGGAGACTATCTGACTGTTTGCAATTTATAGCTTAAGCGACAACCTGTCTATATGGTCATTCAAAATTTAACTTTTCAAAATATAGAGCAGAGTACGTACCATTTTGTTGTTGTTGTTGTTGCTGCCGTGTGTCTTTTGGTTGGCGCAACCGGCAGACACAGGCAGGACGGAAATGGCCGTCGAAAATTGCAAGTCGGTCGAATTGAAAGGAGAAGAATTTGAGGAGCAAGAAAAAAACGGTAGCATCATCTAAGTCGCCTGATTCATTAAGCGCAACAATGAACAGACGTCGCGACGATGACCAAACGGCGGCAACGGTTCTCGAGCCAGTCAGTGCCATGGAACGACGGATACATTCTTTCTTTTTTAACTTTTCAACTCGCCCGTCGTCTCGTTGCACTTCCCATTTTGCTCATCGGATGGGCCACTGTGCGAGTGTGTATGTGCATCTAATTGAAACGCCGACGCGGAAAAGCATTGGACCGACGGTCCTTCGATGTGCAATGTCGTCCGGTCCATCGATTCCGTCGAGTATCTAATCAAAATGCTACCAGACCAATAATTGACAGTTAATCAAAGTGCGGCCGAACCAGCCATGAGCCAAAGCAGCACGGTACACATGAGCCCAACGAGGCGCCGAACCAAGAGAAGACGGAGACAGAGAGAGAGAGAGAGAAAGTTGGGCCCAAAACCTACACTGCAAAGGCGTTTCGTTGGCAATGGCGGCTCAACGCCTTGGCGGAATTGGCGAACAGCGTTGAATCAACAAGATTGGCCAACCAAGCGCCCATCCATCAAACGGCGGCTGCATCGGCCGACAGGAAAACAACTTGCGTCAGTGACGGGTGCTCGTGGGCCCAAAAGTTGCAATAAAACGCTCCCATGCAGACAGGCCGCTGCCAGTAGCCAATTTCAAAATGGGACCGGCGTCGAGACGACCAACTAAGCGCAACTGTTACATGAGGCAACAAACAATTCGCAACACTTGAAAAAGTATCGCTTCGCCAGCGGTACGTGTGAACCATGCATAAGCGAACGCATGGAAAAAAGGTGGGCTTCAAAATCGCACTACGACGGCCCTATAGCCGAAATGGGTGCATACGGGCAGTGCGAGTGAACCAACTTTGAATGTGGAATACGTAGCCAAGTCCGAAGTAAGGAAGATGAGCCATCAACCCTCGTCGCTTCCCGTGACCAATGGTGCAACTTTGATAGTCGACTGCACAACGTGGATCGCTGACAAGCAATCTGCCTAACAGCTAGCGGGAACTCGCGCTTCCGGTGTTCACAAAGGGCCTATGCGTATGCTGAAGGTGAACTGCCGTCGTCCTATTAGCCGACTTGGCAGTATAGGCTTTTTGAAAGCAAAAACGGAGCGAAACATATGCGGACGAGGCCGGGAATGCGGGTGCGCCTTGACAGCAACGAGAACCAAGAAAGCAATACGGGAAAGCATTTGAAGCTACGGAAACAACGATGTATTTGATTGCCATATGCAAAAAAGCTGAAACAAACCCGAATGCAACTGGCGAATGCACGAACAGAGAGTCCTCCCAACTTAGCGGCAATACTGACCCTATATTACATATATAGAGGCACCGAAAGACGGTCCCATTCCATGGCAAGCGTTTATGGCTACTCCGTCTATACATGTAAACGCATGTCATCAAATGGGATCGCTGCCTTCGCTGTGGTAAAAATTGGACAAACATGTTACGTTGAAAAGGCGTCACGACCACGCGCCGCTTCCGGAAAAATGACAACCGATACAAATCGCGTTTCCACCGACCACACCGATGCTAATCTACTTTCCAGAAAGTTTTCTTCGGCTCTGACAGTTCCAATCCGGGATCAATACGTCAGCGACCGTTTGAAACATATCCTGCCGAAGTCAACAGGATGCCATGCTTGAGGAGGCGAGTCCGAGCGCCGCTGCATCGATTTCGCTCCATCGTTGCCGTCCCCCGCTTTGACCGCAGTCAAGTGGCGCACGAGACCAACGGGCGGGCGCTAGCGAGCTCCCGAAGATCCGCCGCCGCCCCAACGATGCGTAAGGAAAATATATTTAAAAATCAAAACAATTAAACGGAAAAAACTACCGCATTCCATTGGGGGGACAAAAAAAACTTGGACGCTCTGCGCGCAGGGGCGAAATTGACCAGGACAACACACCGTCTACGTCGAAGGCAAAGAGCCGAAGAAGCGACCGAACAAGAAGCATTATGCAAATGATGGAAAAGGGAAAAAATGGTCGAACGACGACGGCCGGCTGCAATTGATCAAAGAAGAGTACGACGACTATTGCGAATGCATGTCTGGCGCGTCCCGCGTTCAACAACAATAAATTCCGTTTACTCCCCCCCTTTGCAGCGCGTCAAGGACCGAAGGAGCCGTAGTAAAGTTCAACAACGCCATTACAAATAACGTTTCTCTCAAAAATCAACATAACGTGAATAAGGCTGAACTGAGCTCTATTGTACTTGACATAATGGTGCTTTAGCCTTTTGGAGATCTAAAGTCGAGATAAGATAGGATAGCAGCAGAAGATGAATCTCATTTTGATAAAGGCAAGAAAAGGTGCAAGATGCCTCTTTGGCATTCCTTTCACCGACATCAAAAGCCTATGACTAAGCCTTACTGGAAATGAGCGCCAATATGTCGCTAGCGTTAACAGTAGCCTTAAGAATGCGCTGCACGAAGAAAAACATTGAGCTTCCCGGAATTGAGAGGGCCAATTGGATAGCTCAGATCCGCTTATACGCTGCTAGTAATAACCTGTCTAAATAGTTTGTTTACGAATAGGTCTTGTTTGAAAATAGCTTCAACAACAGGGAAACGAAGTCAAAAAGCCGAAATGTAGCGTGTGCTATTTACTTCACGGCTATATATTCTCTAAGCGTTTGGGCAAGCATGTTTATTACATGATCTGAACTTTTTTTTAATGCTCTGCTTCAAGATTGCACGAATGAAAGACGCGCGCCC
Organism: Trichuris suis; assembly: GCA_000797535.1. Lineage (NCBI taxonomy): Eukaryota > Metazoa > Nematoda > Enoplea > Trichinellida > Trichuridae > Trichuris > Trichuris suis. The sequence goes on along the minus strand of KN538394.1, from coordinate 989,056 downwards.
AGTGCCGCCCGCCTGAGCTTGGCTCTATTGAACGAGCTTTTTACTCGTTACGGCATGCAGCGCAACTGCAAGCGTAATTGCCATGAAAGGTAGAAGAAAAGCTGTTCATTACGGTCAGCCTAACAAGTGGAAGAACGATAGTTCTTGTCAAGTCGGCTAGTTCGATATTGACTTTGCTCGAAAATTTATTCCGTCTGAAAACTGCTTAATTCGATTACTTTCGGCTATCGCTATCATTCAGCCGCCTAAGACACAATTGGCATTGCTCACGACGAAATGGCAAAGTTGCCCGGCATTAAGACCACTTTCCATAAATCTATTTTGACGACTTGCCTCTCTTATACTCTGTGTGTGTGCTTTAAAAACAGCGGCGCGTTGTTTTCTTGCACCAACTTTCCCTCCGCTTTAGCGTATTTTGCCATCCAATATACTGCCAAGGCGAAAATAGCGCCGACTTTAAAAGCACCTGGCAAGCGTACGGCATTGGAATTTCGTCCAGTCTGCGCTGGATGTTCATAGGGGAAAGCAGCAAGATTTGAGAAACTTTTAACGCCTCGAAGGATATGCATTATCCGTTAATAGTTTCTCGCTAAAATAGGAGCAGAGAACGTGTCAGTTGCGCTGAACGATAACCAACATATTCAATGGAACCTGCTTTTCAGAAAGGAACTTAAATCGCTTGAACTGCTGGCGATTTGACGTTAAAATCTTCAATAAAGAACATCTGCGTCGAAATATCACTGCAGCAATTTTATCGAGGAACGATTTCAAGCGATTCGGTTTCTGCTTTAGCACCAAGTCAGCTATACCGCGAAAAATAAGGCAGCACGAAACGGAGAACTGACAAATACGGAAAGAAGCGTCGGAGAGAATATTTGCTTCATTATTAATGTTGGAAAGAGCTAATATGATTCATCTTTAATGTCTGATTGCAGAAAGAATAGAAAGTCCCATTTACACACAGCCTAAGCCTAAGCCTATTCAAAGGCAATACAAAGCAAAATACTTCTGCCTGAGAAGTGCAAATCGACTAGCGAGGAAAGAACGCGTTATCCTTAGCTTACGCAGACAAAGTTATCCTAAACAGACGCCAGAGGGCGCTTTATATCCCTCCTATTTTAAAATTCACTCAGTAGAAAAGAGATGACGAAAAGGCAAGCCGGTAGCACGCTAGCAACGACAAAGCTCCCAAAGGGATAAAGGAAGATTAAATTTCAACGCGCCGTAGAGCTGCATGCTGTTTGAACTGCGCATTACAAGATAGATCTATTGGTTACTGTATAACGCTACCTACTTTCTATTATAGACAACGCCTTTATCCGTCGCTGAAGACGACATGGGACAGCATCCGAAAGCGCCGATCGTTTTGCTATTTTTCCCAACGGTACAAACAGGCGTGCGCCGCGCATTAGCGTGAGAAATTACGCAAGACGAGATACCAAACAAAGCAGCGGAGACAACCTACAAAAAACAGCCAAGCTTCTCTGCGTTTAATACTCCCTGAGCACTATTTATATCTCTACAGTATGAAAAATGTCAGCACGCTATTACGAAATGGCGGCGTCGAAGCGTCGCGGACCCTTAATGGGATCACTGCAGCAGGTTGCAGGAATTTTTGGCCATCAGCACTGTCTATAGCACGCTAAGGTCGCTTGATAGTACGCGACGCTTGCGCATAGAGCATTTCCACGCACATATAGAATTCACAGACCTATTCCTGAAGCGAATAAACTTTCAGCTTTGCCGCTCAAGTGTCAGTTGTGTTAGCCTAGTGGAAGTAACAAGAAATGTTTAATGTAAGAAAGCCAAGGCAACTTATGGTACTGAAAATTCTTTTAATCAATATCCTGCTGACAGTATGTGTTGAAATCAACTTTGGCAAGCAGGTACTGTCAGTACCTGAAAATCAGTTTCTCAGGAAGGAAACGTAAAGGACAAGTGATTGGTCATTGTATAGCTACCCGAGCTGGCGAATGCCGGTAGTAATTTAGAATGTAGCTCAACTGAGAACACCCGCAACAGGTAAGCCTGATTGACTTTGGCGTCTTTTACGCTCAAATTTATCCCACTGGTCCATAGGTCGCTTGACATCGCATGTCGCTAAGTGAAGGTTGTGCAAGGGCTTGCAAATTGAGATTTCAAACAACGGCAGCTTAGCCATATTAATTTTCGCAGCTAACTTACAGTGCAGTTTAGAAATTTAAGACGCTTAAGAACAATACAACAAAAGAAAGGCGGCATACTACCTTATATAGCCTTTTCAAGTTTGACATGGATCGAAAAACTTCTATACTCACTTGGAAAGACAGTTAAGCAAATAATAAGTTTAGTAAACTTCCTTAGATGGAAGAAGGAGAGATCGTGGACGATGACAGCGACTACTTCAATTTGTCCGACGAAACTGAAGAATGCACGAATGTTGCAGAGCAGAGTGATCCTTCTCTGGTTCATTCGGTCCAAATAGCGGAGCAATGGTTTCAAAAGGCATTTGCCCATCTTTCCACTTAACCTATGCCAGTTTGGACCATTGATTCCCTTGTAGGAGTGCAAAAGGCTCGCCGCCCAGGTTAAACGCGCAGTCGTGAGCCAAGATATCTTATGGTGTGATCGTCCGAACTCATCCGGCAGAAAACAAAACTATGGGAATGATGATGGCAAAGGTCATCAAGTAGCAGATAACACGAAAATGCCCAAACAGATGGACAGCTTAATGGTCACTTCAAAGTCCATCTGCTTAAATGATTTGAAACTTGAGGAAAGAGAGGAGTACAGAATTCGCTATTGGATGCAAAGAGTGTCTAAAACTTATGGTGAAACGGAATTCCGACACCACATGGATTCAATGAACGACAAAATGTCCTTATCCAAACGCCTACCGGCCAAATCGATCGATGAAACTTTAGACGAGTCGGTGGAAAAGTTGTTTTTCACAATTAATAAACATTGGAGTTATTGTAGGTGAGTAAACAATAAACTCTTGTCGACAGCATAAGCGCTATTAGGCCTTCAAGTATTCGCTGCGTCTTTCTTTAGGGACAAAGCGCTGTTACAGTTGAACGAAACGGAACCAAAAAGGTACAACCTAAGTATATGAGTGAGACAAAGTTCGTTTCCTACTGTTGAAATCACGTTCCAGCGACATGATGATCAAATGGATAACCGGCAGCTGCGATCCTTTAAGTCAATCAATGCCCGACAATGTATATCGTCTTCGTGAGGTAACACCTATGCGACTTTACGCGAAACTTCAAACCTATGCTTAAAGAAACCGTTGGAACAAATGACACGATCTAAAGGCATTGTGATTGAAGTAAAAACTTTTCAAAGTCGGCTAACAATGCAGAAACCGTTTTTAGCGACCACTCATAGAATGGACTGGAGCCAACGGCAGCTTTGCACCATCTTTCCCTGAAGGAAGACGCGCACGTCGCGGAAAATCTAAATCTGCTAAAGTTGAGTCATTGTCATCGGATGTTAGGTAAGAGCCTGCTCAGCCTGCGCATACATCTACTTTATTGTGGCATTTCAGTCCCTATGGTTCGGTACAGAAGAGAGTATCTGCGTCGAGCGACGTAGGAAGTTCACGGACGCCAATGGTGGCTACAACAACAACCGAAAGTTGTCGAACTCCTGTAACAGGTTTGTATAGCTTCCTTACATCAACTACTTACTAGCAGTGATCCCGAAGACGATCACTTTAAAATGTATTAGCACTACTTCTTCTATTAAATCTAATACGATGAAGCTTTGAAATGATTAAAGGGATTGAACAAGGACCAAGACAGTTTCAACCAACCGCCAATACTACTGAAATGAAGCGGAGAGAAGATTTCTTCCATCAAATGGGAAGAGGAGCAATGGTCCCAAATTTAGCGTCACCTTACAATCTCATCGTGCCCACACAGTGCCAAAATGTGACCACGATAAATCGCAGTTCAGCTCCCAATAATTTATTCCAAAATTGGACTCATCAAAACCAATGGGTGGGAGTGCCACGTCGCTGGCAACCCGTAAGGAACAATCACCCGACCGTGAATTTACGGCCAATGGCTCAACAGGCGAATTTTTGCAACGTTATGCAGGGACCTCATCAAATACTTCGTTGCAATGGAAATTCCATGTGGCATAACCAATGGCCCGCTTTCCCGCCCGGTCAAATATCGCAGCAAAGATTCCTATATCCACCGCCTAACTATCCACCGTGGCACCCTTAGAAGTACATCCATACAACTTATGACCTCGCTCAACAAACTACTGAGCAAAAAACAAATCGCTGCACGCGGACAGCATTTACAAGGCGACAGTGTTCGGCTGCTAGTTAATGGAAGTCAATGGCCTCTTGCTTTTTTGCCAACTGTACAATAAACAATTTATTAGTGTAACATGACACTGTTAAGGTTGGTAACGTTTTCCCTAGCAACTTGCAACGCCAAATGATTTGCAGGTACCGTGCATACTGTCACGTTTTGAATAACGGAGACTTTGTAACGACACTTTACGCCTTCGTTACTACGTTTCTCTTTGATAAAAAGAAGCAGCCCAACAAACACTCGAAGGCTGCCACGTTTTACCAAGTTATGACTATGCTCTGTTGAAGTTACGCGCCATTCACAGGCTTTTCGGCACCTGAGAGTAACTTTGCAATGCTTTGAAAGGTAAAAAGAATGTGTGACTCAGAAACACCTTTGTGATTGAAAGATGATCATGGCTGAGCGGCTTAAAGCGAATAGCCATTACGAAAACTGGCAGTATCCCGCCATGTTTGTTTAAATAAATGGAACTTTCGGAACAATACCTATTCCGTCCTCAACGTAAAATTGATAAACAAAGCTTCTGCTACAGTAAGACAAATTGATTCAGTTTAATTTTTAAATTGATGACAGAATAGGCAATGTTCCGAAGGCTCTACTGCCGCGCTCTTTCATAAACTTCTTAAATATGCAAATTTGAGAACAACTTACCAATTTAGCAAGAGCAACAATAGGAATGTCATTTTGGCAGATCAAATTCTTCGGAGCGCACGTGCAACCTAGAAAAACATGTTTTTGGTTACTACGTGACGAGAGCACCACTTTTTCGTGCAACCACGAAAACACCCATACGCTGAAAGTACGACAGCAACAACTCTGCTGATCTGTTGCACAAACGTCTTGAAAATCATCGCTGCTAACAGTTTATTAACAATGCATTTACAGTAAGCGCTGCGAAGCAAAGACAAAACAAATGATCTACTGTTCAAGATGACGATTTCGTGTACAACATAAGTGGTCGGCAAAAACCTAAAATTAGTGTACATTAGCAACAAAGCATTGCCTATTGAAATGCAACCTTTCGACGAGTGCTCCGGAATGCCAACAGTGACGCCGGAAACGAATCCAACCTCTTCGCTCTTGAGATATTGATCGAAATGTTCGGGATAAAAAGATATTCTATTGTAGTTCTCCAACATTTCAGGCTGAAATGGAAAGCACGATATTACATAAGACTTGAAAGACGAATGCTTACGCATATGGCTTTGCGCTTCTTGTACGAATTAAACGGTTGAGGTTCCAACAGGAAACGTCCTCCGGGCTTTAGATTGCGGTAAACACGCTTAAAAAAGCGCTTTAGCCCATCGTCGCCCCAGTTCAAGTGCACCCATTTTGTTATGCTGAACGCAATGATTGTATCGTACTCGGGCCGCACCTGCTCTAAGAACACGTCGGATTCTAACACGTAGTTCGACTGCTGAAAGCATAAACCGGATGAGCCGCCAATGGGCGCGAAAGTTTTAAGTTTCACCTTGAACGATAAATTGTTCGGAAAAGGAGCGTCTTCGTCAGGCCTGGCGGGAATAGGGGGCGCCACGATCGGTCCGTATTCTTCTACAAACGACGGTGGAAACTTTAGTTTCAATCTCTCCAACTCGGCATAATGCAACCGCATACGAAGATTCTTTCTTGCCATATAGACTAGGTACGGATCGATATCGATGCCGACAACGTGACGAGGTGAGAATTCTTGCGCTATTGCAATAGTCAGCATGCCAACATTGCATCCTATGTCTAGTACGCGGCAGCCTTGAAACCATTCCGCTTGGAGAAGATGCATACGAGGGTCCGCCAAGGCAACCTGTCCCGTACGTTTACCATAGTAGCGTGAATAGTTACCGTATCGAAACTTTTTTTGCTTCTCCTTTTTGCTGGGTGCAGCTGAAGCACCTTCAGGTCGCTTGTGACCAAGGCGCGGCTTTTTACGCGAATCATGCAAGTCAACTTGGCCCTTGGATGAAGATTCGCCGGTTTCAACAACTTTCCGTTTCTCTATACACACTGGGGATACAATTGGATCAACAGGTGGCGGCGGCTGCGCAGGTCTTGGCGAAATTACGCAACGGGATTTTTTAGCCTGAGGCAACTCAGAATCGGACAAGGCACCTTTTTCAAGCACAGAGGAAGCTTTATTCACCTGACGAACAACCGAATCTTAGGATGGAAGAGCAAAACAGGCAACCGTCTTACCAATTCAATTGACTCCAAATCGTCTGCCTTCACGCTGGTATGGCGCTTTCGTTTCCGTGGTCTTCTGTGGCTCGCAGTCGGTTCAAGCTCTTCAAATCGCAGGTTAAGTGGGTCTTTCGGATTCCTTGGTATAACAATATCGACTTCTTCATCTGCAGACTTAGTTTCCAAAACAGGAGAGCCCTGCAAATGAAAAAGCAATACTTCTTTAGGCAAACCGCGCATAGCACGGTATAACAAAAATTGAGAAATGCCTTTGCCAGCATGGGTAAACACCAGAAAAGACGTAAGTTTTTTTTTAACAATAGACTAGCCTGCTAATCATTTACCTGCTCACTGACAGTATCCACCGGAAGCCCGCTCAAATTGAGCGGATCGTTTATGTTGCCACCAAGCAGAAACTTGCTGGGCAGTTGAATCCGCTTCGCCTGGCGAGCCGACTGCGTAGTTGCGGCTGAACGCTTACGCGAACCGCTGGTGCTCACTGCTACCGGGTCCACTCCATTACGATTGACGCCGGAGCTTGTGCGCGCGCGATGTCTAAACGTTCTTGGGCGCTGTCGATTCGTTGCGTCTTCCGCCTTCTCCTCACTTTTCATCGCAGGTTGAAAACTTCGCCGCCTACTTGCAAGCGCACAAAGTCGGAGATTCCTCGCTACCGTAACTCTTTTTGCTATACTCAGGCTACAGGTCATACTGTGCAGCGAGAAGGAAATGAATTTGTAGCGATACTTGGGGAAGTTTGCTAGTTCTAAAAACGCCTAGCCCAACAACAACGCTATCGTAACAATTTTAAAGCGCTTTAGTGATCTACATTTTACTGCCTTTCCTACATTCAAAGATCCAACAAGCAAGATTAGGCGTCAGTCGCTCTGAGCTAACATACGCCTGTCCTGTACTCTTTGTAGTTATCCTATTTTCTTTCGAGTCAATAGCACCAATGCATAAAACGGAGTATAAACGCCCTTATTGTACCTACGCATTAGTATACTGTAAGTAGTTTTACAAGGCTTAAATAGCTTTTCGGGCAGTATGATGGGAGTCTCTTCAGGATGATTTCTCCCACTTAGCTTTATTGCTACTTCTGGAGCTTTGCAAACGTTGCAATGACCTATCGGGATATTGTCTACGAACAGTTGCGTACGAGAAATCGAAATATCGATGCTGCCTACGAAGAGATCATGGACTCATGTAAATCTTTTCGCCGCAATGAATAAGCTTGTCTTACTCGAAGTTCTGCAGATGCGGAGCTGTTGGACTGCGTACTTTACATGAGATCACACCTTAAAAGGGCGGATGTTGCTGACAAGCCAACTTGCTCCGGTAGCGATGCGGAACGTGAGAAGGAGCGCCTGGTTGAAGCTCAGTTGCTTGAGTTGCAGCAGGAAAGAGCGGAATTGTATAAAAGGAAAGGTGAGGTAGGTTTCCTCGTCTGTTTGTCACTGCTCTAACTTGGATGGTCGTTTAGACGGCTGAAGCAATGCTGGAGCTCAACAAAAAGTTCGAAAACATGGAAAGGGAACGTTCAGAGTTGCTGAAACAGTGAGTATGGCTGAACAATTGAACGTTTGCTTCCAAATTTTTAAAAATCCTATCATCGCTTCAAAGGTGGTCAAACGTGAAAGTTGAATTTAAGTTTAAATATATTAACAATACGCTACCTGCAGTATACGAAGCAAATTCGTAGTGTTGGTGTCTTAATACAACAGTAAACAAACAGCCTTATCTCTTTTTGGAGCAGCTTCGTTTCTTCCGAAGATGCGTAAACATTTTCTTGACGTATCACTGTATGAATAATTAAGATTGATTCGCCCATTTTAGGTTGGAATTAGCTCGGTCGAAACTGGCTGCTTTGGAAAACGACAATCAACGTCTCAAGGAAAGCTTGGAAGAGTTGGACCGTTTGAATCAGGTGACAGATAGGACCTTTGCTTGTTTACCAAATGCAAGGAGAACCAACTGTTCTTCTTCAGTGCCTAAAGGACGAAAATTTCGTACTGCAGAGCACTTCCAATGTTCTCGAGCAAAACAACCGACAGTTGACAGTCGAGAATGCTCAGCTGCTTGAAAGATGGAAATCACTGAACCAGCGGGAAGCCGATCTTCTAAATCTTCAAAACGATTTGCAAATCGAGTATTCTTTTTTTATCTTTTGTCCATATATGGCGCCAAAGTTGCTATCTCTTTGGCAGAATACAAAGTCTGAGGGTACAAAGGCAGCTGGCCGATGCAGCCAAACCTTTTTTGGACTTGGAAATTGCGCAAGAAATGTAAATTCTCCATTTCCCCTTACGCAACTGGTCATTCGTACTTCCATTAAGACTTCCCACAGCGTCCGTACCACTGTCGTGCCGTAGTTCAAGTCTTCCCAGCTTTCGAAAAGCTCATTTTGTAAAATAATCATTTCTTGCAGCTCAGACAAAACGACAATGCAAATTTGTATCTTCTTCAGGAAGCTCACGATAGCGAAGTTTTGGCTCTCGCTTGGGCGCACGATCGCGATCTATTAGCAACCGGCGGAGCTGATCGTCGTTTGAAGTTATGGGAGATATGCGATGGTTTGTCGCAGTGTCACTTTCCAATGATTCAAAGGCTAAAACATCAATGCAATAGGTAGGCAGAGCCGCGCCGAAAGTTTGACCGGTTGCAATCAAGCAATAACATGCATCGACATGTCCATTGATGACACGTTGGTACTTGCCGGAAGTAATGATTTCGCCATCCGTATTTGGGGTGTCAGTGACAACCGACTGCGCCACACGCTGACCGGTCATAGCGGCAAAGTTTTATGCGCCAAATTCACTAGTCAACAAGACATGGTGGTGTCAGGCTCAAATGATCGAACTTTAAAAATTTGGAACCTTCGCCAAAGGGCATGTGAGTAGCCAATGGTTCATTTAGACTTTCGTTGGCTCAGATATCAAAGGTTGCAGGTTCGAAAACACTATTTCCCGCCTCCAGTTGCAACGACATAACATTGGTTGGCGGTTCGGCGGTGACAATCATCAGCGGTCACTTCGACAAGAAGCTACGCTTTTGGGACTACAGGTGCGATACTGTCATCAAGGAAGTTGAAATGCCCGCAAGAATAACCTCTCTTGACCTTTCCTTCGGTATATACTTCACGTTGATGTTTAAAAAAATACGTAAAAACATTTTCTGCAGACGAACAAAGCCTGCTATGCGCGGTCAGGGACGATTCGTTGCATTGCGTCGACCTGCGGCAAAACCGAATTGTCAGAACATACGCGTAGGCAAAGTACAGTACGCCACGCGCCTGAATTCTCTTTTTTCCCAGGGATGAAAATTTCAAAATTGGCTACGACTTTGCCAAAGCTCGATTCAGTCCGGACGATCGATACTGCGTTTGCGGCTCAGCTGACGGTTCCGTTTACTTTTGGGATGTCCAGTCGGGAAGGCTGGTTCAAACGTTGTCCAATACGCAAAGGTAAGCGTGCATGCTTCACCACCGTGTGCTGTTATTCATGCGCCTTTTTTTTGAACAGCGGAGGCTCCTGCATAACGGCATCCTCGTGGAATGCTCAAGGCACCATTGTAGCTACCTGCGATAGGCATAAATGTGTCTCCTTATGGATGTAGCAATTTGCAGTAAAAGACTGTTACAATGTAGCTTTACCAATTGACTTTGAGCTATATCTTCATTCAGTAGGCGATATTTTTAATCACACTGTCAATTGTAGGAACGGCAGAATGATCGGAAGGTACCATACAGAAACCGCCGTCCAAGTAAGCCAATCAGCTACCACGTTGACACAATATATGTAACCTTGTTTAGCTCTTCTCTCGCTTTGGCAATAAGCCATCTCTGAATATACATTTGGGTGGCCTATTGGATGAGGCGTTGGCTCCCAAGCAGATATTAGAAATCAATGGCGAAACAGTGTCGGGTAGATCGTTGCTACTGTTAGACCTCATTGCTTCTTGCATAATGAATACCGAAGAGGGTGGCTTGGCTAAAGGAGTATTGTTCATTGATTGTGCTCGACATTTTAGCCTTGAAGCTTTGGCTATCACTATCGACTGCCGCTTAAATGATCACGACGAAATTAAATTGAAAACGGTGCTCAGTCGGCTTCACTACATATGCTGCAACGACGCCAACGATCTTATGCATTCATTTGATCTCATTGACGACATTCTTCAACGTACGCCCAATCTGTTCTCTTTGCTTATTGTTGATGACGTCTCCTACTATTGGTGGGAAAACGTAGCCGACATTTATTCATGCCAAAGGCGTTTGGCTCGTCGCTTTTCGCAGGCAATAACGGAGCATAGTTTGGTTGGCGTCTTCACAAGACATTTGGTGCCAAGAAGGCCCATCTATGGCGAACAGACTGGCAGAATATGCACATTGTTCGATTCAAGTTGGAGCTTCGTGCAAAGGAAGCGCTTGCACGTGCAGCGGCTTCAGCTCAACTGCTTTAGTTGTACATGCGAAAATCGAATTGTATACTTTCGAACGTCCGATCGAGGCGTCGTCTATCACAACGAAGCGTAGCGCACATTTTTTTATAAGACCGTTCAATGTACAGACGCCTTCAGTGCAGCATTGGTTTAAAATACGGGAAGCGGGTGCGCTTCCGTGTTGAATACGTATTCTTTCAAGGATAGCAGCGAATGCGTATCGTCGAAAAGCAAGTATAAGTATTTGAACGTTTCCGACAGTAAAAAGCTTTCCATTTTGTGTCTACACGTCGTTGGAACCTCGTAGACGTTAACGACGGAACAATAACCAGACGGTGTCTTGGCGTGATTCTCAATTGCCTGCAACATTTGCCAACCCCATTCTTGATACTTTGTATCATTAGTCATTCGGTAGAGGTAGAACCAAGCTTCAACCGCTTCGGGACGTAGCAAACTGTATGTTGGCAAGTTGACTCTCCGCTGTATACTTAAAATGGTATACATAGAAACTACATTGGCGATATTACCCTGATGTTCGAATTATTATGGAATGTAATGAATTCGGGACCCAAACCAGTCGGTGTCATCTCGTACATATAACGACACGCTGTGGCAATACGTTCGGCATCGCGTAGAAAATGCTGCCCAAGACCATTATAAGCGGCCAGCGCCAATGAGCCCGCGGCGAAGCAGGTGAGATGCTCCTGAAAAAGGAAAACTATTCACACTAGCAAAACTAACACGGTATATGGGCACCATTCTCGACTTGTACATCCGTCCTTTAAGCTCTCCCAAAAAGAGCATTCGATTGTCCTTTGATGGACGAGCTAAGTATTGCAGCATAGCTCGCATACTTGAAACGAAATCGTCCCTTAGCCTGTAAAAGTGCACAGTCCACTTTTACCGCGGCACTCTATTATTTAATACAATCCTATAACGCAGCAGGATGTCGCTATTATTGGATGACCCAAAGAGGATATGTCGCACTAGGCTTCATTAACGAGAGTTGCATATGGCTACGCTAAAGCAGTTTATCCGATGACTTTAATAAAAAGTGAATCAAGCAGCAGAGTTGTAAAGAAAGTCAGCGGATTTACAATACTGTGAAAACCAACGGAAATAGGCCCTTCCTATCGATTAACAAATTACTACTGAACGTACGGCTTCTTAGGGGGGTGCACAAAGTAACATCGCCTTTAGCAACCTGTCGCAGTTGTTCATTTTTGAAAAAAGCTTTCAGGGCTGACCACCTCTGATTGCCACACTTCGAAGCGATTAAAGAGAGAGCCGCTTATCCATATTTAGAAAGTTATTAAAAAAGACTGGAATTAAAGCTGACTGAAAACTGGGGCAATTGTTCAACAGTACAAAAGGGAAAAACGCATGCATGCAAGGCAACAACCAGCTGTTGGCCTCATTTCGGACTGCGAGCAGACTTGCTGTTGCAAACACGCTATTGCGTTTATTTTTCTGAAAACCGGATTCAATGTCAAGTGAAAAACGCTTGCTAATTTTTCTTCGAAAGTTACTCGATACCGGTAAAGGAAGCGAGCGGGTGTGCGCTTAATGAAACAAACGTACTGAATTTCAGGTACAGTCTTACTGTAACAGTATGTTACCTGCTTTCAAAATTTGAATTTTCAAAAATTTAAACTGAGGTGAACATGATTTTCAAGTATACTGTAACTAAGTTTAAACCGACGCAGGACGCGAAGCCACGTGGTACTTTGAAAGAGCCACAAACGAGGCAAACACCAAAACTCACAAGCATAGTAAACATGACTATGCGCGTAGTACAATTAGTTATGATTAAGTTATAACATTACTATAATTTAGAACGCAAAGTTAGACGGTCTTTCTCTTTTGTTGCATAGATTTCAGGTTTCCCACGCGGGGCCCACTTTCAGCCTTTACTTAACCAGCTGTTGCCCAATGCAACGAGGACCCACAGCACTTACCAGCTTATACGCTTTCCTGTTTGCAGCCACTGCTTGAGAAGATATTCATAATAGCTGTCTGCACGTGCCCCAACAGAATACGTTGAGAAATTATACCAGCGGGAAGCGTCTTCGTCGCCACTTATATCGGTGGGCAACAATCCTGGATAGATACTCTTATTGCCTATTTCATGCAGTTTGAGTGACACAGCGAAGGCCGCATCCTAAAATTGTATAAAAACAGAAAAAGCCTTTAACGTTTGTAACGTAGGCTATGGCCTACCTCGTAAGCGGGATTGTCTACAGCTCGACTGAGACTTCTGAACTCCAACTGCAATGTACCCAACTCAGCCAAGCTTAGGTCGCCCGTCCACGAGTAGGGCCTTCCAGAGCCTCGGTGTGGATTTATTTCAGCTAAGGGAAGACCCGAACTCGTCCAAAATGCTGGCAACAGCCTGTCGCCGAGCATTCGCTGAAAAGGACAAAAATATACAACCGCTTAACCGCCTAATGGGTCCGTAAGCAACCAACCGCCTTTTGCAGAAACACTTCATCCTTGGACAAATAAAAGGCGCTCAGCAAGCCGCCCAGAACGCGAATGGTCACTTCAAAAAGGCTAAAATATTTGTCAACATCGGCGGTAAAATTTTTCGCCACTTCCTCTCTTGCTTGTTGAAACTCTAAGCAAGCAAAAACCAATTTGCCGCAACAATACGCGCCGCCTTGTCCAAACTAACCTTCCTTTAAGCCCATTATCAAAAGGGTGTCCAAACTCTCCACTAACGTCAATTGCATCTTGAACCAATGGATGGACCTATTCTCTACGGGATTGAATTCGTCTTTTCCCCACGCAAACGCTTTGTAGCCATTCCAGGCGTGAAGAAAACTGTTCAACACCGCTTGTTGGCGTTCGTTCTGCGGACCTTTAGCATAACCGTTTTAGCAAACTTGTCCAAAGACGTCTTCCATATAAACTTACCGGGAAAGTAGGGCGGCAAACTTTTCTTTCCAGTATCAACATTTGCCGCTCCAAGTACGATATTAGAAAGGTTTAAAGGCTGCCTCTATAAAAAGGAAATTGAATTACGCTCGGCAACGCTGATACAGAACCAGTTACAGCTGTAAGCACATAGCAGCTGAAAGAAAGGGTTTTGTGCGTCACCCACCTTTACGAAATTCAAAAGAAAACCAGCTAAATAGATGCAAGCACGTCTGAGATGCACATCTAAGTAGCGACTGTTGTTAGCACTTTTAATTAAGCAATGAATTAAGATAATGCCCGTGGGCGCTTTGCAGAAATGTCAAATTCAAATTTTTTGACGATCTCTACGCAGCCGCCAAAAGCAAACAACGCCTTTACACGTAGTGACAAGTGATCGTCACCCCGAGGGTTGAGCTAACCATAAACCCGACGTTGATAAACATAATGGCAGCACCTACCGTTGACAGAATGCTTTGCAGGCTTACGTCTTGCTCATAAGATGAAAGCAAAGGAACAGCGAACAAAGTCAACATGAAGTACAACGCCAACATCGCAGTGGCGAGTGCAAATAAAAGTCGAATGGTCCTCGGCACGCCGTACAACAACTAAAACAAAGAAGAACATGTGAATGGGACCAAATGACGCGTCTCACTTTGCCCTGTTGGTTTTTGCCCAAGACAATCCTTTCCTTGGCGATCGAACGGGAGCAATGCCCACCTCAATGGCAACGTCACCGGGCATTTTTAAAAAAATGAAGAGAGCAGCTTCCAATTGCCAAAAAAGGGCAAGCTGCAACTTTCAACCGATCGCAAAAACACAGTATGCGACCAACTATGCTCAGGTATAGTCAGCTCGTAAAGGCCAAATCGTCATCGCTGTCCGCGTTATGGTAAACTTTGACAGTCGACTGAAACAAGATTACGAAAATCGCATTTCAGCTGAGCATAACCCTCTTACTGCTCATCAGGGACATTGCTACGGTTTTGTTGGCCTATAAAATAAATCCTTTCCTTTTCGCCTCGCGCAAATGATGACAGAAGAATAATGGAAAAACCAATAGGCTGTCCCGAAAGTTGTTGGTTATTTCAGAACTCTCATCATTCGCTCTACGTGGCGCTTAACGGCAGTTGCTCGTTTGTTTGCTGAATCGTCTAAACGCGACGTGCAACGCAGAATAACCCAATTCCATCAAATAGTATAAAAAACAACTGCGCTTAACAATGCATGCCAACAAGTGGAACTTATCAACTATCTCTGAGCATTGCAGCAACTCATTAATTCTTATGACAACTTTGCGTAGCGGTCATTTATATTTAAATTATCAACTTTTATAGGTTTTTCTTACTTAGATTTATGCAAAATTAGAAACACACCATCAACTAACAACTGCACAGAAATTAGTTGCAACAGAGGCAAAGTTACGTAACCCTTAGCGTTCGTCACGAAGGCAAAAGAGAATAAGAATGCTTCGAAGCAGGTTTCGTTGAGGTTACTTTAATTTGCGTAATAATCCCCTTACCTTAATAGCTCTCTTGACTTTTTGAGCAAAAGCTGTACATGCTTCCGGGTGGTCACGTGAGTGCATATGTGTGCTTCAGCTTCCTAAATTCAGCAATAATAACATTTAACTTTAATGCAAATTCAAACTATTACCTTGTCTGTGCTAAACGGATGCCTATGCATTGAAGGCAGAAAAGTGGGATAAGTTAATCACTGAGCTGTCAATGGGCAGCCGAATGGAACTTGCATTTATTTAACGAACTACAGTAGGCTTTTGGCACTGTATTTGCCGCGCTTTCTCGATTCAAAGCGCACGAACAACAATATGTAACCATGAGGAAAATAAAACAGAGAAGAGGTCCCTCTCACGTTCGTTGCGAACAAGCGTCAACAGCTTGATCGCAGCGTTCTCCTGCGCTAAAGGAAGCTAATAGAATAGAATGTAATTTGAACAACGAAATACAACTATTAAACCTGCGGGCGTTTCAACGCCAATGACGTATGCCGATTTGTGCTTTTTCTAAAGACAGGAAAAATTACGCCTAAGCGCGTATAGGGAATGGATGAGCTTCGGTATTGAAAATGTATTGTTTCAAGTCGAACAAGGAATGCTCATCGTCGAACAACAGGTAAAGATACTTGAACGTTTCGGACAGTAGGAAACTTTCCATCTTTGGTTGACACGTTGTCGGAATTTTCATGACGCTTACAACGGAACAATAACCGGAAGCAACCTTGGCATGCTTTTCAATTGCTTCCAATAAGTCCCAACCCCAATCTTGATACTTCGAATCGTTAGTTAGCCTATACAAGTAAAACCAAGCTTCCACTGCTTCAGGTCTCAACAAGCTATGCTCATCGGCAGTCTGAAAAACACATACAGCCAGCTTAGAGGAGACACGTTGTTGTCACTGGGAGCAACCCGCCTTAATAAACAAGTCGTGTTGAACTAAAGGGTTCTGATTGAAGTAAGCTATTTCTGGGCCCAAACCAGTCGGATTTGAAGTGTACATTGCGCGGCACGCTTCGCCAATGTCTTTTGCGTAGTGCAACAGTTCGCGGGCGAAACCGTGCTCAACGGCCAGAGCGAACGTAGCCGAAATGAAGCAAGCCAAATGATCCTAAAATAAGCCATCTAGGAATGGTGTCCATCGACCTCGCTAACAGGAAGGGACCATTTTTGGCTGGAATTCTCCTTTGGCATTAATTTCGCCAGCGAACAAAAGTTTGTTCGGCTCCGAACGATGCAACAAATACCTGAGCATGCCTCGGACGCTTTTGGCAAAATCGCTTCTCAACCTGCAAGCACTTCGTGTAGCCCACAAATAAGGAATATACAAACAGCGCTTGTGACCATGATATGCGTTTGCCAGTTTGCAACCACTGTTTCAACAAGTACTCGTAGTAGGTGTCGCTTCTGGCGCCCAAGGTTATTGTAGACGTGGCGTAGTTCCACTTGCTCTTTTCAATGTCCACAAACATGGGGCACAGTCCGCCATACTTGTTGCATCGCATATTGTGCAGCTTAGTTGAAACGTTAAAGGCAGCCGTCTGCATTCAACCCCAATATGAGAAAAATCGAATGCTACATTTTCGGTAACAAACTTCGTAAATTGGATTTCCGGTTAGGTAGGAGAGTTCCCTAAACTCTAATTGAATTGTGGCAATTTCAGCGAGACTAGCAAAGTTAGTCCAAGGTGCGTTGCGCGCCTTTCCTGAGCGAAGATTGACGTCACTGTACGGAATACCGGACGACGTTTTAAAGGCAGGCAACAGTCGATCGCCCAACTGCTTCTAAAAAAAGGCCAACATGAAAGTGATCGCTTCATTGGATCGGCTTACCGCCTTCTCTAAAAATAGTTCATCACCGGTTAGATGGTAAACCGTCAATAGGCCGCCAAGAACGCGAATGGTCACTTCAAAAAGACTAACAAACTTGTTCACGTTTACATTCAGATTTTTGGCAATTTCATTCCGCGCTTCCTCATACTCTTAAAGAGGTTAAACAATTTTCAAAAACAAAATCCCCAAACGCAAAAAGACAAACCGTCGTCAAGGCCCATTATCAATGCAGTATCCAAAGCGTCTACCAATGTAAGCTGAAGACTGAACCATACATTCGAACTATTTTTTACAGGATCAAGTTCGTCCTTCCCCCATGCAAATGCCTTGTATCCTTTCCAGGCGTGTAAGAAACTGTCCCTTACGGCACGCTGACGATCATTCTGTGGACCTATTCAAACATATGTGGAAAATATATCAATCACTGAATGGATGGCTGCCTTCATTCTAAGGAATTGCCGGGGCAGTAGCGCCAAATGTACGCACAACATTTTGGCAATGACTATGATGTTGCTTAACTTGCTTATATTAACAAAATTTGGAAAAGACTCCCGATCGATAAAACGCGTCGCACTTGTAAAAGATCGATTAAACGGCAGCGCACAAGCATCACGCCAATTAGAGACAACTTGGAATAGGCGACTCCAAAGGGATCTATAAAACGCAATTAAATCATTTGAAGTTCATCCTACTTCACAGCTCACTATATCGCTATTCTTAGGAAAAGGGAAATGATCGAAAAGAGATTACACTTTCGAGAATAGAAAACCCAAACGGAGCAAACTTATTCACTATTGCAAATTCTCAGATCATATGAGTGGACGAAGTGCAACAAAAATAAGATGTACCTGCGAATCGCACTCTTTTTGGTCGTAGAAAATCGTTAGGTGGCTCAACGCTTTCGGTAACGTTCTTCTGTTTTCCCTAAAGCAAAGAAGAACGTAATTGGCAAATGGCAACAGGCCGTTAATAGAGACTACAATTTTGTTCAACGCAACTAAGGACATAGAGCAACATGCTTACATGTACAAAAAGCGAGAAACACTAAAAATTGTACCAAGGGAGTATATGTAACCTGTTGATCGACAGCGGTTGAAGGGCGTTCTTCCATTAAGGAAACAACGACAACCCCAAATGCCATAATGCCCATCAATAAGACGAAGAGCAACATTTGTTGAGTACGATGAAGTAAGCGCCATCGCTGAAAAAGCTTCAAAGGATAAGCATTTCCTATGACGCACAAGTATTCGTACGTACTCGGAATAAGCTTAAGTTCAATTGCGGCTTAGGAGCTGCTTGCCATTCACCCGCTTCGAGAAGCGACACGGGATCACGTCGCATATATGGACTAACGAACGCGATAGGTTCATATAAAGGTGGAAAGCGATCGCTTTATTGACACCTGACGTCGCTTTCCAATACGTTACCGCCCAAACAGAGCTACTTACGTTTGTTCCAAAAACAAATCTTTACCGTAAACCGCGTTACGTCCTGCAAATCTTTAGCGAGTGCATTACGAACGTACGTACTATTATCAGTGCCATTGTAGCGTGCTATAACAGCCAAGCGCCTTTCCGTCAACCACACAAATAATAATTCGTCAACAGCTTCAGTAGGGGAATGACAAAGTGGACAAAAGGCATAAAAAACTTTTCCAATTTTATTTTCAGTAAAACATTACTTTTTTGAAATTTACGAACGACAAAATAAGCGATACTCCAATGCATGCAGCGCCAACGCGATACAATTCGTGTCTAATTCAACGTTACGGTCACTTCACGCCGACAATGCAATATTTTCTCAGTAAAAAGCAACTTCACCTTTTCACACTGTTGTTATGGCAATATTACAAAGTGACAACTACCATTACTGCGGTATCTGTAGAACAACTGGTCATTGTCCACTAAACTGAAATTTTCCTTGCTCGCTTGCAGCTTGCAAAGTCACTCAACAATACACACTTCCTTCATTTAACTACTGAACACTATGCCGCTGACATTAACGGGAACAAACCAATCATCTGCAATGCGTCCCTGCATATTTTCTATTT